>JAPPVO010000014.1:115710813-116078397 GCA_030407325.1 Camellia japonica | reverse complement strand
AGTCGCCCTCTTTTGTGGGACTTAAGGATTGGTTTGGGTTAGTATTTTTGGTTTGACTTGCAATCGGTGGTTTCAATAAATGCTATTTGAATTCAATTAATGCCTAATTATCTTGGGATTTGCTTTGTTTCGGATAAATAGAGACATGGTTGGGTAATGCCTTAGGTAGTATTGGAAGACGTTGGGTCTTACTTGTATATATATGTACGTTGTTAATATGAAATTGTGAAACCACTCTAATTGAGTTAAAAAGGTTTGAATGTAAATTGTTGTAAGCGCACTTGTGCCAATGTATATATCGATTGCTAGTGTTGACATTTGTAATGATAGAGAGCTTCCAACTTGTGGGAAGCCACATGTGCTATGCTACTTTTCGGATGCACTGTAATTGTTTCTATTCATTCTTAACACAAGTATGTATAGAAAATGTGTGTAATGTCACCAGATGGGTGGCGGGGGTCATTTGGTGATGATTGGAATTCATCAGGAGAATGTTGAGATTGATATGGAAAAATGAAAATTTATTTTCCTTGTGTGTGGCTTGGGAAGGCACGGTTGAACTAGATGTTAAAAACTTAATCTGAGTATGTTCATGAATGATTTTCACTGTTTTACTTTTAAATGCTACGTTGAGTAAATAATTGATAATGTCACTAATTGAGATAAAATTGACAATAGTGGTATTGGACCGTACAATGTGATATGTCATTTGTTTTTGCTTGTGTTGACCTGGTGTTTGGTTTAACAATGGTTTCCTTTTCCAATGAAATTGAGTTTTGGCCATTCAATAGTCATTGTTCGTGTTGCAGTTTGTTGGGGAGTTATTATGGACCTTGGGATTACAAGTAGTTGACGTCGCTCCTTGCCCGTTAGATCCCGATGTGTATGTGTGATCGAAAGGTGTTGTGATATCTCCCTTGTGATTCTTTTGTTCAGGTGTCTTTGGGGTATTGAGTATTGGACAAAATTTGAGAATCTATCTTGAATGGAGCCTAGCTTTTGGTTGGTAGTGATGTCTTGCCATTGGGTCTGAGTAGCTTTCGTTTCGCCTCTTATTTTAAATTTGGGAATACATTCCAAGAGTGTTAACTTAAGAGTTGTATTCCATCCGTGGTGGGTTGTCTATTGTTTCAATTTCTCTAAATTTCGAGGACGAAATTTCTTAAGGTGGGAAGATTGTATTCCATCTGCGTCAACTCTTGTGCTCTAGCGGTCTTGTGAGGCTCCCAGTACTTTTACAGTTTGTCCGAGATTTTGAGAGTTGTGAATTTCCGCTCGAGCGCAGGAGTATTCGCTCGAGCGGTCGGCTTTGTTGGTCTGTTCGCTTGAGTGCAAGATGGACGCTCGAGCGATCTACCTGGTTGAGTCTGAATTTTTGGACTAGTGGGATTGTTTGTTGACCTTTTATTATTGTGTTTGGAGCCTCCTTGTTTTTTTGGGACATTGATCGAAGTGGTAACATGATAGCAAAGTAAGATTAGACCAAAACTTTGATTCGGATAATTTTTCTATGCACAACCATCACTCTTTCGCCCTTTTCTTTTTCAACACTTTGAATTTGGGTGTGAGGCTGGAACCATTGGAAAGCTTGTTTCTAGGGCTTCGATTTGGACACAAGAACAACCTAAAACGGAGTTCGGATGAGAGAGTTATGTCCATTTGAAGTTAGTATCTGTGCTGGAAACAAGTGCGCTGGAGCTCAGAAAGTGGAGCTCGAGCGGACTATGCGAATTCAGCAACTTAAAAATTGATTTTCTAGATCATTCTCTCCACTTTTCTTTTTTTTCTTCCTTCCCCTCATCCTAAGTCCAAAAAATCCTAAATTTTTTAACCAAATACCTTTCATTTCTCAAAGATTGGGCCAAGATCTCTCACCAAAAAGTGAAGAACACATGAAGATCTTATTTTGCTACCAATTGGATTTTCGTTTTATGAAGGAATCTCATCAAAGCTTTGCTTTCTTGCTTGATCCTTGAGGTAGGGGTTTTAAATTCTCTTTCAATACTCTCATTTATAGATAGATTTGTGATATTTTCTTTATATAAACACAAAATTTATATTTTTAAGCATATTGTGATAAATCATGAGATTGGGGGTTTAGGGTTAGAAATGTTGGGGTCTACTTTTTGGGTTATGATTATGGGTCTATGAAATTAGGTGTATAATTAATAGAAGAATTGAAATAAAAAGTGTTTGGGTGAAAAGTTTTAATTTCTCTTAAAACCCTAGCTTGGTACATGAAGACGATTGATGGTTTTGCCTAAAATAAAAGTAGAATCATGAAATTGAGGTATTAAATTGCACATATACAATTTAATTGAATTTTGAAAGGGTTTGGAAATTACGTAAAAGTTGCAATTGAACCCTTAGTGTGGATATTAAAAAATCATGTTATAATATGAAACCAAATTTGGAGGAAAGAATTAGAATTAGTAATGGTATGGATGACATGAGCCTTGTGATGAAATGAAAAAGTGGAGACTTAAGAGTTTACCTTGAATTATATTAAATTGCATTGACTGGTGTTGAATTGAATTGTGTTAAATTATATTGAATTGTGTTGAATTATACTGAATTGTGTTGAATTATATTGAGTGGTGTTGGATTGTGTTGAGTTGTGTTAGGTTATATTGAGTCAAGTTGTGTTGAGTTAAGTTGGGTTGTGTTGTGTTGAGTTGGGTTGAGTTGTGTTGAGTTAAGTTAGGTTGTGTTATAGTTGGTACCGCGCAGGGATTCAAAAATGTCTTTTGCTGCCCACATTTGTCCGTATAAGAGCCGGTAAATATGGGGGTGGTTTTAAATTCAAGGTGCCCACTTGCTCATCTAGGCTTATCGTTGGACAAATGTGGGAAAAATGTTTTTGGGTCGTCCACTGGTCCTGCTGTATTAATAGCTGGCAAAAGTGAAAAAAACGGATGATTTTAGGTGTCTACGTCCTACCGTATTAATAGCCGAACAAAATGGGGGATGGTTTTTTTAAAGTTGAAAAGGATTTGGGTGTCATGTCCTGCCGTACGATAGTTGGTAAATGTGGAAAAAAATAGTTTTTTAAAAAGTGTGGTTTTGAGAAAATTATTTTTGGGAGTTCACTTCCCGCCGTATAATAGTCGGCAAAAGGTGGATGATGTTAAGAGTCGGGGTGCCCGTTATCCCACCGTATCAAGTCGGCAAAAGGTGGAATGTGTTGGGAAATGTATTGAGTCGATGATAATATGTGTAAATTGTGATGAACTTATGAAATTATAATTTGATGTGTACTTTGGTACGAAAGGGGAACACATAGAAATTATTTGGAATGAATGGATAACGAAATAGTAACTAGATAAGGGATTAGTGATAACGAACTCACCGGGTTATATGTAACCATTAAGGGAAGATTATGAGTTTCGTTTGAAAATAATGTAGAAATTGAATTAGAAAGGGTTTATTATCCTTATGATATGTTAAAATTATAATTGTGTTGGCTTTTTGGCTTTCGAAGGGTATTTTTGTAAATGCAGCGAGCGTGCCAGCAAGGATCAATCAGTCCTTACAGAAAATGTTAATTGCTAACCAATTATCAGACGATTGGTTTTAGTTTTTCAGCCTCAATGAAGAGGACTTTTACTAGTGGCCTGACTTAGGAGAAAATTAAACAAAATAACAGTTAAATGAAGAGCAATTGAAGTATTTCATTAGAATGAAAACTTACAATGATCCGAACTCAGCCTCGTAGAGGTTACAGCAACAATCTACTTGAAACTACTCCTATGAATGAAGTGCAGTACAGGAATTTAAAGTGTAGGATGTAAAGAGCAGGAATTTAAAGAATAGGAAATGTAAAATTGGAAAATAAAATATGTAAAGTAAAGACTGGTTTGTATGATCTGAGTCCGGGCCTTTTCTGGGGTCTTCCCAGTTATTTATACTTCTCAAGGATGTCCATCGAACTGCACTTCAAACCGTCGAACTGCTCCTCCATGATCGTTGATCATGCTCCCTTATAAGTAGTTCCACTACTCCATCACTTGCAGTTAGGCTTCCCTCATATATTTGAATTTGAATCTGAGTAACCGTTGAAACCACGTCACCTTGCACCTCTTTATTGATCCAATGCTACTCAGATCATGTGAGAACCAATACTAACTGCCACGTGTACGATCAGGATCGAAGACTTGAATAGTCTTCTTATATTACCCTTATTCTGTCACGTGTTGAATTGTGATTGGTTTGTACAAAATATATAGTCAACATTACCCCCCGCACTAATATACCCAATACTTGGTGATATTAGTGGATCAAAGTTTTTCCCCACGTCTTAGATCGTGCATGGTTTCCCAAAAATGCAACTGTCATTCATCATCTGCATTAAACTCCCTTTCAGTCTTTTGAACACCCCCACCACCTTAGTGTTCGAACGGACTGATACACCTTTTATGGCCGAATCAATTATCTCCTCCACTGATCGAGCACACGAAGAGTCATATGATGATGTTGTTCGTCCTCGAAAGAATTTTCATGCATTAATTAGCCACCTTTATCCACCTTTCCATATTCAGGTCATGGATACCTTTGCAAATTATCGACCTTTGGATTACGAACACATTGCCCTTAATCTTTCGATTCAGAAACTTGCGAGTATAGATACAAGAAGTTCTTCCTCTGACTCACCCTTAGACCACGAACAAACTGCTCTCAATCCTTTGATCCAGAAAGTTGCAAATATGGACATGGGAAGTTCTCCTTCACAACCCTTTGCATGGGATAAGGCTGCAACTTCTTCCTCTTCTGGGGCTTCTGACTGGACCAATTGGTCAAAACCTGAGGAATGTGAGTTAAGGGAACAAATCAACCATCACTTTGTTGAATTTACTGACCCTTTAGAATTCCCTTCCTATGCGCGAAGCTCGGTGGTCTATCCTTACGTGCCCATTGACCACTGCTTGTGGCATGGTATACATCTTCCATGCCTACAAAGACAGTGCATGTTGCCCGACGCCCAGAAGAGGCATAAGGATACAATCTATCATTCCTAGCTCAGAAGGCTCGATTATATTAATGCCCTTGTTCCTTCTGCCCTTGCTCCACTTCCTGAAATAGAAGCATCCACACCTTCTCTTCCGCCAAATCCTTGCTGGATAGAGAGAAACTGAGGCTTGTTCTTTCCGTGGATAAGGTCTTTCCACCTTACAAACCACCACCTTCCCCTACTCCGGCTGAGCGGAAACAAGCTCAACTTTTTGCTCGCTGCTTTTTCCCACTTGCCCTTCAACGTTCTAAGGACGAAGTCCCTCTTAAGAACTTTCGATGGGCTTGTGATATTCTAACTCGGGGTCATGTCCTCAATCCCTCGCCCAAGCAGAGCTTCACATGTTTTTGGACCAACTTCCATTGCTTCTTCACTGGCATCGGACCTCTATGAACACCACACAATCTTTAGACCAGCTTTCGTCCCTCCGATTCATGCCCAATATGAAGCAGAAAACTTTATTGAAGAATTCGATGATTTCAAGAATAAAGATTCTGCATACTGGGATGATTTGGATATAGACGAATTGGAACAAGGATTGAGAGAAACAGCTTTCGAAATAAAGGCTGAAGAGCTCTTTTACGAAGTGAGAGCACATCAACTCATGCAGCCAATGTTAGAAGAAATAAAGGACAGAATAAAGAAAGAGCAGAAATTCATTGATCATTGTTGGACTAAATTTCATGATCTTGTTATTTATTCCATTCCCTATTTTTATGAGCTTGAGTTTGTACCCAAAAATGGCCATACGATGTAACTGTTTTTGCTTTAATACCACTAAGACTTCTCTTTTGGTTTGATCTTGTCTCCATTTGTCTTTAAAAGCAATTTCAGAGCTTTGAACTGAACAATCTTTTCCTTCGAACCTGGATTCAATCGTTTTAAATGATATCTTAAAAACGACCATGAATTTTTCCAATTTATGGAATGCAGCAGCAGATAGTTTTTGTTGTTTTTTCCATTTAGGATCCATGCTTCGAATTTAACAAACTTACTCTTCAAAACTTGTTTCAACCACAACCAACATATGGTCAATGATTTATTATGATCAATCAGTTTTAAATTGATCTTTTTGTCTTGAACAACAGTCCATACTTTCAAAAATATGGAAGCTCCTTTTGAGGGCTACACTGTTTTAGTTCGAAAAGACAACTTTTCTGAATATATATAAACCAACTATTGGTTTTGATGTTTCGAATGCCAATTTCCATTCCTAAGGGATTTCTAGTTTTACTTCAAAGAACATCACTTTCAATGAGAAACCTAAAACAGGTCTTTAATCCCTTTGAAGTAAATGAATACTTGAGCATTCTTGCATCCATTGGGTACGAAATGTGCTTCGAAGCCGACTTCTTAGTTTCGAAGCCGTGTGTTATTGGACTTTTAGCGTCAAAATTTGGTGTGTTATGTTTTGAACACCAATTCCCATCCTTACAGAGTCTCAAGTTTCACTTCGAAGGACATTACTTTCACTAAGAAACCTAATATAGGTCTTTTAACCCCTTCGAAGTAAATCAAATACTTGAGTATTCTTACGTTTTTTAAGTACGGAAATGTGCTTCGAAGCCGACTTCTTTGTTTCGAAGCCGTTGTTTTTTGGCTTTTGACTCCAAAATCTGGTTTTGAAGCCAAATATTTTGCTTCGAAGCTAGCCTTAGCATCTGGGCTGTGTTTTTCCTCCAAATACTATCAATATTTGAAGGAAACTCTTCATATTCGTACTTTTAGTGCTTAACGAACCAAGCGTTTATATATTCCCCAAACACAAAGGCTTTTGAAACCCTTTTATTTCGTGTTCTGAAATCATTTGCTCACTCAACACACAAACCCTTTTACTTCTGCCGATCTTCCACTTCTCTCTACTTCCTTTCTCAGCTTCACCTTCTGAAAACACATACTATCAATGGCTTCTTCTTCGGTGCCAGTCGTAGAGCGCGTGAGCCCATCTGTAACCCTGAAGAGGCTCATTGATGCGGAATGTGAGAAGTACAAAGCTGGGGAGAAAAGCGCTATCGATGGACGAATCTTCGTCCCTCGTCGCCATGTGCAGCAAGACTACGTACTTGGGCCCATATTCAAAGAGATCCTTACTGAGCTCCCAGCCCTATATCCTCGTTTGGAAAACCAATGTCTTCTTTACGAAGGTGGTCTTGACTGGAAGAGCTAGAAAATAAACCGCCCCCACCGATGCTGGCCCACTATGAGACTGGAGTGGCAAGAATGGTATAACCGGGTTGTCCCTGCTAGAACTCTGGACCTTCAAGAGCTCTGCCTTCTCGATGCTCTCCGACTATGCAGGGTAACTATCTCAGAGGACCCTTTCTTAATTCTGCTGCCTTGTGTTTTTGGAATCCTATCTTTAATTTCTTTCAATTTAGATGTGGGATGATGGCCCTACTGTCCTTGACATTTGCCATCTACTAGGATTATCCCCAATTGGTACCCCCTTTGGACCAGATTACCCTGACTAGCAGCAGTCCCTTTCTCCCTCCCCTCTCTTAACTCATCCTATAGTGATTTCGCTAAGGCTGAGAATAAAAGAGAGGGTTTTGTGACTGATAGGGAATTCTTTTCTTTCTTATTGTATTGGCTTTGCAAATTCCTCTTCTGTACCTCCTCTCAAAGAATCATGCCTGAATTTACCCCTCTTGCCAAAGCCTTCATTTTACAGAAAATGGTAGCCTTAGCCCCATATGTTCTAGGCCATGTATATAGAGTTTGTTTCCTCTTCTGTGAGAAACCCTTAGATGCTAACCAAGGGGGCCATTCTGGATCCTTCAGTTTTGGTTTTTTGCCTATTCACCGAGTTACAATCCAAATACCTTAAATTTTCTGAGCCAAAACCCTCTTACTCATGGCATAAGGCTGGCCAATGCTTCACTTTACCCCTCCACTTTTGCTTTTTACTTCTCTTTCTTCCACAAACTTCCAGCTTCCCTTCCTACTTTCCGTTTCCGTCCCTTCGAAACCGCCATTGGTCCATCTTGGTTGAGGAATTTCCTAAGTGACAGGTCCTGCACCTCACTTGCTCACAAAGATATATGGGCTTCTATTCTGATCCCTAGAGAGTTATTTATTGGGACCTTGAACCCTAGATCCTACAAATGCATAGTTGAGCCGTATTGTCCTGCTCAATTTGCTAGACAATTTGGCTTCACACAAGGGGTCCCAATACCTCTCTGCAGCAATACCAATTTAAGCCTCACTAAGAGGGATCTGAAAGTTCGGAGGTCCAGGCTAGAAGAGGTAAATTCCAAATTTATAAATGACTTGGTCAATTTTGAGTATATCCCTTTCCTTCCTCAGGGTACCTTGTTGAAGAGGTACCAGAACTGGTGGGCGACCAACATGGAAGTATACTTGGCCATTTCTCCTCAGAACCTGCTAATGGTATTGGATCTGCCCAAGCCCAAAGGAGCTGGAACTGTTACTTCTTCCACTGTTTCAGTTGCAGTGCCTGCGTCCACTCCTGGTTGCCTGAACTCCTCCTAGAGTCACTCGGGCTGCTTCGAAGAAAGGTATACACCTTTGTTTCTTTTCCTTTGGCCTTCTTATAATGGTTGTAATCTTATCCTTAGTTCTTCTTTTGTGAAGGTAGCCCACAACAAAAGAAAAGGAGACTGCTTGAGCTAGAAAAGAAAACAGCTGAGGTGTGCAAGCAGAAGAAGGAAGAAGAAGAAACAGATCAAGAGCATGAGTCGCCTTAATAAGAAGGAAAAGAGTGATCGTCTCTATTTCTGACTTAGTCCACAGATGAGACAACTGCCAGAGAGGTAGAAGAGGAGCTCATCTCTACAGAATCTAGATCCCAGATTGAAGAAGTTGAGAAGGAAATTGGGAAGGAGCAGACAAAACCAATACAGAGAAGAAAGAAAAGACAGATGACTGTCTCCTTCTGATTTCACAGAAGACTCCGATTCGAGACAATTGCCATGGCAATAGAAAAGAGAAAGAAAGTGACTGCTTCTGCTACTAACTTGGTTGAAGATACCATCCACGAGGCAGCTACCAAGGCAGTAGAACAAGAACATTCTAAGGCCATAATTGTCTTCGAGAGGGCTGAAAAGAGACGGCAACAACAATTTCTGAGAGATGAAGCTGCTGCTGCTGATGCATTACAAAGGGAAACTGCAAGAAGGCACAACGAACTGGTGAACATTACTCCCTTCGTAGCTCTCCCATCACTGCCAACATTTCCGAAACAAGTAATTTCTTTCATGCTTCTACTGTTTTTCCTTATCAAATTTTGACATTGAAGCTTGACTTACGTTTCTTCCTTTTTGCAGCAACAACTACTGAGGCTATACTTCCAATGAGGACTCCCTCAATTTCAATGAGGTTGATCGGATGCAAAAATGTGAAGGCCATTCAGATAATACTTCCACTTCCTAGGCCCACATTCCATGTACCCCCTTTGAGTCCCAGCATTCCTGCAACTCTTTCTTTGGTCTGACTCCATATCTTCCCTATCTGTCCTTCGACTTGTCTCAATTTACTTCTCATTCGGGCCTTGCTCTTCCTTCTCCTTCTAAGGAAATTTCAACCATTACCTCTTCTTCGAAGGTATCTGATTCCCCAATTGAGGGTGCTGGAAGTTCTCCAACTCATAGTTCATTACCTTTGCCTACCTCCAGCCCCTCTTCACTTGATTCATTGGTGGCTAAGACCATAGAGACTGCCAAAGATGCTCCATCCATTTCTCCTATCCCTATGCAGTCCTTGCCTTCCACCACAACTCTCTCTGCACCCCTCATGTCTACGGATGAGGTAGACATCTTTCGAAGCCAGGCTAGCCAGTCTCTTCGATGTGCCCTCTACCTCTCCAATAACCAATTGAAACTGAGCCATTAGTTTTAGCCGACTCCTTGCTACAAATTCTTGAAAGCTCTCATTCCTCCAGCAGCAAGCCTTCTGCACCTCTAATGGGCTTAGACACCTGCCTGGAACTGTTAATCTCCTTTTCGAGGCTCCCCTTCGAGGCTTTGCAAAGGCCTATAATAAGAGATGGGTTCCTCCAGTGCTGCAAAGTTGCTGAACAGTCAGGCATGGATGTCTCAAGTCACTTATCCCAGGTAGCAACTACTATCGACTTCTACATCAACATTTGCCATGCTGCCCAAACTGCGGAGGAGAAATTGGCTAAAGACCAGAGTTTTGTTTCCCAAGTACATACTGAAGTCTCAGAGCTCAATGAACAACACTCCTCTGCCTTTCACTTTCGAGTTCACAGCTGTTGGAGAGGAAAGCTCAACTTGAGGAGGAGAGCTATTGCAGTGAATCAGCCTTGATTCGAACTAACACCAAATTGCAGATCACCAACCAAGAATTGGGCCGATCGAAAACAAGAAATGAGCACAGCCATTCAGTTGGTTCCCTCATTTAAGAATAGAAAGTCTATTGTAAAAGAACAATTAGGCATTGTAATGATTTTTTGGCCAATTTATGGCAGAATGTATTTAACTCTTTATGAAGAAAAAACAAATTCTGATTTATCATTTGAATACTCTGTGTTCTTTTGCTTGATATTTATTCTACTCCTTGTGTTCCCAAAATGGTTGGAAAATAAGGCTTCAAATATCTGCCATTGATCTTTTTGGGATGTATGTATCCATTCAAATTTCTCAAATGGTATGCCCCAAAGGCAGGACTCTTATAAATTTGATATGGTCCTTCCACAGTTAGGTGACCATTTGCCAAACTTATGGCTTTTAATTCCTATTGGAGTATTGTCTTCCATACCAAATCAAATCACTTCATCAAAGCCAATGTATTTGACTTCTTATTGTAATTTTTTGGCTGCTTTCTTCTTTTGCAAGAGAATACTGTTTAATGCCAGAATTCTGGCTTCATCTATGCCTTCTAATTCCAAGCACATACTCTGATGGTATTGCTCAGGATTTAGCTGGTCTTGGCATCTACCCTCAAAGATTTAACATTAATTTCCACAGGTAACACTGCATCATGCCCATACACTAAGGCATAAGGAGTAACTCTTGTGCTTGACCTTGGGAAGTTCTATAAGCCCACATAATACAACAATAATAAGTTATGTCAATCCCTAGGATTGTCTTCCACAACCTTTTGTATTCCTTTCTTCAAGGACTTATTGGATGATTCAGCTTGACCATTGGCTTGTGCATAATATGGAGTGGGAATTAACGAGACTAATTCCAAATTCTGCCACAAAGGACTTCACCATCTTCCCATCGAACAGAGTCCCATTATCCACAGTTATAGTTTGTGGGATGCCAAATCTATGGATTAGATCTTTAATAAATCCAATGACCTCAGTTTGGTCTATAGCCTTGTAAGGCTTAGCTTCGACCCACTTAGTGAAATAATCAATGGCTACTAAGATGAAACAATGATGTTTCAAAGAGGGTGGGTGTATTTTCCCCATCATATCCATGGCCCATCCTCTGAATGGCCAAGGCTTCACCACTGCATGCAGGTCAGTTATGGGCACATGCCTTATTGTGCCATGCTTTTGGCATGCCTGGCAACCTTTTGCATACTCTATGCAATCTTTAAGAATAGTTGGCCAATAATAGGAATGCCTTCAAAGCAACCACCTCATCTTCACACCAGGCTGATGAGCACCACAGATGCCTTCATGAACCTCAGCCATAGCTATTAATGCTTCTTTTGGGCCTAAACATTCCAGCAATAAACCATCGCCCCTCCTTTTGTAGAGAGCATTACCGTATATCATTTATTGCATAGACTGCAATTTAATTTTCCTGCTGGCCTTCGAAGATGGACCAGCCAAGTACTGCATTATTGGATGCCTCCAATCTTGTTCTTGCAAGTCATTATGATTGACTTCCAAGACCACATTCCTTTTATTCAAAGGTGGTATCAATTTCTGATATGTTGTTTGGCTTATGTTCCTTTGGGCATTATCCCTTCTCTTGAAGTTCGAAACTTTCTGAGCCACATCATTAGCTTTATAATTCAAGAACCTTGGAACATGAGTTACATTTGCTATTTGAAATTGAGAAAGCAGATGTAATGCAACAACATAGTATGGTAAAATGCTTATGCTTTGACACTTGAAAATTCCTTTCACTTGGTTAACCATTAATTGAGAATCTCCAAATATGTCAACTGCATGAACTTGTAATCCAATAAGAATTTCTAGTCCCACTATTAAGGCTTCATATTTAGCTTGGTTATTAGAACAGGTAACTTCATTCACTCTGAAACCATGTGTGGTCTCTACCCCTTGTGGAGACCTAATCACAATACCAATTCCAGTCAAGCCATTGGCTTCGACCCATCGAACCACATCTGCCATGGCTCAAAACTAGCCATACCAAGTTCCATTATCTCTTGGTCTCTCTGTTTGAGATGGATGGTCTGCCAGAAAAATTGGCTAAAACTTGCCCTTTTACTGCCCTTTGAGGGACATATTCTAGATGAAATTCTGATAAGGCTAGTATCCACTTGCCAATTCTTCCCCTCAACATAGGTCTAGATAACATGTACATAACCAAATCTGTCGTTGCAATTACCAAGACAGTTGTAGGTAAAAGATAGTATCTTAATTTCATTGCAGCAAAAATACAAAGCAAGACACAGCTTTTCAACAGCTGAATATTTACATTCACAAGAATTTAAAAACCTACTAAGGAATAAACAGCTTGCTCCTTGCCTTCTTCATTATCTTGGGCGGTAAGAAAGCTCCCAATGAAACTTCTGTTGCAGCTATGTACAACTTCAAGGGCTTGTCAGCCTTTGGTGGCATCAGCACTGGAGGGTTGGCCAAGTAGGCTTTGATACCTTCGAAAGCAATTTGATACTCTGCTGTCCACACAAATTCCTCTTCATCTTTCAGCCTTAATAAGGAAAGAAAAAACTTTAGTTTCCCTGCAGTGTTAGAAATGAATCTTCGAAGAAAATTAACCTGTCCAAGGAACTTTTGTAATTCTTTCTTACTTGATGGAGGTCTGGCTTCAATGATGGCTTTGGCTTTATTCTGGTCAATATGTATTCCTTTCTTGTGTACCACATAGCCCAAGAAATTTCCAGATGATACGCCAAAAGCACACTTAAGAGGATTGAGCTTCAATATGAACCTTCTAAGTGAAACAGATGCTCCTCCATAGATTGGGATTTAACTACAACGTCATCAATATAACACTCTAAATACCCTCCAATGAGGTCATGAAAGATAGTGTTCGTAGCCCTCTGATATGTAGCTCCAGCATTCTTCAGGCCAAATGGTATTTTAACCCATTCAAAGGTGCCAATATTTCCAAGACATTTGAATGTTGTCTTGTAGACATCCTCCTCTGCAATGCAGATCTGGTTATAACCAGAATGTCCATCCATCATTGATAAAACTTGATGTCCTGCTGAACTGTCTACCAACAGATCCACTATAGGCATGGGGTACTCATCTTTTGGAGTTGCTAAATTCAAGTTTCTGAAATCAATGCATACCCTCATTTTACCGTTCTTCTTGACCACAGGCACAATATTAGATAGCCATTCCACATACCTGGCTGTCCTAATAAAGCCTGCTTTGAGTAGTCTAAGAATCTCCTCCTTGACTTTCTGAATTACTTCTGGACTCATTCTTCTTGGTTTTTGCTTGTATGGCTTGAAGTTAAGTTTCATAGGGAGCTTATGTTCCACTTATGATCTATCCAATCCTCGTAGTTCATTATAAGACCATACAAAGCAATCTTTATATTTCTTTAGAACAACCAACAACTGGTCCCTGTCCAGAACATTCAGACAAGCACTTATGTAGGTGGGCTGCTGTATAGAATCTTCCCTAAATTTACTTCTTCTAAGGGTCTTTGTTCTGAGAACTTACTGAAGCTTCTTCTTTGATTTCTTATATCTTTGAAGCAATCTCCTGTTTTGTTCTACTCCCAGGTTCTTTAATTCAACATCTTTGCCCTCCTCCTCATAGACAAAGTCTGTCCACAAGGCTTCCTCTTCCTGTTTCTCCTGGACTTTTGTTTCAATGTCTAATGCACAGTATTTATCAAGGGCCAAAACTTTGGCCTGTTGCTGCTTCTGCTTGCAGCCAATTATCATGGCTTCTCTCTCTTGCTCCTGTACTTTCTGGACTATTGATTTACATCCAATGTTGAGAATTTAATTAGAGCCAAAGACTTGCTTCTTGTGTTTCATTTCTTTGCCTACAACCAGGTATCATTGTCATCCTTAACGACAACCTCCTCATCAGCACTCTCCTGGACTAAGTGCTTCAGGTGTGTCACTTCCTCATCAGCCGTCACTTCGGCTGAGCCATCAGTTTTCCTCAGTATACTGAGTGGTGTCACTCCCTCAATATAGTTTGGCCTCTGCGAAGTCTGCACAGGCTATGAAAGGTTGAGGATCTGCATCAATTTCCTCTGTCTCTCCATTGCCTAAGGCCATCATAATTTTCTGATGCAAAGAGGAAGGCACACATTTGTTAGTGTGAATCCAATCTCTCCCAAGTAAAGCATTGTATTTAGCATTACTGTCGATTACGAAGAATGCTATCATGCAGTCCCTGGTTCCCACACTCAGGTTGATGGGTAGAATTCCCTAAGCCATCTGTTTGTCTGCAGCAAAGCTAGCGATGGTTGGGATTAACCTAGGATTCTTTTTCTCTAGTTTCTTCAAAGAAGATTTCGGTAGTAAATTCACTGCTGCCCCATTATTTATTAGGACTCGGTTCAATTGTATCGTATCGAAAAAAGCCTTGATGTACAAAGGCTTGACATGTTGTGTCATAGAATTCGAGGGATACTCAAAAGGATATGAGAGGTTGATGCTCACCTCTTCTTCACTCTCATATTCAGTTTCCATTGGGGTAGCCATTCCAGAATCATCTTGTACCATACTCACTTGTGAGTCTTCACTAGAGACAGGAATATGATCAATTTCTTGGTCATCTTGGTCCTCATCTCCAACCTGGAACTCATGAGGCAGTATGTGTACCATATTGACTGATACTGGAGGAAATGAGCCAAATTGGATTGCTGGCTGTACCTGTTTCCCCTCTTGGCCACCTTGTTCAGTTACTTCAGCAGCATCCTCTATGCTGCACTCTGGCACTTCGTTGTTAACTGATTCCTTCGAAGGATCTTTCTCAACTGGTTTTTCAACCAAAAATGTTTGCTCAGCCATGAAGGCTTCGAACATTTCTTCCTCCACCATTTCTTTCTTTTGGCTTATGCCAATTTCTTCTTCTGTCTCGCTATCACTATCCATCAGAGCTTTCTCCAATCCTGCCAAGCTAGATTCCTCTCTGGCTTTTAGTTCAGAATGAACCTTGGCCAACTGTTCCCTGCTGCAACCCACCTTGCTTTGTAGAGTTGTCTTTGGAGAATGGTTTGACTTTGGAGTCTTCTTTCCTTCTGTCTGGATCAATGAAGAGCTCTCTTCATTTTCTTTCATATCTTTCTGGTACTGAGTGTACCTACGCTGAATCTTTCTCCTTTGTGATTTCGAAATGACTGGGACCATATCTGGTTCCTTCGTCTTTGGGTGTTTAAGCAATACCCAATTGTTCGGAGCCACCAAAAGAGGTTTAACCATCCTTCCTTGGTTTCCAACATCTCTCTGAGTGGGCACTTCCCTAGGTTTGTTCTGCATCACAAACCAATCTGGAACTCCAGGTACCCACGAACTTATTGACTCAGATGTTGAACTGCTTCTTTCTACCTTCGAAGCCATCTTCGAAGCTGGCTGTGAAGGCACTTGCTTGGTCCTAACCTCATGTTTCGAGCCTGATTCAGGCCTTCGATGAAGGTGGCCACTTTCTGTCCTGCGTGAGGTTGGTCTACGAGGCCAATCTCTGGCTTTGATCCCATAACCTGAACTCTTCTCCAGTCTTCTTTCAGAATGACTGGTCTCCATTCTGTAGTAGTTAGGTGGCCTGGACTCATACAAGGGCCTCTTGCCTTTAGCATGCATTCTATCGACTGCTGGTTCAACTACCAATGGCTGCTGCCTAACACTAGCCGGATACAGCCTTTTGTTATAAGCATTGGTTGGTTTAGGACGTCTCTGCACATCCCTGTAGTATTGCTTCCCATCAATTGGAAGCCCCTTCAACCATTTATAACTCAGTCTGCACCTGGGACACATCCTTTGCATTACTGCTGCCTCTAAGGAATCATCATCCAATGACTCTTCATCAGAGTGTTCCCTCTGGTGTGAGAAACCTTGTCCAATAACTGGCAGATTTCTGGTGTCCTTTTTAATGGTTGTCTGGTTAGCAACATGCATCTACACATTGACTTCTTCCAATTCTGTCAAGGACAAGTTCTAGAAGTCTGACACAATGACATTGGCTGCCACCTCTCCAACTTCTGGAAATGGATTACTGTCGATCCCCATGGCCTTTTCTGCTTTGGCTGGGAATTTCAAACTTCCTTTCCGAATTTGTTCTTGGATCCTGTCTCGAAAAACAATGCAGTTTTTAGTCGAGTGAGACTAAGAGTTATGCCATTTACAATATACTTTTCCCTTAAGTTCATCTAGAGATGGCAATTTTACTCCTTTAGGTAACTTAAGGAAGTTGGCCGCAAGCAAATGATAAAAAATGTCATCTGCCTTTGTTAAATCGAAAGAGTACTTTCTGTGAAAGTCTTTCTTTTTAAACTGCTGGTCAATTGTTGTATCCTTATGAATTAATGCCTCACAGATCACAAGTTCTTTGCCCACAATCTCTGCTGCATTGATCTCATAATTAGGATCTCTATAATATGTCTTGTACGATGTATTATTTCGATCTTGTTCCTCCTCTAGTAATGCTTTCATACCTAGACACCTTATAGGTTAGTTCTACAAAATCTCTGAATTCAGTTGAGTCAAACTGCTTTCGAAGCCTGAACTCTAAGCCATTTTGAGCCAATCTTACGAATTCTGGCTCTGGCAGAATGACTCTACATTTATTTCGAGCCCTTTTAAATCTAGCAATAAATTAAGTAGCCTTTTCTTCAGGCCTTTGACTCAATCTTGCCAAGTCTGCCATGGAAACCTCTGGCTCCGATTGGAAGAATTGGGCATGAAATGCCTCTTCCATTTGTTGCCAAGTTTGAATGGAGCCAGGCGTAAGGTTGATGTACCATACAAATGCTCCCCCAGTTAGAGAATTTGGGAATAATCTTAGTTTCATATAGTCATAATTAGTAAATTCACCGCATTGAGCAGCAAACCTAGCAATATGCTCTATTGTTGATTGGTTTCCACTCCCATAGAAAAGGGTAAAATCTGGTATCCTGAACCCCCTTGGGTATTATGTACCCTATCTACCCATTCTGGGTATGGTTTTCTGTATACAGGAGTCTGGACCCCCGAGCCATCGGTCCACACATCTCTCTAACAATATCAGCAATTTGGTCCTTAGGGACCATATTTTGTGCCTGCTGAACCACTACTGGAAGAAAAAACACAGGATTTGGTGGACAAACTTGTGCTTGTGGTCCTCTTAGTCCATAAGGTGGTACATTTGGGACTGGTTGTCCCTGTGGTGCAGGTTGCTGTTGGGGGTGTGGGTAACCCCTTTGAGCCTGTCCTGCGAAAGGACTTGCGAAAGGTGCTGTAACAGGTGTTGTGTCCCTTCCATTTGCAAGCAAACCTTCCAACCCCCCGGGTATAAATTCGAATAAGGGATTAGTGAACCCCCTTGTCCCAGGTATGGCTTCAAACATGGGATTTGTGACCATTCTTATGCCAGTTTCTTGTACTAGGCCAGATCCACCAATTTGTATGGTTTCATTGTTGAGTACTGAGGCATTTTGACCTGCTATAGGCCTCGAAATGGGCTCATACCAAGACTGAAGTGATGGTCTTTCATAGTTCTGACTACTAGTTCGACCATTAGAATGTCTATTGACTTACATAGGCTGTTTATCTCTAGCCAATCTTTGTTGAGGGACATTCAAAACTTCCTCGATGTGTCTTGTGTTTGTTGGTTGGTGGTTATTCATTCGATCTAAAAAGGATGTTGCCCACCTTTCCATTGTGTTCATTAATTGCTGTCCCATTGCATCTACTAGGCCATCCCATAGATTTATTAGATAAGTAGATGGAACAGTGGATGGTCCAATTCCTTGGTTTCGTCCAATACTATGAACATGTGGTTCTTGTCCTGAAGTACTGGTCTGTTCGACCATAGGTTCTGATAATATGGGAGTTTCCACAGGATGTGTTACCACATTATCCTCTGGATTGGGTATTTGTACCTGTAACATGCCCGGGGGGTACCCGCGCGCGTTTAAACAGTTCGGACTCCCGAGATCTCTTTGATCTCAAGTTTCACGAGTGCAATGTGAAACATAGATGAGAGTCCAGATTTGGCAACTTTTATTGAAAATCCATTTTATTGCAATTTTGTCAAAAATGGACTGCGTCATCAGATCTCAGAGTCGCCACCTAATATTTTTGGGAAATTAGGAAACCCATGACTCGGTGCCAAAGGCCACTGTTCATCGTAACCAAGGATGCTTGGCTCGGAACCTTAGGTATGAGAGGGGAAGGTCAATAATGAGCACCCCCGCTCACCCGATCAAAAGATCGGCCTCTACTAAACCATGATATGACTTTTTATTTTCTTTATATGTTTATGTTCTGATTATTTTAGTAAATCCTAAAATTTACTATGTGAAGCATACAAGTATAGACTAGTTTGCTCAAATTGGAACAATTCAACTTCATGTTTATTTTCCGAAAAGGGTTTGATTTTGCCACCATCAAGTGGGCTTAACACGTACAATCTTTGAATTATTCCAATTCAAACAACAAGCCTTCATCCACAGGCATTCAAACAGTTTATCACTTAAACAAATAGCCACATGGTAGGATGCTAAACATAATAAGAAAATCACACACAAATGAGATGCTAAAGCATAAAAACTCACAGATTGACTGACGTCCCTCGAACAACTACAAAACAAAAGTTAGTAAAATATGCATGATCTTATATACAGAATCCTAATGCAATTCACTCATGAGATGCACTAAAGATTCGGCTTCTAAAATATGACATGTGAATCATCTCAAAAACATGGGGTAGCGCATAGAATCACAGAAGAATTGATTAAATCCACACATGTAAATATAGCCGAATCTTAATGCATGAGACATAAATGTAAGGCATGGATATGCATGGCATGTCAGATATATACATACACACAGTTAGGGAAAGCGATAAAAGAACGGGATAGAAAGAAGCGGGGTGGGGGAATTATTACAACCCTTGAATATTACAGATCCGATGAGAGAGAGAAGGGATGAAAAATAAAATCCTCACAAACACTCAAAAAATAAAATAAAATAAAATAAAAAATAAAAAAATAAAATGAAGCAGGGACACACCACAAAATGAGCCCACTTGAAGCCCATGTAAAACCAACTCAAGCCCTGTATATTAACCCACAAATTGAATCCACTTTCTTGACAGGTGAAACCAACTCAAGTTTGGTAGTCCATGTCCATCCATATGTTGGCCTCAAACTCTCACTCCCTCACCCTCTCATGCTCCCCACCGAACTCAACAGCCAAAGCTCTCCCTGAAATTCTTTTGTTACCATCCGTGAGGGAGTTTTGTTACCATCCGCGAGGAGAGAGAGATCAGGAGAGAGAGATCAAAGACCCACACAGAGAGAGAGTCGTAGAGAGAGAGAGCTGGAAGAAAGAGAGTTGCCGAGAGGGAGAGGTCTGTGTGGGTGAGTGGCCTGTGTGCATGGCTGGGTTTGTGAGAGAGGAGTGTGTGCATGGCTGGGTTTGTGAGAGAGGAGAGGAGAGGGAGCCCGTGGGTGAGAGGGAGTGTATGCATGGCTGGGTGTTGGGTATATGCTGGGTTTGCCGTGGCTTAGAGAAGAGTGAGAGAGATTGTGGGTGTGTGCATGGCCAACCGTGAGGTGAGAGATGGGTGGTGCGGTCTCTAGAGAGAGAGAGAGGGAGCCATGCATGGTGGTGTAGGGGAGGCTAGTGTGTTGCTGGGTTTGTGGGTTGTTAGAGAGTGAGAAGAGAGAGAGGGAGGCCGGTTGGGTTGTGTGTGTTAGTGAGGTGTGATCGGGGAGAGAGGGTGAAGCCGTGATGGTATGCATGGGTGTGTGACTGTCCAGGTGTATCAATGGTGATGAGAGAGAAGAGAGGGAGTGGATGAGGTGTATATCGTGAGGTGGTGGCTCGGTGAAGAATGGGTGAAGTGTATACCGTGAGGTGGTGGCTCGGTGAAGAGTGGGTGATGGAGCCGTGAGGGAGAAGAAAAGTTGGTGTGAACTTGTGTGCAGGTGGGTTGTGCGCTAGGTGTGTGCTTGAGTGTTGGGTGTTAGAGAGAGAAGGAGATGGCTGGGTGTATGTGTGTGCCTCCCTTCACCCGTGTATCATGTCTGTTAGAGTGAGAGGTGTGAGAGGTGGGTTTTTGGTGTGTGCCATGTCTCTCCTCCGCTCTCACCTTTTTCTTCCGTGTGGTGTGTATCGGTCTCTTCTCACAGAAAGGGCCACCCCCCATGACTGTGGGTGTCGGTTGCCTTCTCATGTGTGCATGTGCTTCTTAGGAGAGAGACGAATCAGAGAGTTTTTGAGAGAGTGTGGGTTCGTGGGTGTCTTCTTCCTCACCCCCCCTATTGCCGTGTGCTGTCCATCTCTTTTTAAATTGCAACCTGAGAGAGAGATTCGAGACAGCCAGAGAGAGAGAGACAATAGATATCATACAACATTCCCACTAAACTCCCCACTCACTCTTTCTTTCTCTTTAACAAATTCTCCACCATTCCACTCAACAAAATCCACCACCGCCCCATTTTCTTTTCTTTTTATTTTTTTATTATTTTTTTTATTTTATTTATATATATATATATATATATATCAAATGCCAATTTATATCAACACACCTAAAATTTATACAAACACACAAAATTATACAAAATAATAAATTCAAATAAAAATATTTCAATTTGACCAAAATAAGTGAGGGTGGTCAAAATAAAATGTCCAAGTCTTAGGGCCGGTCAAAATGGGTGTCTACAGTTGCCCCTCTTTGACAGAGCTCGAAGTCATGAAATGACGTGAGTGAATGTCAAAGCCAGAAGACGACCCTTTTGACAAGGCCGTAAGACTTGGGCAATCACACAAAATGCAATGCATGTGGTTGAACCCGAAGGTTGCCTACGTATCCCTTTGCAAGGAATCAAACCAGCGTAGTTCAGGGGCAGAAATGCAAGTGACATACTCAAAATGCAGTTTGAAAGTTGGACTTACACGCTTCGCGAAGCCGGTTGTTTGAAAAATTATGATTATGCAAGAGAGGGAAGACCTCAACCAGGAGAAATCAACATCCTAACGCGTCTCACGCGAGAGGAGAAAAGATGGTGTAAACAACAGGCGCACCTGATGTTTTTAACCGAGTGAATCAAAGACCTAACGCGTCTCACGCGAGAGGAAAAGAGGTGGTGTAAACAGACAAGCGCACCTGCTGTTTTTAACCGAGTGAATCAAAGACCTAACGCGTCTCACGCGAGAGGAAAAGGGGTGGTGTAGACAGACAGGCGCACCTGACTGTACTTTAACCGGGGTGGTGTAGACAGACAGGCGCACCTGACTGTACTTTAACCGGGGTGATGTAGACAGACAGGCGCACCTGACTGTACTTTAACCGATTTGCAATCCAAACGCGTTTCACGCGAGAGGAGGAAGGGTGGTGTAAACAGACAGGCGCACCTGCTGTTTTACCGATTTGCAATCCAAACGCGTTTCACGCGAGAGGAGGAAGGGTGGTATAAACAGACAGGCGCACCCGCTGCTTTACCGATTTGCAATCCAAACGCGTTTCACGCGAGAGGAGGAAGGGTGGTATAAACAGACAGGCGCACCCGCTGTTTTACCGATTTGCAATCCAAACGCGTTTCACGCGAGAGGAGGAAGGGTGGTATAAACAAACAGGCGCACCCGCTGTTTTACCGATTTGCAATCCAAACGCGTTTCACGCGAGAGGAGGAAGGGTGGTGTAAACAGACAGGCGCACCTGACTGTTTTAACCGATTTGCAATCCAAACGCGTTTCACGCGAGAGGAGGAAGGGTGGTGTAAACAGACAGGCGCACCTGACTGTTTTTAACCGATTTGCAATCCAAACGCGTTTCACGCGAGAGGAGGAAGGGTGGTGTAAACAGACAGGCGCACCTGACTGTTTTTAACCGATTTGCAATCCAAACGCGTTTCACGCGAGAGGAGGAAGGGTGGTGTAAACAGACAGGCGCACTTGACTGTTTTTAACCGATTTGTAATCCAAACGCGTTTCACGCGAGAGGAGGAAAGGTGGTGTAAACAGACAGGCGCACCTGACTGTTTTTAACCGATTTGCAATCCAAACGCGTTTCACGCGAGAGGAGGAAGGGTGGTGTAAACAGACAGGCGCACCTGACTGTTTTTAACCGATTTGCAATCCAAACGCGTTTCACGCGAGAGGAGGAAGGGTGGTGTAAACAGACAGGCGCACCTGACTGTTTTTAACCGATTTGCAATCCAAACGCGTTTCACGCGAGAGGAGGAAGGGTGGTGTAAACAGACAGGCGCACCTGCTGTTTTTAACCGATTTGCAATCCAATCGCGTTTCACGCGAGAGGAGGAAAGGTGGTGTAAACAGACAGGCGCACCTGCTGTTTTTAACCGATTTGCAATCTAAACGCGTTTCACGCGAGAGGAGGAAAGGTGGTGTAAACAGACAGGCGCACCTGACTGTTTTTAACCGATTTGCAATCCAAACACGTTTCACGCGAGAGGAGGAAGGGTGGTGTAAACAGATAGGCGCACCTGACTGTTTTTAACCGATTTGGGTGGTGTGAACAGACAGGCGCACCTGCTGTTGTTAACCGATTTGGGTTTTGATAATTGGACTTACACGCTACGCGAAGCCGGTTTGAAAATTGGATTTATGCAATGCAATACAGTGTCAGGGAGTGATGGCTATGTTTGCAACTTTCCCTATTCTCCAACAGGGTGACAGACTAGGTTGGTTCAGTTTCCAGAGTTGAGGCGCATACAAGCTATCTCAACCTATGGGGCTACCATACAGATTTCAAGCCGGGGATACACCCCTGGGTATTTAAACCAGACTTTAGTCTCGGAAATCCCGAACCTTTTGCGTTCTAGGCATCGCCATTCGAACTCTAGTTTCCACCGTCTCAGTTGATCTCCTAGGAACTCATTACAAATATAGTCAATTGAAGTCGTTCGGGCACGACAAACACCAAAGGAATTGCACCTTTAGAGGATTTTAGGTTTCCTAGACCAGGAAAGTCGTTTGGGCACGACACACACCAAAGGACTTGCACCTTCAGAGGATTTAAGGTCTCCTAGACCCTAAAAAGAACAACAAGCGCACTTGCTGTTTTTAATCGATTGAATGGCCATGGATGCCGCTTTACTTCCTGATCATATTCACAACTTTCCCTATTCTCCAACGGGGTGACAGACTAGGTTGGTTCAGTTTCCAGGGTTGAGGCGCATACAAGCTACCTCAACCTATGGGGCTGCCATACAGATTTCAAGCCGGGGATACACCCCTGGGTATTTAAACCAGGCTTTAGTCTCGGAAATCCCGAACCTTTTGCGTTCTAGGCATCGCCATTCGAACTCTAGTTTTCACCGTCGCAGTTGGTCTCCTAGGAACTCATTGCAAACACAAGCAGGATAATACACAGGTATATATAGACAAAATACAGACATATACACAGATATATACAGCACATACGACACAAATATATATAGATATACACAGATATATATACGACAATATCCACAGGTATATTCGACACAGACATATACGGACCTATACACAAACATATACGGATATATACACAGACATATACAGTATATATACAGGTATAGACGACACAGACATATACGGACCTATACACAAACATATACGGATATATACACAGATGGAGAATATTCCGTTTGCAACCGTCAACGGGAAGATGCCGTTACTGAGAAGGCATATTCTGTTTGCTGACGTCAGCACACGCACTCAAAACACGCAAAAAGAAAGGAAAAATCACAAATGGATGGACATGAAATGCGGGGTTTCGAACCCTTGACCTCAAGCTCGGCCTCCGAGTCCTTAACCACTGAGCCACGTCACTCTTGTGACAAAATATACAAACAAATATATATACATAGACTTATTCGAGACATATACACAAAATCAAAAACAAAACAAAGAAACACTCGATGTGGGGTTCGAACCCCTGACCTCAGGCTCAGCCTCTCACTCTTCAACCACTAGGCCAAACCACTGAACCCAAGCCACTCACGTGACAGAAATGATTCAAACAAATATATATATCTATATATAGGTGGACAAAACAAAAACAAAACAAAGAAAGACTCGATGCGGGGTTCGAACCCCTGACTTCGGACTCAGCCTTTCAGCCTTCAACCATTGAGTCGCGCCACTGAACCCAAGCCACTTATATAGCCAAAATGTTCAAACAAAAATCTATATTACATAGCTATACAATATATATACATATATGCATACACAACTCTCTCGCGTCTCTTGTCACGTTTGACACGCGGGCCTTGCTTTTGCGTCGGCTGGCCGACAAAAGCAGGCCTCGATTTGCAGGCTCTCCTCGACCTTCTCCCTCTCTTTGTCTTCTTCTCTTGTCTTCTTCTTCTCTTCCGTATCTCTTTTCTCTTCTTCTGCTTCTTCTCCATCACTCTTCTTCATCACTCTCCTCCATCACTCTCCTTCTCCTTCTTCTTACTCTTCCATCTTCCTCCGCCTTCTTCTTGTTCTTCCATCTTCCTCCGCCTTCTTCTTGTTCTTCCATCTTCCTCCGCCTTCTTCTTTTCCTCTTCTATTTTCTGTCACTCTTCTGTGACTGCCTTCTTTCCTCTTACTTCCCATACATGGCTTCGTCTCGCCCTCTCTCTCTGTTTCCGGATCTTAATGATCCATCGAGCTCCTCTGGGCCAAGTGCCCCTGCTCTTACTCATCCCAGTCTTCGCACCCTAACAGTTGAGCAAGTGATGGCTGCTCAAACTGATATTGATGCTAACCACCTCACGCTGAAGTCGTGTATGGAAACAGTGGCCGCGGTCACTAATTTGTCTCACCGTCTGCAAAACAAGACGAGTGAGCTACATCGGGTTAATGCCCAACTTAATCTGCTTCAGCAGATGTATAGGGATACACGAGCGGAGGTTTGTGCGCTGAAGGCAGAGAACAAAGAACTGAAACGGAAGACTACCTCCATGGAGAGTAGAGAGGTAAAACGACAGACCATTTGTCTGGACCAGTTCGGAGTGCCGGCGTACTTTTCCTTTGATGGTCGGCGAAAAGTCAACTCTTTTGCCGGAAACATTGAGGCAGGGCCTTCGAAGGCCAATGACAAAAAGAGAAAGAGCTCGACGACGGAAGAGCCGAGTAACTGAAGCTGGCATGTGGCTGGCACCGGCGAAGAAGAAGAAGAAGAACAATGATCTTTCTTTTTTTTTTTATTTTATTTCTGTATTTTTTGTTTTTTTTTTTTTATTTGTTGTTTTTTTTTTTCTGGTTTTCTTCTTTTTTTTATTTCTGTATTTTCTGTTTTTTTTTTATTTGGAGTCTCTGTAATCGGGGATGTCCTCCCCTGACTGTAATAAAAAGTTTCGATTTTGTACATCAATGGCGTGACTGGCACATCACTCTGATTTTGAAAATACTTTTGTTTGATCAAATTTGAGATTGATTGAAATTTGAACTCTGAATTGGACATTTATCCACACTGACCTGAATAAAAAAAATAACACTGACTCAACATGAGAAAAAAACGAAGCCAAAATAATCCAAACACGCTTCTATACACGGATTGGTATAAATACACCGATTCAACGTAAGAAAAACGAAGCCAAACTAATCCAAACACACTTCTATACACTGACTGGTATAAATACACCGACTGGTATAAATATACTGACTGGTATGAAAGGAACACACTTATATACACTGATTAGTATGAATACCCTGAATGGTATAAATACACTAATTAGTATGAAGACACACTGATATACATTGACGAGTTGACTCGAGCGGGGGAGAAGACAGAATCTCTAACTCAACTATGCCCCTAATTTATTGCCTTGATTTTTTTCTTGATTTTTTTGTAAAAATGTTTCGATCAACATGAGAGTTAGATTAGCCTACTTATTCCATTTTCTGTTTCAAATCATGTAAGCTAAGCTGTGAGCACTGAAAATTTTCCCTTTTCAAATCCAAAGAATGGTCCAAGTTTTGCAAAAGAATGGAACAATTTTCGAGAAAAATTAGTCAGCTTCATTCAAATTAATCAAAACCTATTTTCGCAAATGGCCACTACTCAACTAACATGGAATCAACCATCGGGGTGCATAGTCCCAAACCATAACCGAACCGAGCCGATCTGAATAGAATGAAACCGAGCAAAACCGGACCGAACCGAACCGCCGAACCGAACCGAACCGAACCAAGTTGACTCGAACCAACTGAACTGAGCAGAATGAAGATATACCAACCAAACACGGATAGGACAACCAAGTCGACTAAAGACACACCAATCAAACATGGACAAGTTTAATGAGTTGAAAATTATTAGGGCCGAACTTCGAGATGAAGCTACCTACGTATCCCAAAGATAGGAATCAGGCCATCGTAGTTCGGGCTGAGGTTCACTCGGGTATTGACACTCTCCTTTTGTGCTCTAATTTTTGCCAAAGCCGCCCTTTCGGGTTTTCAACCTTGCGAGCTTTTCATTTTTCATTTTTTCATTTTCCTTTTCATTTTGATTTTCATTTTGTTCATTTCATTTTTTTTTTTTTTTTCTTTTGAGTTTCTTTCTTTTTTTTTTTTTTCTGCTCTAACTTTTGCCTGGGTCTTCTGAATTTTCAACCCAGCGAACCTCTCAAGGGTTACTTTCATTTTAACTTGTCCATGTTGATTGGGGAATCTCTAAGCCAACTATGAGAACAACTACTACACTTGACCAGTAGATATGATGATGTAGGGACTAGGCTAATTGGGTCCGAATTTGCCCCTAGTGTTGCCCCTAGTGTAGTGGATAGGAACTCGACTGTCCTTCAAGAATAAAATTCATTCTCTCAAATTCAGGGTTTTTCCTTTCTAGGCGGTCTTCATTAGGAGACGATTCAGTTTTAACTCTTTGATCACATCCAACTTTTTGCCCCTAGTTCAAGGGCTGCTTCAATTAATCACATCCAACCTTTTGCCCCTAGTTCAAGGGCTGCTTCAAATTTAAATCCAACCTTCTTGCCCCTAGTTCTAGGGTTGCTTCCAATCTGAATCACAGGCCCTACATAGTTTTGGCTAAGGTTCACTCGGGTATTGACACTCTCCTTTTATGCTCTAACTTTTGCCAAAGCCGCCCTTTTGGGTTTTCAACCTTGCGAGCTTTTCATTTTTTTTTTCTTTTTTTTTTTTTTTTTTTTGTGCTCTAACTTTTGCCTGGGTCGCCCTTCCGGGTTTTCGGCCCAGCGAGCCTCTCAAGGGTGATACTTTATTGCCCCTAGTTTACGGGCTGCCTCCGTTTCAACTATGCAAACCTCACACTTTTGCCCCTAATTCAAGGGCTGTTTCAAATCGAAATCACATTCTCTGCCCTGAGTTCAAGGTTTGTTTCCAATCTGGATCACATCATTGCCCCTAGTTCAAGGGCTCTTTCCAATCTAAATCATATTCGACCTTATTGCCCCTAGTTGAAGGGCTGCCTCCATTTGAATCACATCATGGCCCCTAGTTCAAGGGCTATTTCCAATTCGGCTATGCAAGCCTTACACTTTGAATGATCATTGAATACTTCGAATCCAGGTTTGAAAGCTAAGGAGCTAAGGAGGTTGGACCACGAGTCAAGAGGGATCCTATGCTGTATAACTAATTCCAGGCATGTCTTCGTAGCACCACGCAAAAACAGTTTTTGAAATCTTTTCACAAAGTGACTAATCACTCGTACTCTTACGAAGATAAGATAGAACCAATTTAGACCAAGCCAGGATCCTTCTCAGTACTCACATTAACAAAAATGATTTTATTCATCAAAGGCTTAGCACACCTCTTTCCTCTCAGTTGATCAAAATTTGCAAAAATTTGCAAATCCCGAGGAAATTCTTCCTCTTCATTTTTATCAGAGTTTTGGAAAAAAGTTTTGTAAAACTTTGGTCAATGCAATGATTTAAAGGCACAGAGAAGTAGGAGACTCTATGACATTTTTTTTTTTTTTTTTGTTTATTGAAAAGAGACTATGACTCAGCAATGACAACAGACTCAAAAGAAAATGACAAAGATGACCTAGACATGACAGAAATGTCTAGGTTAGCACTCTCGAAATCAACAGACTCTGACTCATTAGGCTGACTCGAGCCTGACTCTAACTCTACAAACTTGGTGGAGTCAAACTTAGACTCAATACTCAATTCAGAACTCAGAATAAAACCATTCTCAATTTTGCTAGTCAAAGTGTGCGCCAGTCACAACATTCAAAATAAAGCCCGTGCAATCAACAGGTGATCACTCCCCAATCACAGAGATGGTCGACTTTGTGGGCTATCGACATTTTTTTTTTTTTTTTTTGATTTTATGTTTTTGTTATTTTTTTGTTTTTGAAGTAATGGTGCTACAATGAACAACCTGAACCACTCATTTGAATTTGAGAACCCCTATATAGATCCAATACATTGCACATAACACATAGCAGGAAAGAGAACAAACACCCCTATGGGGGGTAGGGTTATCCTGTCCTAGCTTGAAATGATCTAGGGTTTCACTATTCAAACAAGCGGTATCATACATCCTAGAAATGGGAAAGCATCCTGTCCTAATTTGAAAGGTACTATAGCTCACTATATGTACAAGGTTAGCTCTACCTTAGGGGTTAAGGTCAAGATGACGTTACCAAAGAGTCCTTTAGGTCATAACCAATAAAGATCCCAGGAAATCAGAAGAGTCAAATAGCCTCTCTTCGAAGTCTGAGAACCTTAGATAGCAAAGCTAGATAGCAGGGCTACATAGCAAAGCTACCCTTTTGACAGATCTCAAAAGGTTAAACACAAGGTCTCTAAAGTATCGTAAAGATAGGTGTAGTGTCACAAAAAGTGTACCTGTGCTCCCACCAGCATCTGGGCAACACAGGAACTTTAAGTGCACCAATGCATGCAATGCAACAAACATATAATTGAAAATAAAAGTCATATCATGGAGTTCGAGTCAAGGTTTCATAACTCCCCAGCAGAGTCGCCAGAAACTGTAACATGCCCGGGGGGTACCCGCGCGCGTTTAAACAGTTCGGACTCCCGAGATCTCTTTGATCTCAAGTTTCACGAGTGCAATGTGAAACATAGATGAGAGTCCAGATTTGGCAACTTTTATTGAAAATCCATTTTATTGCAATTTGTCAAAAATGGACTGCGTCATCAGATCTCAGAGTCGCCACCTAATATTTTTGGGAAATTAGGAAACCCATGACTCGGTGCCAAAGGCCACTGTTCATCGTAACCAAGGATGCTTGGCTCGGAACCTTAGGTATGAGAGGGGAAGGTCAATAATGAGCACCCCCGCTCACCCGATCAAAAGATCGGCCTCTACTAAACCATGATATGACTTTTTATTTTCTTTATATGTTTATGTTCTGATTATTTAGTAAATCCTAAAATTTACTATGTGAAGCATACAAGTATAGACTAGTTTGCTCAAATTGGAACAATTCAACTTCATGTTTATTTTCCGAAAAGGGTTTGATTTTGCCACCATCAAGTGGGCTTAACACGTACAATCTTTGAATTATTCCAATTCAAACAACAAGCCTTCATCCACAGGCATTCAAACAGTTTATCACTTAAACAAATAGCCACATGGTAGGATGCTAAACATAATAAGAAAATCACACACAAATGAGATGCTAAAGCATAAAAACTCACAGATTGACTGACGTCCTCGAACAACTACAAAACAAAAGTTAGTAAAATATGCATGATCTTATATACAGAATCCTAATGCAATTCACTCATGAGATGCACTAAAGATTCGGCTTCTAAAATATGACATGTGAATCATCTCAAAAACATGGGGTAGCGCATAGAATCACAGAAGAATTGATTAAATCCACACATGTAAATATAGCCGAATCTTAATGCATGAGACATAAATGTAAGGCATGGATATGCATGGCATGTCAGATATATACATACACACAGTTAGGGAAAGCGATAAAAGAACGGGATAGAAAGAAGCGGGGTGGGGGAATTATTACAACCCTTGAATATTACAGATCCGATGAGAGAGAGAAGGGATGAAAAATAAAATCCTCACAAACACTCAAAAAATAAAATAAAATAAAAAAATAAAAAAATAAAATGAAGCAGGGACACACCACAAAATGAGCCCACTTGAAGCCCATGTAAAACCAACTCAAGCCCTGTATATTAACCCACAAATTGAATCCACTTTCTTGACAGGTGAAACCAACTCAAGTTTGGTAGTCCATGTCCATCCATATGTTGGCCTCAAACTCTCACTCCCTCACCCTCTCATGCTCCCCACCGAACTCAACAGCCAAAGCTCTCCCTGAAATTCTTTTGTTACCATCCGTGAGGGAGTTTTGTTACCATCCGCGAGGAGAGAGAGATCAGAGAGAGAGAGATCAAAGACCCACACAGAGAGAGAGTCGTAGAGAGAGAGAGCTGGAAGAAAGAGAGTTGCCGAGAGGGAGAGGTCTGTGTGGGTGAGTGGCCTGTGTGCATGGCTGGGTTTGTGAGAGAGGAGTGTGTGCATGGCTGGGTTTGTGAGAGAGGAGAGGAGAGGGAGCCCGTGGGTGAGAGGGAGTGTATGCATGCTGGGTGTTGGGTATATGCTGGGTTTGCCGTGGCTTAGAGAAGAGTGAGAGAGATTGTGGGTGTGTGCATGGCCAACCGTGAGGTGAGAGATGGGTGGTGCGGTCTCTAGAGAGAGAGAGAGGGAGCCATGCATGGTGGTGTAGGGGAGGCTAGTGTGTTGCTGGGTTTGTGGGTTGTTAGAGAGTGAGAAGAGAGAGAGGGAGGCCAGTTGGGTTGTGTGTGTTAGTGAGGTGTGATCGGGGAGAGGGTGAAGCCGTGATGGTATGCATGGGTGTGTGACTGTCCAGGTGTATCAATGGTGATGAGAGAGAAGAGAGGGAGTGGGTGAGGTGTATATCGTGAGGTGGTGGCTCGGTGAAGAATGGGTGAAGTGTATACCGTGAGGTGGGGCTCGGTGAAGAGTGGGTGATGGAGCCGTGAGGGAGAAGAAAAGTTGGTGTGAACTTGTGTGCAGGTGGGTTGTGCGCTAGGTGTGTGCTTGAGTGTTGGGTGTTAGAGAGAGAAGGAGATGGCTGGGTGTATGTGTGTGCCTCCCTTCACCCGTGTATCATGTCTGTTAGAGTGAGAGGTGTGAGAGGTGGGTTTTTGGTGTGTGCCATGTCTCTCCTCCGCTCTCACCTTTTTCTTCCGTGTGGTGTGTATCGGTCTCTTCTCACCGAAAGGGCCACCCCCATGACTGTGGGTGTCGGTTGCCTTCTCATGTGTGCATGTGCTTCTTAGGAGAGAGACGAATCAGAGAGTTTTTGAGAGAGTGTGGGTTCGTGGGTGTCTTCTTCCTCACCCCCCCTATTGCCGTGTGCTGTCCATCTCTTTTTAAATTGCAACCTGAGAGAGAGATTCGAGACAGCCAGAGAGAGAGAGACAATAGATATCATACAACATTCCCACTAAACTCCCCACTCACTCTTTCTTTCTCTTTAACAAATTCTCCACCATTCCACTCAACAAAATCCACCACCGCCCCATTTTCTTTTCTTTTTATTTTTTTATTATTTTTTTATTTTATTTATATATATATATATATATCAAATGCCAATTTATATCAACACACCTAAAAATTATACAAACACACAAAATTATACAAAATAATAAATTCAAATAAAAATATTTCAATTTGACCAAAATAAGTGAGGGTGGTCAAAATAAAATGTCCAAGTCTTAGGGCCGGTCAAAATGGGGTGTCTACAGTACCTCTCTTTCTACGCCTTCTTCCAAACGTTCATTTTCTCCTTGTCTTCTTCGTCTAGCCATTTCAATTTGTCCCACTTGGCGTGTCAAAAATATATGTTGGCTTTTTGGCTTTCGAAGGGTATTTTTGTAAATGTGAGCGTGCCAGCAAGGATCAATCAGTCCTTACAGAAATGTTAATTGCCAACCAATTATCAGACGATTGTGTTTTAGTTCTTTCAGCCTCAATGAAGAGGACTTTTACTGGTGGCCTGACTTAGGAGAAATTAAACAAAATAACGGTTAAATGAAAAGCAATTGAAGTATTTCATTAGAATGAAAACTTACAATGATCTGAACTCAGCCTCGTAGAGGTTTACAGCAACAATCTACTTGAAACTATTCCTATGAATGAAGTGTAGTGCAGGAATTTAAAGTGCAGGAATGTAAAGAACAGGAATTTAAAGAACAGGAAATGTAAAACTAGAAAAGAAAATATGTAAAGTAAGACTGGTTTGTATGATCTGAGTCCAGGGCCTTTTTCTGGGGTTTTCCCCGCTATTTATACTTCTCAAGGATGACCATCGAACTGCACTTCAAACCGTCAAACTGCTCCTCCATGATCGTTGATCATGCTGCTTTATAAGTAGTTCCACTACGCCATCACTTGTAGTTAGGCTTCCCTCCTATATTTGAATTTGAATCTGAGTAACCGTTGAAGCCACGTCACCTTGCACCTCTTTATTGATCCAATGCTACTTAGATCACGTGAGAACCAATACCAACTGCCACGTGTACGATCAGGATCGAAGACTTGAATAGTCTTCCTATATTACCCTTATTCTGCCACGTGTTAAATTGTGATTGGCTTGTACAAAATATGTAGCGAACAAATTGATAATGCAAATGTGGATGTGATGTAGTGGTTAGACAAATAGGAGAATTGTTATTGAATTTAAAGGATTGACATGTGGGAATAGAGTGTATGAGGGTTGTTTTTGAGTATTAAGAGAACTTGAACTTTGAGGTTATAGAGTTATAATAATTGGGAATAATAAAAAAGAAAAATGGAAATGAAACGAGGAATATTTTGCAATTGGGTTAATAAATTTTAAATGATATTGTTCTTTAAGCATATTTGTTTTCAAAGAAGATTTATGGTTTTACTGGTGATAGGGGATATTTTTATGACTGAAAGTTTTTCTTAAATGTTTAAATAAATTTTGAGATAAAAGTACTCTACGTGTAATATTTTGAAATCACAAAATGTCACCTTACTATATGGTATCACCCTGCATGCATGATCATTTCTATCTATGTGTTAGCTATTGTTGTAGAACTATGAGATTTCTACTGGGCCATTGTGCTCATCCCTCATTGTTTTATTTTTTTCAAGAAGAGGAATTCGAATTCATTAGTTGAAGAGTTATGGAGTCCATGTATCTTTTATGTATAATTTTATCATAGATGTGAAAGGAATAAATATTGTATCTTGTTATTTGTAATTATTTATGTGTAGCCTCACAACAGAAGCTTGGCATGTATTATTGTTATTGTTGCATTCATTAAGAGAGAACATGTGTTATTATGTTTCTATTACTCACGGGTAATAGATATTTAAAAAAATAAAAAATAGACCTGAATTAAAGGCTTTTGATAATGTTTGCGAGTAATTAAAACTTGGGGCGTTACAAAAATGGGAAATACGTCAGACTTACGACGAAGTAGATAAACCCAAGTGCACCTACTATGATCATCAATAAAAGTCACATAATATCTCTGACCAAAAAAAGCGATGACAAGGGAAGGGTCCCAGACATCAGAATGTATAAGATCAAAAGCACTAGGAGCATGAGTCATATGAGGGATATAGCTAGTACGGGTATACTTAGACAACTCACAAACCACACAATGAAGCTTAGAATCTTTGCAAGCTTTATTAAATGAAAGAAAAAGTTGACATAAATACTGAAAATTAACATGACCCAAACGAGCGTGCCATAATTCTAAAGTCCGAATATTAAAACACAAGACACGGAAGCAGATAAAACAGAGGCCTGAAAACTAGCTAAGGAATAAGAGGAAGGCTTGTCTGGTGGATCCCCAAAGTAGTACAACCCATTACGCTCATAGTCCTTGCCAAAAATCCTATTCAAACTCAAGTCCTGTAAAAGGCAAGAAGATGATAGCATAATTAAATTGTTTGGCAAGATGACTAACGGACAAGAGATTATATGCAAAATTTGGAACATGTAAAACAGATGATAAAGTAATGGTAAGGAATAAAGACACTACACCCTCATGACGAAAAGAGGATAACGAACCATCAGTAAGACACACAGATTGGGCAATAGTAGTAGGGGCTGTCAAAGAAAGAACAGAAAATTCACCCGTTATATAAGCATTAGCCCCAGAATCTAGAACCCATGAGGGATTAGCAGACTGAGCATGGAAAGCAGTAGAAGTACCTGTTGCAAGGATGGAAGTAGTGGTAGATGATGGGCCTTGAGAACCAACAGTAAGAGATCCAAGCTGAGCCTAAAGTTGACTAATCTGAGTTTGTAACTCCTGTAAATTAGGGAGATGAGGAGACCTAGAAGCAAAAGTATTGGAATCTACTAGAGTCGCAGTGCAGGGGATGCCAACACCACGAAGGCAAGAGGAACGTTGCCTCAGCTTAGGATGAAATGTGAAGTAACGAGCCTCAACATGACGAGAAGCGCCACAATGAGGACAAGTAACTGGACCAGTAGAACCCCGAGAACCAAGCTTTGCAACACGAGCCATCTAATCAGATAAAACAAGAGACATGGAAGAAAGATTCGGCTAAACCAAACTCCTACAACGCTCATCACTATCAATGATGGCAAAGGCCTCATAGAGAGAGGGCATAGGTGATGTGTTTAAAATTTAAGTTCGAAGGGATTCAAACTCAAAGTTTAAACCCATCAAAAATTGGTAAGTGTGTTGGCAAGCAAGGCGTTTAGACATAAGAGAGGTAGCATCTGCTGGTAACTCAGTCAATGGCTCATATTGAACCAATTCTTCCCAATAGGCCTGAAGGTATCTGTAGACACTCCATTTTGACCAGCCCTAAGATTTGGGTGCTTACTTTTGATTACCCGATGATGACAATTAAAATGTGTTTCTCACAAAATCTTCAGTAAGAGAGATGGAATTTAAACTTTAATCCCAACCTTCACCATTTTGGCCAAATTGTTTTAAACTATTAAATATTTCATTAGTTTAGTATTTTGTAATTTTACATAATTTTATGTGTTTGTTCATATTTTTGGTGTTTTTATATAAAGTGGTATAAATTATATATTTTAGATATTTTATATATTATATTATATATATTATAAAAGAAAAATAATAAAAAATTATTTTGATGTCGGTCAACCCTCGGCTGCCGACATCCAAATCTCAGTATCACATATATGTAGTATATTAAATATAGTTTTTATATAATATTTATATTATTATATTATATGCATACAGATATTTATATTATATATTTATATTATTGTATTATATTTTATTGCTTATATAAAGACAAAGAGGGAGAGGCTCAGGGAAGAGGAAAAAAAAAAAAAAAAAAAAAAAAAAAAAAGAATGATTCAAGAGAGTTAAAGAGAAGAGAGTAAAAGATTGTCTACATTTTCAATCTTGAGCCAACACTTCCAAGCTTCCATAGCTACTAAAATTCCTCATTTCCATACACTAAAAACACTCCAAAATTCTGATATAGCCAAAGATCAATTGCCTTGATCATAAGGAAGAGTGTTTAGTGATTGAAAGTGAAAAAAAACTACAGAGTTAGCCACTTTCCATACCATAAACTCCATAATTTTGAATTAAGGATTTGAGACCACACTCCCTACATTTGAGGGTGATCAAGAGGGAGTTTGTGAACTAAGGAGTTCATCCTTTCCTTAGAAGGTGAATTTCACAAACCTTTCATTTTCTTGTATTTCTTACTTATTTTGCTCTTTTGCTTTAATTTATTGTTATATTAAATATTGTTGTAATGTAATTGAAAGTGGTGAATTGAAGTCCCATATGTGTTATTTTTAGCATGATAAAGAGACCTTCCATGCTAAATGGTTTAATCTCTTCGGATGTTCATTACCTGGGCATTACATCTCTCTCATGCCAAGAACAACTCCTTATTTGACGCTTCTCTTATTTTAGTGGACATAATTCTCATTTTTGGACTAAAATGGCTAAAGAATGGCAAGGTAATTAAAAGGGCTAATAAATGGGTTAAAAGTGGTAAAACAAGATAATAAAACCAAGTTGGGTTCAATCGGACGTTAATTAAACCCATTGAGTCTTGAATCATTACATACTCTTAGTGATAATAATGGTTCAAGAGTCAATGTTTACCTCTTCCCTTAAGGTAACTCCATGAGAGGGAGGAGGTCTTGTTGGTCTTTTCTTTTCTTTCATTGAGCCTGTGTCCTATCGCGCCATGGATCATCACGCAATAACCTTACGACCATTAATGATTTGTGGATCGATTCTACCCCTCCCTTGATTTGTTTCATGATAGGGTGGAGCAGAGAGGATAAACATCCCCTGGAAATACTCTGTTTGTTCTCTGTTTCTTTTCTGTGGCAGCAGGGCAGTACCAAAAATCAGTGGCTGACCGGCCACCCTTCCATCTGGTCGGCCACTCAACTTTTTACCAGCAGTGTCATTCTTATGGCAGAACAGAAAAGAGATTGGGGTAAAAATAGATTATTTTTCTGACTGCGAAACAGAACAGAAACTGACACTAAATAGAGAGTTTACGGGAGGATATTCTTATTCGTATGCGTGCGGCTCCTCGCCTCCCGTGCCTTTGATTTAATGCTTTAATAGTAATATGTCGTAATTGTTACTTAGATTAATTTGCATTTGTAATAATTAGTTAATTTAGCTTGTTAATTCATTTGGATTTGTAATAAGTAGTTAATTCGGACACTCAGACATTCGAACTCTCCTGCGTGAGGATAAATATGTAATAATTTGTGTATGTCTTCCAACTCCCATTGTTTCTCCCTTTTATTTATCTGCTTATGATGGATAGTATATAACATCATGTTTTCCTTAGCATTTTCCATTAATTACATTCATTCGTTTTTGCATGCATAAAAGTTCGACTCATCATATTAAACAAATATCAATTTCAAACTCCTTACTTAAATACATGCACTATCACATGCCTTGAATTGACTCACATGCCATACTAGTAGCCGAGCTTATTAATTGCATGTTATATGTGTTGCATTAGTCATGTTGCATTATTTAGGATCATACATTTTTTTCAAACTATTTTCTTTCTTTTGACTCGCCTTCGGACATTTGAGGTAAGCATTTTTTGCTTTAGCATATTGCATGAGTGTGATTGCTACCATATCAAAGCATGAATACCATGAGGCTAAGTGCTTAAATGATATAACTGTTTAAATGCCTGTGGATGAAGGCTAGTTGCTTGAATTGGGATAGTTTGATTAAATATATATTTTAGCCCACTTTTTCAAATGGCATATTCACAAAATCAATTTTCAAACAAAAACATGAAATCAAATGTTCCAATTTTCGCAAGTTAGTCTATATTTGTGTGTGCGTCACATAGTAATGTTAACCTTAATAATTGGAACAAGAGCATATAATGTAAATAAAAATTACAACATAATTAGTAGAGGCCGATCTTTGATCGGGCGAGTGGAGTGCTCAATTCATGACCTTCCCCTCTCATACTTGAGTTCCTGAGTTGAGACACTTTGGTGATGACGGACTAATGGCCTTTGGCACGATTCTCGGGTTTCCTAAATTTTCCAAAACAAAATATTTAGGTGGCGACTTTGAAATCTGGCAAAACAGTCCATTTTTTGCATTTCATTCAAAACATCAATTTTTCAAAAAAGAATTGCCGGATTTAGACTCTTTTTGTGTTTTCACTATTTCACATTGCACTTGTGAAATCAGATTCAAAACCACAGGTAAAGTCCGAACTGTAGGGCTATTCGTCTTCCGAAAGGAGCGCGAAAAGTCAAGCTACAGTATCTAAAGAATTCTGACACAGAAAGACCCAAGGTAGATTGGGAAACACGTGCAATATCCTGATAGAGCTCAAAGATGCGAGCATCATTATGAACATGAGCATAAATCTATGAGACGACATGCCATAAACCGAGAATTGTGTCACAATAGAGAAATATGTGATAAATACGATATTCCATGGAGTTGAACATTCATTCCAAAATAGTACAATTATTAATATCCGACTGTGCACGGGTAGGATCTGTTATAACAGGCTGGGTAGTAGAAGATAAAAACGAATGAGCTTTTCCTTTGCCCCCTAAATAGAGTTGAAGGGAACAGTTCTAAGCAGCAAAATTTTTCCCATTCAATACCCCACTCGTAATACGATGAACAGAAGTGTGATGAGAAACAGAGAAATCAAAACTAATTGGGACAAGCTTGGTGGGTATATCGGATGAAACAGCAAATGATAGATCAGTCATGGTGGAAGAAGTGGGGCTAAAAAACACACAAACATAGCAACATAGTCCAAGAAAAAATAAGCCGAAAAAAACCCAGCGGCTTATCCAAATAAATGCCACTGAATAAACCCGGTAACCCAAAAGAATAAAAGGACAGACAAAGGGGCTTAATACATTAGTCTAATCACCCCAAGAAGAGGGGAAAAAAGAAAAGAAAAACAGCCACAGACCACCTAAAGAGGCACCTGAAGCACATAAGACTAGAACCAAATTTGGTCAGCAACAACCAAAGCCTAAACAGGGACAAAGAAGGCCTGCCGAGGTGAAGACAAGGAAAGAGAGGGCTGCGGAGGCTAGGTTGAGGCTGGGTTGAGGCTGTTAGATGGAGAAAATGAGTTGGAAAGGGCTGTCAGAGGCTGAAAGAAGGCTAGACTGAGGTTTTTAGAGAGAGAAAAAGAGCTGGAAACGGCTGTCAGAGGCTGGGTGTGTTAGGGAAAATATATGATTTCCCACAAGTAAATCAATCAATGGAAATAAAAATTAATGCGGAAAAATTAAATCAAAGGCAACACAAGAATTTTTACGTGGTTCCCTCAATGTGAGGTATGTCCACGGGATCGAAATCCGATTCCACTATCAACCAAATAGTTTCCAAATAATTACAAACGAGACACGAATGGTCTCACAAAACCACCCTTAGGTGAATTCCAAATAATCACAAATAAACAAGAGGAAAGACCTCACCAAATAGATGAACCAAAATCTTCAGAACCAGAGTTAAAGAAGATCCAAAATAACGAACCCAATCAATTTCACCCACTAACCAATGATGCACAGCAACAATGGAACCATCAATTGAACTTATGCATCCAAGAATCAATGTTGGCTCCCGAATCTATGTTGGCTGCCGCAGTGTATCACACCAAAGAACAAACTCACCGAATAATCTTCAATCAATTATTAATATTGATCCACTGCTGCTCCTTCCATGTGACACACACAAAACAATATATATATATATATTGTGAATCTAGGGGTTTTTTTTTTTTTTTTATCAAACCCCTAGTTGTTACCAAACTGAATTAGGTCTCTTAAAATTAGATATAATATATATAAAATATATTATACCTAAACCAAACCAAATTAAACTCTTTTAATAAACTAATTGGGTCCCACACTCCAATAAGGAGGTATACCCAACAATTCTCCCCCCTACCGACTTAGGTGGAGATATCAACCATACCCGCCAAAGTTCAACACTTTAAATGTTTGTCCCTCGACAAAGTCTTAGTCAACATATCTGAAATATTATCATCTGTGTGAACCTTTTCGAGTTGTAACAGTTTCGAATCTAACACATCACGAATCCAGTGGTATCTCACATCAATGTGTTTCAATCTCGAATGAAAAGTAGAATTTTTACTCAAGTGAATAGCACTTTGACTATCACAATAAAGCACATATTTTTCTTGCTTCAAACCCAACTCTTGCAAAAATTTCTTCAACCATAACTCTTCTTTGCAAGCTTCCGTAATGGCAATAAATTCAGCTTCGGTAGTTGAGAGAGCAACACATTTTTGTAATTTAGATTGCCATGCCACAGCTCCCCCTGCAAATGTCATCAAATACCCCGAAGTAGATTTCCTAGAATCAACATCACCGGCCATGTCAGAATCTGTGAACCCATCAAGCATCGGCTTACCATCTCCAAAACACAAACACACCTTCAAAGTCCCTCGAAGATATCTTAAACACCATTTTACCGCTGCCCAATGTTCTTTACCCGGATTAGAGAGAAACTGACTCACCACACCAACGGCATGAGCAATATCCGGCCTTGCACAAACCATGGCGTACATCAAAGAACCAACTGCTGAAGCATAAGGAACTTTCAACATCTCTTCTTTGTCTTTCTCACTTGTAGGACACTAATTCGAACCAAGCTTGAAGTGACCCACAAGTGGACAACCAACCGGCTTTGCTTTATTCACGTTAAACCTCTCAAGAACTTTCTCAATGTAGCTTTCTTGAGACAACCAAATCAGTCTCTCTTTGCGATCACGAACAATTTTCATACCAAGAATTTGCTTTGCCGGTCCCAAATCTTTCATAGCAAAAGATTTACTCAATTCTAACTTCAACTTGTTAATCATGGTAGAATCTTGACCCACAATTAACATGTCATCAACATAAAGCAAAAGAATAATAAATTTACCATCTGGGAAATTTTTCACAAACACACAATGGTCCGAAGTGGTTTTACAAAAACCATTATTCATCATGAAAGAGTCAAATTTTTTATACCATTGCAGCGGGGCTTGCTTGAGGCCATACAAACTTTTCTTCAATTTGCAAACAAATTTCTCTTTCTCTTTTTCCACAAAACCCTCCAGTTGCACCATGTAAATTTTTTCTTCAAGATCACCATGAAGAAATGTGGTCTTCACATCAAGTTGTTCAACTTCAAGGTTCATACTTGCAGCCATGCCATGTACAACCCGAATAGAAGGCATCTTCACAACCGGTGAGAAAATCTCATCAAAGTCAATACCTTTCTTTTACCCAAAACCTTTCACAACAAGACGTGCCTTGTACCTCAGATTCTTGCCATCATTCTTCAATTTGAAAACCTACTTATTTTTCAGAATTTTCCTCCCTTTAGGCAACTTCACTAAATCATAAGTTTGTTTTTCAAGTAAAGAATTCATCTCCTCGTCCATGGCCTTTTTCCAATCACCTTTCTTTGCATGCTCAATTACGTTTTGGTAGCTCTCAGGCTCCCCTTGATCGGAAATCAACAGAAATTCATTGGGAGGATACTTTCTTGAAGGTTGTCGGTCCTTTGTAGATTTCCTCAACTCAAGTTGTGGTGGCGGTTCTTGAGTTGGATGCTCTTCCTCAATTTCTAACTCAACTTCATTAGGATTAGCATCATCCTCTACATCTTCAATAGGTGGCTGCACATCTCCCCCATTTTCATCATCCACCGAAGATGAAGGAGATGGATCCATGTCAATGAGATCACTAGTTTTTGGCTCCGGTTGATCACCTTTGCCAAAGTCTTCAATTGTTTGGTCTTTAAGAAACACAACATCACGGCTTCGAATGATTTTCTTGTCGACCGGATCCCACAATCTGTACCCGAATTCATCACGCCTATAGCCAAGAAAAATACATTGTCTTGACTTGCTATCAAGCTTGGACCTCTCATCTTTTGGAATGTGAACAAAAGCTCGACAACCAAACACTCTCAAGTGCTCATAAGATACATCTTTACCGGTCCAAACTCTTTTTGGAACATTACCATTCAAAGGATAGGAAGGAGACAAATTGATTACGTCAACCGCTGTCTTCATTGCCTTACCCCAAAAGGATCTTGGCAATTTAGCTTGTGAAAGCAAACACCTTGTTCTTTCCACAATGGTGCGGTTCATCCTCTCGGCAACGCCATTTTGTTGAGGAATCTTTTTAACTGTCTTTTGGTGCCGAATACCTTGGCTGCGACAATACTCATCAAATGGCCTAATGTATTCACCACCATTGTCTGATCGGATGCACTTCAATTTCTGCCCTGTTTCTCTTTCAACCATGGCCTGAAAATGCTTAATACTTCTAGAACTTGATCTTTAGTTTTTAGTAGAAAAGCCCAAACTTTCCTTGAATAGTCATCAATGAAAGTAACAAAATAAAGTGCACCACTATGTGTTCTAACTTTTAAAGGACCACAAACATCCGAATGAATCAACTCCAAAATATTTTCTTTTTTAGAAGCAACATTTTTTTGAAAAGAAACTCTATGTTGTTTACCCGCCAAACAATGAACACAAGTTTTAAGATGTGTACCTTTCAAACCAGGTAGAAGCTCTTTCTTGAACAAAACTTGTAGCCCCTTTTCACTCATATGGCCAAGCCGCTTGTGCCATAATTCGGTAGAAGTATCATCTTCTAGTGCATTGACAACACCTTTACAAATTTTTCCTTGCATCGAATAAAGTATATGAGTCTTCTTGCATTTAGCCACCAGCAAAAAACCCTTCGTGAGCTTCCATATTCCATCACCAAATTTGTTGTTGAAGCCTTCATCATTTAGCTTCCCAGTAGAGATCAAATTGAGGCGAATGTCGGGAACATTCCTCACATCTTTAAGTAACAACTTGCAGCCCAAATTTGTTTCCAAGCAAACATCACCCATGCCAATAATCTTGGACAAACCTTCATTACTCATTCGAACAGAACCATAATCTCCTTCGGTGTAGGTAGTGAAGAAATCAACTCGAGAAGTCACATGAAAAGAAGCACCGAAATCAATCACCCAATTGCTTTTTTGGCCCACAAAATTGATACAATCATCTTCACAAACGACCATGAGATCATCGGTAGTAACTGCCGTTGTGTCTTCTTGCTTCTTATCCACACTTTTGTCATGCATTTTCTCCTTGTTCTTGAGCTTTCGGCATTCCCGCTTCATGTGCCCTTTCTTATGGCAATAGTAACACTCAATGTCTTTCTTTGAAAAAGAACCATCTTTTGATTTGTCACGGCTTTGATCACGACCATGAGGAGTCTTACTCCTCCCCCTTGTTTTGCTTCGATCTCTCACAACAAATGCTTCCGAATGAGAGGAACCGGCTGATTTTCTTCTAGTTTCTTCATTCAACAAGCTACTAGCGACTTGGTCCATTGTGACAACTCCATCAGGCGCCGAATTACTAACCGTCACAACCAAAGTCTCCCAACTTTCAAGCAAAGAACTAAGTAGCGTCAAAGCCTGCAACTCATCATCAAAAATAATTTTCATAGAAGCAAGTTGGTTAACAATACTCTTTATTTCATTCAGATGTTCCGGAATGGGGCTGCCATCTTTATATTTTAAATTAACCAACTTACGAAACAGAAAAGCTTTATTTGTGACTGATTTTCTATCATAAAGGCCTTCTAATTTTTTCCATAAATCACGTGCTAAAGTTTCAGTAGCAACATGATGAAACACACTGTCATCAATCCATTGACGGATAACACCAACGGCTTTTCGATTAAGCCTCTTCCACTCATCATCTTTCATACTTTCGGGTTTGCCACTATCACCCTCATTGGGTCCATACAAATCTTTACAAAATAATATGTCCTCCATTTTAGTTTTCCAAGTTACCCAATTGCTTCCATTGAAGCTAGACATACGACCCACATTCCCCTCCATTGATTTACACAAATAAATAAACCCTAATAAATCGTAAGCTCTGATACCAGTTGTTAGGAAAAATATATGATTTCCCACAAGTAAATCAATCAATGGGAATAAAAATTAATGCAGAAAAATTAAATCAAAGGCAACACAAGAATTTTTACGTGGTTCCCTCAATATGAGGTACGTCCAGGGGATCAAAATCCGATTCCACTATCAACCAAATAGTTTCCAAACAATTACAAACGAGACACGAATGGTCTCACAAAACCACCCTTAGGTGAATTCCAAATAATCACAAATAAACAAGAGGAAAGACCTCACCAAATAGATGAACCAAAATCTTCAGAACCAGAGTTGAAGAAGATCCAAAATAACGAACCAAATCAATTTCACCCACTAACCAATGATGCACAGCAACAATGGAACCATCAATTGAACTTATGCATCCAAGAATCAATGTTGGCTCCCGAATCTATGTTGGCTGCCGCAGTGTATCACACCAAAGAACAAACTCACCGAATAATCTTCAATCAATTATTAATATTGATCCACTGCTGCTCCTTCCATGCGGCACACACAAAACAATATATATATATATATATATTGTGAATCTAGGGTTTTTTTTTTTTTTTTTTTATCAAACCCCTAGTTGCTACCAAAATAAATTAGGTCTCTTAAAATTAGATATAATATATAAAATATATTATACCTAAACCAAACCAAATTAAACTCTTTTAATAAACTAATTAGGTCCCACACTCCAATAAGGAGGTATACCCAACAGGGTGAAGGATAAAAAGAGTTATTGGAGGCTAGAGAGAATAAAGAAGGTAGTTGGTGGTACTGGGTGGTTAGGAGAGACACGGCTAAGGAGGCTCTAATACTAAAAAAAAATTGAAAGAATTATCTGGCTTACCAATCAATAAGGTAAAGGCCATGTATATATGATATATTCATGATACAATTTAGGAAACAATATACACAAAGATATTCAACAAAATAATTCCTATTTTAATTTCTATATTCAAATATAATATTTTGATTCCTATATTCTATAGTTATTTGCCCAAACTTGACCCGAGTTAAACTCGAATTGTCCGAATTGCACATAAATTTTATTTTTTTTTCTTTTATTAGTGCCACTAAGTTAATTAATTTTTTAAAATTAAACTCTATTTATAATTTTTTTTTATAAAATCATTAATATCATTAAAACAAATAATTTATATAATGTAAGAGAGATACCACTATGATAATTTATGAGTGAGAAAAAAATAAAAAATTTTGTGTTATGTTACTTATGTATATAATATATATATATATATATTCAATATGATTTAACGATCTAAATTACTTTAATATCATCCAATGACTAATAATTTGTATTTATATTCAATATTTATAAATATAGATTGGATCAAGTCTATTTATGTGTATATTCAATAATTTATGTGTTATGTTCCCTAAAGTATATAAATCAAGTCTATTTAATTCTTAAACTATAGATTGGATCTATTAAGGCTAAGTTTGACATCTTTAAAAAAAGACAAAAAGTCAAAAAGTCATTATCCTATTTAAGTCACATCATCTTATTTAAGTCACATCACCTCTCTACCACATCACTTCAAACTCAACCCATATTTCATAAAAAGTCAAAAAATACACTTATTTAGAACATCCCAAACAACTCCTAAGTCTCTAAAATATTTAATTCAAATCTATTTAGTCATTGAAAGGATTATAAAAATAAAATATATGCCTATTAGTATTATAAATTAGTAAAAGACTCTACCTAATTAATATTTTGTTACAGAAAAATCTTAAATATTTATTGTGTTTAAATTTGTATTCGACTCTGGTTTCTCAGTCTTGCCAATAAAATTATATAAGTATTAAATATACTGAAAAAGTAGAATTAGAAAATTTAAATAATAAAACTTCACTACAAATAATAATAGACCAAAATAATACATTAATTAAGTTTTGATGAAAAGAAGTTAGCGATTTATTTTATTTTTTTTTATGTAGAAGATAAGTTTGAAAATACTATAAATAGTTACCCTTACCCTTATAAAAAAAACTTGCCAGAAGAACTTATGCCCACGTTTCAAAGTCAGAATAAAAACTTAAGATTATTTTTTTTAAATAAAATTTTAACTAGATAGGGTCTTTTACTAATTTATAATACTTATTGACTTATATTTTATTTTTGTAATTCTTTCAGGAACTAAATATATTTAAATTAAATACTTTAGAGACTTAATAGATTCAATCAATAGTTTAGGGATTAAATAAATTTCAATTTATATACCTTCGAGACTTGGTAGATTCAATCAATGGTTCAGGGAGGGACTAAGTAGACAATCTGACTATAGTTTGGAGGTAAAAAGTATAATAAACCCATATTTGTATATAGTTACATATATATATATATATATAATTCGTGGGTTCGATGCTCAGGTTGTTTGAAACTTCTACTCAAGCCGGTCCAAATTTAATTCGGGGCTTATGAGTTTTTACCCAAACCCATACCGAATTCAAAAATAGTTTATCCAAACCCTAAGAAATTTTGGGTTGAGCTTAGTTGCTCAGATTGAATCTGCTTAAGTTGCACCCCTAATTCAAAATAGTTTAAGATTTTTACTTTAATATTCTTACTAACACACTTGTTAACCTTGGTAAAACCACTATTATTTCGGAGTGTGTTAGTAACCATGTTAGTAAGAGTGTTAACGTCTACATACACGTAAGGCTAAGCAAGAAAATTGAAAAATTCGCAAATTGAACTGATCCAGATCAATCCGGAACATTTTGTTTGATTTTTTAAATTCATGCTTCGGTCTTGATTTGAAAAATTGGAGAACCAATCTCCACATATTGGTTCCAGATTTAGGTCCAAGGTTCTAGATTTGAACCAAATTGGGCTGTATAATTTAAACCATTTATGTTTATTTATTATATATTATGTTTATTTAAATTAATGGTGAAACAATATGCATGTTTATATTTTGAAAAATATGAATAGTGAATTTGTAAGGCTGAGCCAACATGCACATCCTTATTATGTACTTTACCACTTCATAGCAGCCAATTTGTTACCATTAGGTAAAGACAATTGTGGCTTCAAAACAGTCATTTTAACTTTTAAGTATTGATAGACAAAATCCAACAAATAAAAAACTATTGCAGTAACCAATTTTTTATGGTAGCTACAAATATAGCTAACAAAGGGAGTCCATGGAAATGATAGCTCCAAATAATACAAGTATATTATATATTTGAAGGGGGCAAAAAGCAACATACAAAGATGAGTGGAATCCCCTTTCTGGTCCAAAACACAATTGTAGTGGTTGTTATTGTTACAACAAGTTTTTTACAAAAAAAAAAAAAAAACAGAATCACAATCATAGGCTAAACACAATATACTTTTTCACTTCACCCACTTAGATTATTAGACTAAAGCATTAGCTCCAGCAACAATCTCCAAAATCTCTCCTGTAATCTTTGCCTGTCGCTGCCTATTATACACAATTGACAGTGACTTCTTCAACTCGACCGCATTATCGGTGGCATTGCTCATAGCACTCATCCTAGCAGCAAGCTCACTAGCCAATGACTCCTGCAATGCCCTCAAGATTTGGCTGTTCAAATACAAAGGCAACAAAGCATCAAGAATCTGAACCGGGTCTTGCTCGAATTGTAAGATAGACGAAAACTTGATCGTTTCAGTGTGCACCACATCTCTCTCCACTGTCAATTTCCCTTCCCTCGTCGTCAACCTGAAAAACTCATCTTCTGTTGCATCAACACAGTTTCCATTCACATCACAAATCTCTCCCTTGGGAGACAGAGGAAGTAGCGTATGAATCACCGGATCGGCCTTAACCAATGACACGAATTTGGTGTATAAAAGCTCAACTTTGTCGACTTCTTCGCTTATAAAGAGCGAAAAAACATCGTCAGCGATCGCCTGAGCTTCTTTTGCAGTAGGAAGATTGCCTCTTTCGAGAAACCTGTCCACTGGAATATAAGGCCTGCGAAGAAAATAAGAATTACCCTTTTTTCCAACACTGATTACAGTGTAATCAAGACCCAAATTCTTCAAGTCAGCCATTCTTGATTCAGCTTTCTTAATGATTGCGTTGTTGAAACCGCCACAGAGGCCTCGATCCCCTGTGACAACCACCAGAGCTACTTTCTTGACAGGCCTGACATTGGTGAGAGGCACATCAATGTCATCTGTTTGAAGCTGTTCATTGATGTTGTAAAGAACTTCGACGAGAGTCTCTGAGAAGGGTCTGCCATTAACAACAGCTTCTTGTGCTCTTCGAACTTTCGCTGCAGCGACAAGCTTCATTGCTTCAGTGATCTTCTGGGTGTTTTTGACAGAGTCTATGCGTTTGCGAAGCTCGCGGAGGCCACAGTGAATTGGGTTCACTGAGGGTGATTTGGAGATGGAAGTGGGTGAGTTTTGGGTTGGGAGTTGAAGAGGGTTGAGAAGAGAGCGCAAGGAGAGAGAAGAAGGATCGGAGAGAGATGGGTTTGGAGAGACTAACATTGTTAGATTTGAGCAAGACATGGTTTGGTGTTGGTGGTTTTTATTTTTTATTTTTTATGCAAAGACTCAACAATGGAGGAGATGGGGAGAGGAGTTTTTTTGGAGTTTTATCTTGATGTGGAGGTGGTGTAGGTTGCAAAGGGTTGTGTTGTGTGTTTGTAGTGTAGTGATGTGGTGTGGTGTGTTGTGGGAAGGAGGGAAATGAGAGGTGGAGGGAGAGGGATGGAGAGATTTGGATGAGGTTTTGGGATAAGATTTTGAATGTTGGGGATTTTGTGGTGTGAGATAGGCACATTGATTTGGACTCAAACCATGTTTTTCAGGCTCGTAAAATTTATTATGGATCTTACAATAACGATTAGATTTGTTCATTTTTAAAGTTATTGTACATAAATTATTTGTGAAAAAAATTAAATTAATGTGATAATTGTGATTACGTAATGATTATTTTATTTTTTGGTCTATACATAGTAATTTAGAAGATAAACAAATCTAATTATTAGAGCGTGACTCGTGATGTGTCCTAAGAGCTTGGATAGCACAGTCATATCCATTTGGTGAAATGGAGAAAGCTGATTAATTATTAGTTTAGTTTAGCTAGTTGTATATTTTTTGCTAAAATAAATGTGTAATATTTATATTTTGCTTTCTGTGTCAATTTAATCATTATAATTTTAATGATATCAATTTTATTTTTAAAATTTTACATTGCTTCAGTTTAATCAAATTGTGACTGAATTTTTTTTTTAAAAAATAGTGCATTCACTTTTCTCAAAATGATTGAGGATTCGCGCCAGATTTGAATTATTGATTCATTCAAGGGAATAGATTTGCTTTTAATTCTGTTCGAGTTCTTGATGAATATTATCAAATGAACTAAATTAATATGAAGAATTTAAATTGTTTTTTTTTTTTTTTGATACAATTAGAACTATAAGGACCAAATTGACATAAGAGACGAATTGCAGAGATTGAATATAATTTGTTCTAATTTTTTTGTGGAATAGTTTTTTTCACAATATTTATTTCATGAAGTTAATTTAATTTTGATGTGTATTCATATAACAAAAGTGATGTGTATATATAAAATTTACTATATATATTTTTAAAAAATATGATTTATTGCATCAAATACAAAACTACATTAGAAGTGAACAGTTTGAGTAAAATATTTCAATGATTTATTGCAGTTTTTGATATTTTTAGAAGGGTGTGTGAAGTTTTGCCTAATTATCCCGTAATACATATAGAATGTGATTATTGGGCTAAAATTTTAGGATAATTTTAAGGAAGGACTTTCGTGTCGGTCCTAATAGGTGGATTTATTATTCAATAAGTCTTATTTTCATAATCTATAGATATATAACGCAAATTAATCCAATCTCTTAAACAAATAAATAACCAAATGATTTAGGGTTTTTCATGACAACCCTCATAAACGAGATTAACCAATCTACAAATCTTTCAATACACATAATATTTACTAACACCTTTTTTATTTCTCCAAAATTCCGATTTTTCGACAATTATTACAACTTAACAATTATAAAATCATAGATAACTGTAGCACCTGACTTTCTCCGCGCACCCCCCTTTCGGGGAGGCATGTATTGGTCGTCCTATAGTTCAGACTCCTGTTACGGTTCTGAATCTAATCTTACAAAGTGCAATGTGAGACTGATAAACACCAAAGAGTCCAATCCGACAAATCATTTTGGAAAATCAGATTTTGAATCAAATAATGCCAAAACTGGACTGCTTTGTCAGATTACAGAGTCGCTACCTAAATATTTTATTTTTGAAAAATTTAGGAAACCCTGACTCGTGCCAAAGGCCACGTGTCCATCATCACCAAAGTTGTCTCGGCTTGGGAACTTAGGTACGAGAGGAGAAGGTCCTGAAATGAGCACCCCCGCTCGCCCAATCAAAGGATCGGCCTGTACTAAGTATGATATGTTGTTTGATAAACACATGTGTTTTTATTCCGGTTATTAGCTAACTTATTACAGGATACGCTCAGCATACAAGTATAGACTCAATCACGCAAATTGGAACAAAACAATTCATGTTTGTTTTTTAAAATAGTTTGAAAATGCTACTCGCAAGTAAGATAAAGCGCGGATTTGCCACCCTCAAGTGGACTTAAAACATGATGATTTTGCCACTTCGCAAAGTGGGCTTAAAACATACATTTGATGAATTGTCCCAATTCAGGCAATCAAGCCTTCACCTACAAACTTTCATGCAACTAATCACTTAAGCAAATAGCCTCATGGCAAGTATGTTATCATGGCAACACTCACACTCATACAAGTATGTTAAAGCGTAAACACTTATAATGTACTTCGAGCCAAAAAAAAAGCCAGTTAGAAATCATGCATGATCCTAACTATACAAAATGCCTAATGCAACGCATGCAAAAATGCAATTACAATAGACTCGGCTATCTAAGCATGGCATATGAATGCGACAATTGATACACGTATTCGAATAGGTATTGAAATACGATGCAGTTTGAATGATGCGCCGAACTCGATACATGCAAGACAAATGAATGAATGCAAACATGCAAGCATAAGGTATGCAAATCAAAACGTGCCCTAATCTAACCATTGAAAGCAGTTAAATAAAAGGGAGAATGACGTAGGGTTGGAAGACATGCACACACACACGCACGCTTATTACAACATTGTGCCCTCTCGACGGAGAGTCCGAATAAATAAACTAAGCTAATCTAAGCTAAGCTAATTACTACAAACCAACTAATTAACTAACTCTAGCTAATTAATTATTACAATCCAAATTGATACAAATAACTATGCTAAGCTAATTAGAATATTACAACACTTGAATTAATTAGTTACACAAACTAAATTAAAACAATGAAATGGCCTCGCGGGCGAGGTAGACATGCAGGTTCGGTTGACATCCGCTCGGAAATTCATTGCTTTGCCGTCAATTGCCTCTATTTGCATGTGCCTTGGTTTCTGAACATTGAACCAACCTCTATATTGCTTCTGCTCCAAAACAGGATCACTTTGGACAATTTTTCTGCAGGTGGCTGGCCGGCCACCATAAGTGGTCGGTAGGCTACCTCGACTGGTCGACCGGCCAGTGCAAGTGATCTGTCGGATGGTTCAAGTGGCCGGCCGGCCGGCCACCTCTCTTTCCAGAAGCCTGCTTTTGTTGCAACCGAGAACAACAGAGGCACATCAATGTATTTGCAAGGAAATGTATGCACTGCCACACTCCTCATCATTTCTCAAGCTCAAAGGAGTGTAGCGCTCGGCTTTTAAGCCACCAACCAAGCATCTCAATGCATGATGGCCCAAAAACCAAGCTTGTACAAGCTTAGTGAACGCGCACGTAAGACTCAAAGTGCCTCCACCCTATCATGCATGATCAAGGGTGTTGGCGACCAAGAAATGTGACACGTTTTATCACTTTGAGTATGAAATGTCTCACATTTCTTGTGTTTGGATTAACGTCCGATCCAAACACATATAATGCAACACACATATGTTATCTTGATCATGTTTTACTTGGTCCATTTCTTGTTTACACATTTTAGCTTACCAATTAGTCCTTTAACCGGTTAAGTTCAATGTGATTGTCCTCTAATGGGAAAGATGGCCCAAACCACAAGCACCTTAAGCATGGAAGAAGCCTCATGCTTTTGGTTAATAGAAACTCTCAAGAGAAGGCTAAAACCATTAGGCATGAGTGCCTCAATTCCATGTTCAAGCTAACAAGGGGCTAAAGACCTCTTTCAAAGCGAATGAAAGAGTGAAACAATGGAGTGCAATGGCATATATTTCAGCACTGAAATGACATGCTAAATAACTTAAAATCATGCAAACAAACCATGCACAACATATTAAGAGTCAAAAGTATTGAAACTAGTGAAGGACACAACACTAGAGGTATGCAATACAAAGCTCAAATGACCAAATCAGCTATGGACAAACCTAAAACATGCCAAATCAGTGGCCTAATCATGCTAAAACTTAGGCACAAAAGGCAAGAAAATCATGCGCACATGTTCGCTTGCAAGCAAGGCATAAGGCACAACTCTCAAAAGCCATTAAAGAGTGAAATATGTGAGAGTGTGACAATGATATATGCTCTGAAATTACATGTAAAATGATACCATATCATGGAAACATCACAAGCAAAGCATGCTAAGAGCCTTAAAACTCAAAGCTAGTTAAGGCCATTTACACTATAGCTATACAAAGCAAAGCATGTGTGACCAAGACCACTCAAAACAGAGTTAAAACATGTTAAAATATGATCAAAAACATGTTGAGATAGAGCTAACACAAGCTAAAATAATAGGCCAATTCATTAAGCATGTTAAGCTAGTAAGCAAGATTACACTACAAGTGTAAAAAGCAAACAAGAGGTGCTCCAACCAACCAAAAACAGAGTTATAGCAGGTCCAAAAAGTCACAAAACACATGCTTGAAATAAGCCAACACAGGCCACAAAAATATGCTATTTTGTAATGCTAACTAGGCATGGCATAGAGAGACAAGGAGGGGAGGCCACCCCCTCCTATTTTAGACCTCAAAACAAACTTTCTACCACTAAATTCCTCTAGAATTCAATGGTTTTAAAGCCAAAAAAGATGGACTCAAAAGCTTTAAAAAGAAGGCTCAAAAGGCTTTGCAAGCCAAAGAGCAAAGGGAGGAAACCATCCCTTAAGCAAACAAGGTTCAAACCACCATTTTAGAACCTTAAAAATAGAGATTTTTGTAGTTGAAAACCATGCCAAAAACAGTTTGAAAAGGTGGCAAAACAAGCATGCAAAACAAAGCTTTAAAGAGACAAGTGCTTATCCTTGAAGCACAATAGCAAAATAGGTGCAAATCTGAGCCAAAAACAGCTTTAAGAGCTCAAATAGGACCTCCAAGAACCTCAGCAACAAGGTAGAGGTGTTTGGTCTAGTGTCTTTTTGCAAGAGTGTAGGAAATTCTTACTTCTAAGCACAATATAGGAAGGGAGAGAGGCTTCTAGAGAGAGAAGCTGAAAATTTGCTCACAAAATTATAAAGAGAGAGAGAGAGAGAGATTTTAGAGAGAGAGGCTTCCAAAATTGCTAACCTTCCAATATATGAGATATGGCTTCAATATATAGCAAAAAGAGGAGCCTTGGTTGAAATATCTGAACTAGGACAGCTGGCACATTGTGAAAACAGCTGGAGGAGAAATATCTACAAAAAATCTGAGTTTGGGAAACAACTGGCCGGTAGGCTACCTCAACTGGCCGGCCGGCTACTTTTCTGGACGACAGCAAAAATCTACTCTGTATATCAAATTTCAAATGAGCACATCTCCTTCATATGGACTCTTTTCAGGTCATTCTTGTGTCCAAATTGAAGCCCCGGAAGTAAGCTTTCCAATGGTGGCAGCCTCACATCAAAATTCCAAGTGTACAAAAAGGTATGTTCATTTTAGTGAAGCCTCTCAGTTTCGATCCTACCTGGATTCATGCCAAACTTCTCCCAAACTTGGTTTCTTCTCTCCTTTCCTCTTTTCTTCAACTCCAAACCCCTAAACAAGGTGTTTTGAAAGATTTTTTCAAAGTGTTCACCTCTCTTCCATTTATTTCCACTTTGTCCTTGCTCGGTTTACCGAAAAGCGCAACATTTAACAAAATGCGAGCATCGGAACATCGTAGGAACTTTTCAAAAACTATTTTGAAAGAGAAGGTTTTAAGGTCTAAAATCTTTTTGGTCAAAATCGTTTTGGTCCAAAAAATGGGGTGTGAGGTTGGGATTTGACGCTCCTCTTGCCGAAGAAATTGAACCTTTGCACTGCACAGCCTACACTATCAAGTAAGCAATCAGTAGTGCCCAAGTCTTAAGGGCAGTCAAAAATGGGATGTCTACAATAACAATTAAGACATTAAATTCATGATAACTTTATTTATTTTCTTACATACCCATTTTCACATTTTTAGTACACAATACCCCATATGGTTCAAATAAAATCAAATCATCAATTTTTCCCTCTTTCTCATAACCCATAAACAATTAATTAGGACTTTTTATTCTAATCCTTTTAAACATGTTCCTCAAACTTGCAATCTCATATATTCACAATAAAACACAAGATTTAACCCTAGATCATAAAATCCTAACCCTCATTACATGCTTTTCAAAAAAACTCAACAAATCAAGTTTTTAATGCATTAAAAACTACCACATATCTATTTATAACAAGGTATTAAAAAAGAACAAATAAATCCCTATCTCAAAGAGAGAAGATAAGAAAACCCTAAAAATCAACTTTTTCAAAATTTGATCTCCACCGATGAAAATGTAGCCCTCGAGATGCTCGTCATTTTTGTATAAGGAATTAGGATCAAAATCTCGCCTGATCTTTATAGATCGAAGACAATGTGAAATTTGGTGAGAATTGAGAGAAAAGAGAAGTTAGAGAGAAAAGAGAGAGAGATGAGAAATGGTCAAAAAGAGAGAGTGGGATCTGATTTGAGTGAAAAGAGTACAGAAATCGATATCTGGACGTGCAAAATCCACTCGTACTGATCAACTCAATGAAAAAAATGACTTTCTCGCGAAATCCGCTTGTGCAGAATTCAAATTCCGCTCATGCAGATTTGACCCAAACAACTTTTGTTGGGTAACTTCAAACAAGTGTATCTCCCTCGTCCAGAAACAAAATATAGTCAATTTTGTGTTTAAATTAAAGCTCCGAAAATAAGTTTTCCAACGGTTCTAGTCTCACATCAAGATTCAAATGTAGAGAAAGAAAAAGATAAAAGAGTGAACACTACTCAAGGCAAATATTTGAATTTGGCATTCTTGGTCTAATCTTGCCCAAACAACATGTGAACTCATCAATCAAGTCTAAATAATAAGGAAGAGGTCACAATTATAATAACTAAAAGTTCAAATGCAACCCCTAACTTTTCAAAAGTCCAATATATATATATATATATAAGTATAAGGTAACGGTTATCACTTAACATAAATAAATCGGGTTTAAGACCTGGGATACTACAATAATTGTAATTGCATAGTGATTTCTATTTTTTGGTCTATACATAGTAATTTAGAAGATAAACAAATCTAATTATTGGAGCGCTCATAATGTGTTTGGATAACACAGTCATTTCCATTTTGGTGGGATGGAGAAAGTTGATTAATTATTAGTTTAGTTTAGCAAGTTATATATTTTTTGCTTAAATAAATGTGTAATATTTTTATATTTTACTTTTTGTGTCAATTTAATCATTATAATTTTAATGATATCAATTTTATTTTTAAATTTTCAAATTGCATCAATTTAATCAAATTGCATGAATTTAATCAAATTGGTAATGCATCTTTATAAATTGGACTGAAATTAAAAGAAAAAATAGTTCATTCACTTTTCTCAAAATGATTGAGGGTTAGCGTCAAATGTGAATTATTGATCCATTCAAGGGAATAGATCATTTTGCTTTTAATTTCTACTTGAGTTCTTAATGAATATTATCAAATGAACTAAATTAATATGAAGAATTTAATATATATATATATATATATATTGGATACAATTAGAACTATAAAGACTAAATTGACATAAGAGACAAATTACAAAGATTGAATATAATTTGTTCTAATTTTTTTTTTTTTTTTTTTGTGAAATAGTTTTTTTCACAATATTTATTTCATGAAATTAATTTAATTTTGGTGTGTATTCATATAACAAAAGTGATGTGTATATATATATAAAATTCACTATATATACTTTTAAAAATATGATTTATTGCATCAAATACAAAACTACATTAGAAGGGAAGAGTTTGAGTAAAATATTTCGGTGATTTATTGCAATTTTCAATATTTTTAAGAGGGTGTGCGAAGTTTTGCCTAGTTATTCTGGAATACTTATAGAATGCGATTATGGGCCTAAAATTTTGGGATAATTTTAATGAGGGATTTACGTGTAAGTTCTAATAGATAGATTTATTATTTAACAAGTCTTACGATAATTAATGATATTTTTCGTCAAATACTATTAAAAATATTATTAATTGTTAATTTTTAACGAAAATTAGAAAATTTTGTCACAAAAAATATCACAAATGATAAGTTTTAGTGACAGTTTAAAAAAATAGTCACAAAAAAGTCACTAATTTTCAACTTTCACCGACAGTTTGAAAAAATTATCACAGAAAAACGTCACTAAAATTGTAAATTTTAATGACAATTTATAAAAACCATGACAAAAAAATCAATAAATGTTAATTTTTTAGCGACATGCAAAAAAATGTTAAAAAAAATTATTTTTAGCAATAATTTTATTAAGACTTATTTTTAATAAGATTTTATGAGAATTAAATCTAACTATTAAGACCTATCGATAATTTATCCTAACGTTAAAATGTACATCCTACACTACAAGAAAACTGGGTATATGAGACGGAACTATTTGCGACGGCGCGCTTGCCGTCTCAAAAAGTCACTTTTTGCGACGGCAGAAAATGCCGTCTCAAAAAAGCAGAGTATTTGCGACGGCAGAAAATGCCGTCTCAAAAAAGCGAGTATTTGCGACGGCAGAAAATTGCCGTCTCAAAAAAGCAGAGCATTTTCGACGGCACTAGTTGCCGTCTCAAAAAATGAGAGTATTTGCGACGGCAGACAAATACCGTCGCAAATACTCTCATTTTTTGAGACGGCAAATTGTGCCGTCGCAAATGCTCTGCTTTTTTGAGACGGCAATTTTCTGCCGTCGCAAATACTCGCTTTTTTGAGACGGCAATTTTCTGCCATCGCAAAAAGTGGCTTTCGTGTTTTTTTGTTTTAGTGGATATTTTTAAAATTTTAAATATTTTTTTTAGATGTATCTTACTTAGATGTATCTAAAAAATAAAAAATTTATGAAAAAATATTTTTAAAAATTAATAAATACATAAAAATACAAAAAAATGTATTGAATTATTGTATTTTTGGTATTTAGTGAATTTTTAAAAGATTTTTTTTACAATTTTTTAATTTTTAGCTGTATTTGTTAGGTGTGTCTAAAAATTTTAAAAAATACTTAAAATATTAAAAAAAAATTCAATAAAAACAATATAACACGAAAAACAAGAAAGTATAATTTTCTCATAAGAGTTTTTGGAAAACTCTAACCTAGCATAGTGATTGTGGTTTTGAGATAGCTTCATATATATACAGTCACAAAATGGTTTGAATAAATTCAACGGTATTTTTCTGTCGCAAAAAAAAATAAAAAAAACAATGTCGTCTTACTCTTTTGATATAACATTTCTCTTTTCATTCATTTTTTCATCTTCCTGTCTCTCTGTCTCTGTCTCTATCTCTCTCTCTTCTTTTTATCTCTTTCACTTATCACTCTTCTTTCTATGTCTGCCTGTTTCTCTCCCTTATTTTCTCTCTGTGTCTCTCGCCTATCTCTCTTATCTCTATCTCTCTCATCTGTTTTCTCTCTCTGTCTCTCTCGCTCATCTCTCTTATCTCTATCTCTCCCATTTCTTTTTGTTCTCTCTCTCTCTATCTCTCTCGCTCATTTCTCTTCTCTTTCTGTCTCTCTCTTTTTCTGTGTCTCTCTCTCGCTCATCTCTTTTCGTTCTATTTCTCTCTCTTTTTGTCTATCTCTCGCTCATCTCTTGTTTTTCTCTCTTTTTCTATCTCTCCATCTCTTTCTCTCTCTATCTCTTTTTCTGTCTATCTGTCTCCCTGTCTCTCTCTCACTCATCACTCTTCTCTCTCTCTCTGTCTACTTGCCTATTTGTCTATTTCTCTCTCACTATGTTCGCCTTGCTCACTCTCTTACTCTCATTTTCTCTATTTATCGAGCTCCTTCTCGATTTATCGATCCACTATAAGAAAATACACTTTTAGCAACCACTTTGTCTATCTCTCTCTCTAGCTCATCACTCTATCTATGTCTCTCTCTCTATTTCTCTTCTTTATCTGTTTCTCACAAAATTAAAATATTTTTAAAATATTTAAATATTTAAAAAATTGATTTGAATTAAGTTTTGAAAAGAGTTTTGAATTATCTGTCTTCTTTATTTATTGAGCTCCCTTTTGATTTATCGATCCACTACAAGAAAATGCACTTTTAGCGACCACTTTGTCTCTTTCTCGCTCATCACTCTATCTCTTTCTCTGTTTCTCTATCTCTTTTCTCTATTCGTCTCTCACTCATCTCTCTCTCACCACCAATCTTCTCTACCACATTTACCACTACTGCAAATGCCATTCAACTACCACCATTGTTCTCTTTCTCTCTTTCACTCATCACTCTTCTTTCTCTGTCTGTTTGTCTATCTGTCTGTTTGTCTGTCTGTCTGTGTGTCTTTCGTTCATCTTTCTTCTCTCTATCTCTCTCATTGTCTTCTCTCTATGTCTCTCTCGCTCATCTCTCTTCTCTCTCTCTCTGTCTCTTCACTCATCTATCTTCTCTCTATCTTCTATTTTTATTCTCTCTCCCGTTCATCTCTTTTCGCTCTTTTTCTATATGTCTCTTTCATCTCTTGTTTCTCTCTATTTTTCTATATGTCTCTCTCTATCTCTTTCTCTCTATGTCTCTCTGTCTCTCTCTATATCTCTTTCTCTCTTTATCTCTCTATCTCTCTATATCTCTTTCTCTCTATCTCTCTATCTCTATCTATCTCTTTCTCTCTATCTCTTTTTCTGTTTATCTCTCTCTCTGTCTCTCTCTCACTCATCACTCTTCTCTCTCTGTCTACTTGTCTATTTGTCTATTTCTCCCTCACTATGTTCGCCTTGCTCACTCTCTTACTCTCATCTTCTCTATTCATCGAGCTCCTTATCGATTTATCGATCCACTATAAGAAAATACACTTTTAGCAACCATTTTGTCTATATCTCTCTCTCGCTCATCACTCTATCTCTGTGTCTCTCTCTCTCTATCTCTCTTCTTTATCTGTCTCTCACAAAATTAAAATATTTTTAAAATATTTAAATATTTAAAATATTTAAAATATTAAAAAATTGATTGAATTAAGTTTTGAATTATATGTTTGGTTATGAGTTTCGAAAAGTAATGATTATATTTTGAATTGAGTTTTGAAAAATGAATGTAGAATTATGATTTGAAAGCTCAAAACAAACACCATACTTAAATCAATGGGTGGAACTATGACCACTACCACTACCACTCTCTCTGTCTCTTTTTTTTTTCTTCCATGTCTCTCTCGTTAATCTCTTTTCACTTTCTTTCTCTCTCTTTTTGTTTGTCTCTTGCTCATCTTTTGTTTCTCTTTCTTTTTCTGTCTATCTCTCTTTATATCTCTTTCTCTCTCCGTCTCTCTCTCTCTTACTCGTCACTTTTCTTTCTCTCTCTGTCTGCCTGTCTGCCTATCTCTGTCTCTCTCTCTCTCTCCCCTACTGTGTTTGCCTTGCTCACTCTCTCCCTCATCTTTTCTTTATTTATTGAGCTCCCGTTCGATTTATCGATCCACTACAAGAAAATGCACTTTTAGCAACCACTTTGTCTCTTTCTCGCTCATCACTCTGTCTCTTTCTCTGTCACTCTGTCTCTTTTCACCACTACTGCCACTTCCCATCATCTATCACAAAAAATTAGTTCTTGATTTTTAGTAACAAAAAAAAAAAAGGGTCGCAAAATTTTTTTTTCATTGAGCACAAAAAATTAACTTTATTTAATAGAAAATATTATCCATACTTCTACCAAATAAAAAAAAATTAATAATTTTTTATTCATCAAAATAATATATGAAACAAATAAATTTTCAACCTTATTAAATAAAAAAAAATTCATTAACTATAAAAAAAAATTATTTTAATAAAAATAATTTTTTGACAACGACATCCTCCATTGTAAAAACAAAAAAGAGTCATTTTATTATTTAAATATTCATTTATAATAAAAATCAAAAAAAAAAAATTCATTTGTAATCTCTTCCAATATTCATTTGTTGGTAGAAGATTTTTTGGTCTCATGCTGGCTTAGAAGATTTTTTACTAGATGGTAGATCTTGTTTTTCAGGCTTAAAAGGTTCTGGAATTCAGTTGTCACTCATTGTAGGAATTGTTTCTGTTCGGTATATTTTCCTGCCTCTGTTGGGCATCATCGTTGTTAAAGGGGCAATCCATTTTGGTCTGGTGCACTCGGATCCACTATATTAGTTCATTCTTCTAATACAGTTTGCACTTCCACCAGCCATTAACATAGGTATGATAATTATAATGTTTTTGAATAGTCAATTTTTGTCAGCTTGATTTTGTAGACCAAGTTATATTAGAGTTATGTTGCATTTTTTATTATTTTTAAATGGTATATTTATATATATGACATATAATAAAAATATAAAACTATACATTTTGTGCATGTCCTTCATGTGTTGTGTCTAGCATTTTTTTAAAATTGTCGTGTCGGCTTGACTGTGCCGTGTTGCGTGTCCATGCTTCTTAGGTTTGATATATTAAGGTTTCAAGTTTTAACCCTATGTTTGTGCACTAAGATCCAATCTCTAAATCTAGTAGGTGGGAAAATAATTTAAAAGTTCTATTTTGATTCACCTATGGTTGAACGAGTGACACATGTTTTACATAAATTGATATATATTCATAGTATATATATTCAAAAGTGTGTTCGGGTTGGCTCTGGTTGCCCTCCTCTGTCTCTGAACTGGACCGAAACTAATTCAGGCTGGTGAATTTCTTCCTAAGCTTGACCCAAAGACTTGAAAATTTTGTCCAGTCCCAATTTTTTTTTAGGCTGTGCTCAACCTACCCAAGTTGCAATCGTATTTAGCACAAAATGTATGCAAAAGATGTGTGGATCCAAGTTAGGGATGTTATGTTTTTAAACCACTAATGAAGAAAGAGGATAGTTAGAAGGAGAGAGAGAAGGGGAAAAAGTAGAGAATAAAAAAGAAAAAGGGGGAAGGCATGGAGGAAATTTGGTCAAAAGCCACTTCTTCCACAGCCCACACACACACACACACACACAAAAAAAGGAGCTTTGTAATTGTTGGAGCATAACATAATGTGGTAAATACCTCCCCTGTTACCATGAGAATGACAATTGCACCTGTACTCTTAATGCAATGTATGTAAGAATGCCATTCTATAATTTTTCTTTTTGAATAGATAGAATACTATTCTATAAATAATTTTGATAAATAGCTTGGGTTATGTTATATTCTGTACTCTCTAGTCCATGAAGCATTGGTAGCTAAATGTTTAAATATAATTTGTTGAAAACACATCCAGTTTATATTGAGTTATTAGTATTCTTATCTAGTGCATGTTTCCCTTCATTTAATTGTTTTTAAATAATATAGAGGTATATTGAAGATGACAAGAATGCTTTTTATTTCAGTATCTCACGAAGAATGGAATTTATGACTTTTGGAATTGGTTTGATGATCGGACCTGGTAATTGTGACCCTAGTGGTGGTTTTCATATAGCAAAACTCTTGTTTATTTCTCTACTATAGGTTGTTATGTAATGAATGCAAAGTGACACTGTATATTTGATATGTTCTAAGGTATCCTCTTGGACGTGTGATTGGTGGAACTGTTTACCCTGGATTAACATTGACGGCTGGCACCATGTGGTGGTGTGTATTTGAGATTGAGACTAGAGATTAAGAACATTAATTTTCTATGTGTTCCTTGTTACCAGACTAGTGAACTCTGTACATCTGGTTTTCCTTTATTATAAAACAATCAGAAGGGTGAATTTGAGTGAGTCCTGCTGCATTAGTTATTGCTGAGACTTTACTTTCTGATGGCAGGATACTGAATTCTTTGAATATTCCTGGTCTGTGGAAACTGTTTGTGTATTTACGGCTCCAGTATTCTCTGCTATTGCTGCATGGGCAACCTACCTTCTCACAAAGGTTCATGTTCTATTTTTATTTTTGTTTTGGAACATGTATTTCTAGAACCTAGGACTCGTTATGTATTATGTTTAATGTGAGTTTTCTGCAAACTGAGATTTCTCAATCTTGTCCAATACCCCAACACACAGGAAGTTAAGGGTGCCGGTGCTGGACTGACTGCAGCAGTTCTTTTAGCCATGGTAAATTATATACAGGGTAGTTGTACCTTTATTTTCTATTCATTTTATGAAATTTTGAAACTTTGAGCAGCATTCTAACATGTAAAATGCAACTTCTGTTATATCGAATCACGTGGTTATGTTTCATTAGTTCAGACTTTGATTTGATAAAAAACAATTTATCATTATTTCACTAGGACTTTCTTTCTTTTTCCTTTCTTAACTTTTTTTATTATTACTTTCTAAAATAGATATTTTTTGTCACACTTCTTTCCTAATATATAGAATGTGGAAAATATTTTCTTATTATTTTGATATAATAAATTATAGATGAATTGGTAACATAATAAATGAAGAAATTGTTAATTTTTCCATGCATAATAAAGAAACACACACATACATATAATTGTTGCCGATTCGTTTCCACTATAATTGTCTAGTAGTTACATTATAATCACATCCGATCAAGTACAGTTTTGAGTGTTGTGTTCTTGTTTTGTTCCATATGATATAATATAATATTTGAAGATGTGGTGTGGTGGTATTTGGCAATATTGCAGATAGGACAAGCATGTAGGCCAGTGGTAAAGAGTTTGGGAATGTGGGGTTCGGTCAAAGCTCTAGGAAGAGGATACGAGTACATAATGGGGGTTGTCATCTTTGTACCTATTGCTGTGTTGACGTCGTTCCCATTTGTCACAGAATTCCAGACCAGGTTGCTATTCAACCAAGCTTTCAGCCGAGGGCTTCAGATTCAACGCATTCTCGCTGGTGGGAAGAAGCAGAAGCAGAAGTAATTAAGTACAAGTAAAATACTTTCTGCACACAATTTGATTTGTGGAGAGAGAGAGAGAGATGCATGATTGCAATGTCAAGTTTACTCAATTGTATATTGATCTCCTCCACTTTCTTCTTCTTCATACCAGCTATACTGGAAATGAATTTTAATTCTCTTTGGTCTGTGTTGTCATCTTTCTTCTCTCTTATCTCTTTCTCTCTCACACAACATGCTTGAATTGGGCTTTTTTCATTCATTACCCATGTATAGTGAATATATAATAGTGTAACCTATTTTATCTAGAACGTGTATCCTTCCAGTTAGAACCTGTAACAAAATCATGTATATATGTATTATGAAACATTATGTGGTGGGATAATTTTGTTGATGTGTAATTATATGAATGAAAAAATATTTTATTATGAACAAATTGTTATTTTTATATTATTATGGAGAAATTTTAATATTTTTATCGTAGGATTTTTTTTTCTTTTTTGCGACGGCATTATACCGTCGCAAAAAATAGAAAATTTTAATGTTTTTATTAATTTTGTTATAGGTTTTACTTTTTGCGACGGTATTATACTGTCACAAAAAATAGAAATTTTATTTTTTAAAATAGGAATTTTATTATTTTTTAATACTTTTTGCGACGGTATTATACTGTCGTAAAAAACAAAAATTTTCATATTTTTAATATTTTTTGCGACGGCACCAACCGTCGCAAAAAACAGTACTTTGCCGTTGCCAAAAAAGACTATTAGCGACGGTATTTTTTGCCGTCTCAAATAACATTTTTAGCGACGGTAAAATAGTGCCGTCGCAAAAAAGTCAACAAATTTCAAACGTTATTAGCGACTACACAGTGCCGTCGCAAAAAGGAAAAATGCCGTCGCAAAACATTAGCGACGGCATTGTGCCGTCGCAAAAACTCTTTTGCAACCCCTGCAGTTGCGACCCCCTGTTGCCGTCGCAAAAAGTCATTTTGCCGTCGCAAAAAGTATTAGCGACGGCATCCGGAGTATTAGCGACGGTATTTTACCGTCGCAAAAAGTTAATTTTTTTGTAGTGCTACAATGACCTCTTCGAGATATTAAAAAATTATAATTAATTCCACAATTTTGATATAATTACAATAATTTCTCCTCCATTAGTAGTCAGCTAGCTAGATAGACTTAATTGATGTTATCCAATTACTTTTGGGTCCTGTTATGGTGTGCAACTTACGCCTTACACTTACGCCTTTTCTGTTTGCAGTCATGCTTTTGTTTCCACCTTTCACTTACACTTTTTGTGTAAGTGGCACATGGTGTGCAACCTTGAGGGTTGCACACATAAGAAAAGTCCATTACTTTTTTGCCCTTTTTATTTTTATTTTAAAAATAAAAATTTAAAAAAATGGCTCAACCCCCGTCCCTTGATGCACCGTTCGCCACCTCCACTTTCCTCGTCTCTTTTTCCCCCGACAACACCATCACCGTAACATCTATGTCCATACATCTTTTTTCCGTTCATAATGCTATTACCTCACCCTCTCTGGGACGAAATCAATAAATTAAATTAGAAGGGGCACTTAGGTGTCGTTTGGTAATACTTACGTTTTTAATTTTCTATTTATATTTACAAAATTTTTAAAAATTCAAATAAAAACTTGTTTGGTAAAATTTTTGATTTATAAATCAGTAATATCAGTTTATAAATTTGGTCAAAAAATCAAAACACAAAAAATGTGTTTCCATTTTGAGTTTTGAGTTTTTTTTTTTTTACCATTCAACACTAGCCACCACCCGCCACCATTTTCCACCACCGTTTTCCGCCACTACCACCCACCCCCACCACCACCTGTCAACACCACTCACCACCACCTGCCACCACCACCAGCCACACCCACCGCCACCCACTCGCCACCACCACCCACTCCTCGCCGCCACCACCACCACCACCACCACCCACCTGCTATCCACCCGCCACCACCACTACCCGCCACTACCATCCATCGTCCGCCACCACCACCGCCACTTACTTGCCACCACCACTCACCACCCACCTGCCACCACCATCCACCACCTGCCACCACCAGCCACCCGCCACCTCCAACCACCCACCACTACCAGCCTCCTACCATCCACCCACCACCACCACCCATCACCCGCCACCACCACTACCACTACCACCACCACCACCATCACCTACCACCACCCACCTACCACCCACCACCACCACCACCACCCACTCGCTACCACCCGCCACCATCACCACTCACCACCCACCACCACCACCCGCCACCCACCCGCCACCACCACCACCATCACCCGCCACCACCACCACCCGCCACCACCACCCACTCCTCGCCGCCACCACCACCACTCGCTACCACCCACCACCGTCACCATCACCACCCACCACCCACCCGCCACCACCTGTCATCCGCCCCACCACCCACTCGCTACCACCCACCACCCGCCATCGTCACCCACCACCACCACCACCACCACCCACCTACCACTACTACCCACCACCCGCCACCACTACCACCACCACCCACTCGCTACCACCCACCACCCGCCGCCGTTACCCACCCACCACCACCACCACCACCACCACCACCCGTCACCACCACCGTCACCACTTTTCACTACCGTCTTCCGCCGCCACTTGTCATATCTCACTCTTTTTTATATTTTAAACATTTTGTCAATTACCAAACGCGTTTGTAGTTTATGTTTTTCTTAAAATAAACAAAAAATAAACAAAAACCAGTTTATAAAATTTTTGTAAATATAAACTGAAAACGTAAACGTTACCAAACACACCCTTATAAATTATAATATTAAAATTTTTTATAAAAATATTTCATATAAATTTTTACGATTGACTTCAAAAAAGATAAATATATATATATATATATATATATATATTATATATATTATTTGTAACTAATATATCATAGACTATATAAAAAAAAGGTTATGAATATAAGTTTTAAAATAAATTATACAATGATAAAGTAATTTTTTATACAAAATTTTAGTAAAAATTTAATATAATAGTAATACCACGTCATCATTGGCATATGATATCACCAACCAATAGTAAAGAAACACATAGAGGATCAACCCCAAATATCAAATGTAGCTGTTGGCTTTTTGACTTTCGAATGTTATTATTGTAATTTTGAGTGTGCCAGTAAGGATCAATCAGTCCTTACAGAATATTAATTGCCAACCAATTATCAGGCGATTGTGTTTTAGTTCTTTCAGCCTCAATGAAGAGACTTCTACTAGTGGCTTTGTTTAGGAGAATTAAGCAAACAATGATTAAATAAAGAACAATTATAGCATTTTATTAAGTAAAATGGAAGACTTACAAAGATCCAAATGAGCCTCATAGAGTTTTACAACAACAAACTACTTGAAACTATTCCTATGAACGAAGTGCAGTACAGGAATTTGAAGTATAGAAATGTAAAGAACAAGAAATATAAAAACTGGAAGGAAAAATAAAGTAGATAAAACTGGTTTTTTGGATCTGAGTCTGGGGTTTCTTTCTAGGACCTTCTCTGCTATTTATACTTCTCAATGATAACCGTCGAATGAGCTTCTAACCGTCGAATCACCCCTCCATGATTGTTGATCATGTTTCCTCACAGTTAGCTCCACTACGCCATGTATGTAGTTAGGCTTCCCTCCTGATATATGAATTTAAATATGAGTAACCGTTAAAACCACGTCATCTTGCACTTCTCTGTTGATTCCATACTATATAGATCCACAATAACCAATACTAACTGCCACGTGTATGATTATGATTGAAAACTTGATTTGTTTTCCCGTATTACCCTCATCCTACCACGTGCTGAACTGCGATTGGCTTGTACAAAATATGTATCCAACATTACCCCCCGCACTAATCTACCCAATACTTGGTGATATTAGTGGATCAAGGTATTTTACCCATGTCTTAGAATGTGCATGGGCTTTGCACTTTTCAGAAATGCAACCGTCATTCATCAATGAAACATTTGCATTAAATTCTCTTCTATCTCTTGATCATCCCCACACTATCTCAGTATTCAAAAGGACTGGTACATCTTTCATAGCCAAGCAAGTCTTTTCTTACATTGATCAAGCATACGAAGAGTTATTTGATAATGTTATTCGTCCTTGAAAGAACCTTCATGCATTGATTAGCCACCTTTATCCACCCCCATTTATACAAGTTATGAAAGTTTTCGCAAATCATCGACCTTCGAACCAAGAACCTACTGCTTACGATTCTTTAGAACACAAATTTGAGACCATGGATACCGGAAAGCTCTTCTTCTGCAACAAAGCCGTCTGCGTGGAATGAAGCTGCTGCTGCTTCTTCTTCTTCCTCGACCTCTAGTTGGGGAACTTGGCCTACCCCTACTCAACGTCAGACGAGGGAACGCATTCATCATCGTTTCCCTAAATTCGATGACCCTCTTGAAATCCCTCCTTCCAAATGCAGTTATGTAGTATATCCATATGTTCTTATTAACTCTAGACGTAGTCTTAAAGACAATCTGCTTACAGCATAGTATACTTCTACCTTGCCATCTCGGATGGTTCGAAGTGTCCCATGTCTTGATGGAGCTCTAGGGATCAGTTCTGCGCTTTTAGCCAAAAAAGCAAAACTTTATCTCTCTGATTGGCTAGAATGTGTGTCCAGACCTGAATTTCTGGATTCGCTCAGGGAACCTCCTACTACTCCTCCTCTGCCTTCTAATCCACATTGGATTGATGAGTTGAGGCTCACTCTCTCTAAGAGCCAATCCTTCCCCCCTTACCGGGTCCTGGCGCCTCCAACTCCTTATCAGCAATTCAGGGCTCAGATCTTGCTTGCTACATTTTCTCATTTATCCTTTGAAGTCCTTCAAAATGACATTCCCCACAAAAACTTTCTTTGGGCTTGTGACATTATGTCTCAAAGTCATCTCCTTAACCTTGTGGCCCAAATGGAGGTCTATACCTTTTTAGACCAACTTCCTCTCCTGCTCAACTGGCACTTCCATGCTTCCATTACCAGTGAAGTTCTAGATGAAACCATTTCTGCTCGAATCTAGGTTTAGTATGAGGCAGAGAACCTTTTTGATGAATATAAAGCCTTCAAGAGCCAGGATTCTGAGTATGGGGAGGATGCTGTTATGAATGAAGTGCATAAAGAAGAGGAGATGGACGCCGCAAACAAAGCTCTGAAAGAGATAGAATTCGAAGTGAAGGCCCAACAACTCTCTTCTCAATTGAGGGCTTACCAATTAGATAAATCAAATCTAGACAAGATAGAAGATAGAGTAGGAAAAGAGTATTCATTTATTGAATTTTGTTGGACTAAATTTCATGGCCTTGTAACTTTCTCCATTCCATACTTCTACAAAGTCAAGAATGTAATCAAATAAATCCCAGTATAAACAGCATTTATCAATACAACTAGGCTCTTCGAATTTCATTTATCAGATTTTGATTTACCACTCCAATTGTAAACTGCATGGTTAATGTGCTTTGACTCCATTCCAACTCAAACTCTTCCAAAGTATGAAATCTTTCCTTTTGAGAAAACAAGTATTGCCTTACATACTGATTCTAAGACTAACATAATTCTTCAGCTATTAGCTTCGAATTAACCAACTCTGTCATTCGAAACTTGAATTGATCATACCCTAACATATGGTTAATATGATCAAGTAATTTCAAATCAACTAATTTTGTTTCAAACAAACAGTCTATATTTTCCAAAATAGGGAAACCTCTTTTAAGGACTATTCTAAAAAAGTGATTTCTTCTGTATACTATCAAACCAACTACTGGTTTGAAGCTCAGGACAAACAATTTCTAACCGTAAAGTATTTCAAGTTTTGCTTTGAAGGATTTTACTTTCACTAAAAACCTAAAAACAGGTCTTTAATCCTTTTGAAGTAAACAAATACTTGAGCATTCTTGCATCCTTAGGTATAGAGTGTGCTTCGAAGTCAACTTCCTGCCTTCGAAGCCATTTGTTATTTGACTTTGGCGCCAAAATTTGGCTTCAAAGCCAAATATTTTATTTTGAAGCTGACATCAATATTTGAGATGCGTTTCCCTCCATAACTATCAACATTGAAAGAAACTTTTCGCATCCGTACCTTCAGTACTTCTTTATGAATCCCACGATTGGGCATATTTTCGGACACAAAGGTTTAAAAACCTTTTTATTCCGTGCTTTGAATTCACTCGTTTGCCTAACATACAAACCCTTCATCTGCTGTTGGCTTTCTCTTTCCTTTTGCTCTCTTTCTCGACCTTGTCTTCTGAGAAAATTCTCTAGCAATGGCTTCTTCTTCCTTGAAAATACCGGTTGTGGAGCGCGTGAGTCCATCTGTAGCCTTGAAAAGGATCATTGATGAAGAGTGCGAGAAGTACAAGGCTGGTGAGAAAAGTGTCATTGACGGACACATCTTCATTCCTCGTTGTCATGCGCAGCAAGAGTATGTGCTTAGGCCCATCTTCAAGGAGATTCCTACTGAGATTCTAGCTCTGTATCCACATCTAAAAGATCATTATCTCCTTTACGATGGTGGTCTTGACTGGGGAAGCTGGAGGATGAATCGCCCCCATCGCTGCTGGCCCACAATGAGACCAGAGTGGGAGGAATGGTATGATCGGGTCGTCCCTGACAGGACTCTGGATCTTCAGGAGCTTTGCCTCTTCAACACCCTCCAATTTTCCAGGTTCACCATTTCGGAGGACCCTTTCTTAATACCTGCTGCCCTTTGCTTTTGAAATTCTGCTTTTAATTTCTTTCAATTCAGATGTGGGATGATGGCTCCTACTATTCTTGACATCTACCATTTATTAGGATTGTCCCCTACTGGTACCCCCATTGGTCCAGATTATCCTGACCTTAAAACCCTTTTTTCCCTTCCCTCTCTTAACTCATCCTGTAGTGACTTTGTCAAGGCTGAGAATAAAAGAGAAGGCCTTATGACTGATAGGGAATTTTTTTCTTTTATAGTATATTGGCTTTGCAAGTTCCTTTTCTACACCTTTTATCAGAGGATCATGCTTGAATTTGCCCCTCTTGCCAAAGCCCTTGTCTTACAAAGAAAGTGGCCTTAGCTCCATACGTTCTAGGTCATGTTTATAGAGCTTGTTCCCTTTTCTGTGAAAAACCCTTAGATGCTAATCAGGGAGGTCCATTTTGGATACTTCAACTTTGGCTTTTTGCATATTTTACCGAGTTACAATCTAAATACCTAAAGTTTTTGGAACCAAACCCCACTATTCATGGCATGAATTTAGCCAATGTTTCACTATATCCTTCCAACTTTGCTTTTTACTTTTCTTTCTTCCACCAGCTCCCAACTTCCCCTTCTTTTCACAACTTCTGTCCCTTCGAACCTACTAATATTGCCCCATCCTAGTTGAGGACCTTTTTGAGTGATAGGTCTTGCTCAACACCTCAACACAAAAACACGTGGGCCTCTATTCTGATTCCTAGAGAATTATTCATTGGGACCATGAACCCTAGAGCTTACAAATGCATTGCTGAGCCCTATTGTCCTGCCCAATTTGCTAGGCAATTTGGCTTTTCACAAGGAGTCCCAATACCCTTCTGCCAGATCAATTTAAGCCTTACCAGCAGGGATTAGAAGAAGCAACTTCCAAATTCATCCAAGATTTCATTGACTTTGAGTACTTCCCTTTCATACCTGTAGGCAACATATTAAAAAGATGTCAGAACTGGTGGATGGCCAATATGGAGGTACGCTTAGCCATTCCTCCTCAAGACCTATTAATGGTACTAGATGTGCCTCAAGCCAAGCCCAAAGGGGCTGGAGTTGTTACCTCTTCCACTGCTCCTGCCACTTCAGTTCTTGCGCCTGCCACCACAAAGCCTATCTCTACTGTCTCATCTCCCTTTGGAGTTACTCGAGCTGCCTCGAAGAAAAGTATGTACTCCTGTTTTTTTTCCCATTCTCCTCTATGATGCTCTTGTCCTTACTTATGACTCTTTCTTTGGTGTAGGTGGTGCGGGTGCCTCTAAGAGAGATTCTCCCAAAAAAGTCCAAGTTTTAAATCTCTTCAAAAGCAAACAGCAACAACAAAAGAGAAGAAAGCTCTTACTTGATCCTGAAGATGAGGCACCTAAGGTTCATGTAGAAGAAGAGGAAACAGAAAAAGAAGAGGCAGAAAAAGAACAAGAGACACCCTTGAAGAGAAGGAAGAAAATGACTGTCTCTCTGTCTAATTTTATTGGAGACCCCATTCACGAGGCATCTGCTAAAGTAGTGGAAGCAGAACATTCCAAAGAACTCATTGTATTTCAAAGGGCTGAGAAGAGGAGGCAACAACAAATGCTTAGGGATGAAGTTGCTGCTGCTGATGCACTTCAAAGAGAAATTGCAAGAAAACAACAAGCTGCTGGACATTATACTGTTCGCAGTTCCCCAATCATAGTCACTACTTCTGAAATTAGTAATTTCTTTCATGCTTCTATTCTCTTTTCTCAAATTCTTGGTACTGAGACTTGACATTGCTTTGTATTTCTTCTTTTGCAGCAACAACTACTCTGTCTCATTCTTCAACAAGGACTCCTTCAATCTCATTTGAAGTTGAAAGACCTCGAATTGTAAAGCCAATTCAAGCAATACTTCCACCTCTTGGTCCCATATTTTCCATACCCTTCTTGAGACCAAGTATTCCTGCGTCTCTTTCTTTTGGCTTAACTCCATACCTCCTTCATTTATCTTTCAACTCTACTCAATTTGCTCTCCTTTCAAGCCTTGCTGCTCCTTCCCCTCCTAAAGAAATTCCAGCTGTTACTTCATCTTTAATGATAGCTGATTCCTATAGAGAATGCACTGGTAGCTCTCCAATTCTTTGTTCGTTATCTCTACCTAGCTCCAGTCCCTCTTCTCTTGACCTACTGGTAACCAAAACCATGGAGACTGCTAGGGATGCTTCACCTTCTTCCCCTATTCCTATGCAACCATTTCTTCCTTCCACCAGAGTTCTTCATGCGCCTTCCATGTCAACGGATGAAGTAGACATCTTCGAAGCTAGGCTAGCTAGTCTCTTTGACATGCCTTCCACCAGTCCAACAGCTAGCAATGAGACTGAGCCATTAGTCCTAATTGATTCTTCACTGGAAATTTTTGAGAGATCTTCCTCCAGTGGTAGGGCTTCCTTGTCTTCAATAGACTTAGACAGCTGTTTGAAGTTGCTGACATCTTTCTCAAGGATTCCTTTCGAAGCCTTACAAAGGCCTATAATCAAGAATGGTTTCCTCCAGTGCTACAAGATTGTTGAGTAGTCCCATATGACTGTTTCAAGTCATGTATCTCAGGCGGCAGCCACCATTGATTTTTACATCAACATCTGCCATGCTGCCAAGGTTGCAGAGGAGAAATTGCTAAGAGACCGGAGTTTTGTTTCCAAAATACATGCTGAAGTGTCAGAACTAAAAAAACAACATTCCTCTGTCTCCTAATTTCAAGCTCAACTATTGAAGAAGAAGGCTCAGCTTGAGGAAAAGTTATCAGCAGTCAACCAAGCTTTAGATCGAACTGTCACCAAACTGCAAATTACTAATCAAGAACTGGCTGATCGAAAGCAGGAGATGACTACAGCCATCCAGTTGTTCCCATCTCTTAGGAGTAGAAAATCTATTGTAAAGGAACAACTGAGGCATTGTACTGACTTTTGGGTCAATCTATGGCTACATGTATTCAACTCATTATGAAATAAAATCCTTATTTGAGTATTTTCATGTTCTTTTCATCTAGTACTTATTCTATTCCTTGTGTTTCCCACACGGTTGGATAATAAGGCTTCAAATATCTGCCATTAATCTTCTTAGGATGTACATATCCATTCAAATTTTTCAAATGATATGCTCCCAAAGATAAGACTCTATGAACTTGATATGGTCCTTTCCAGTTAGGTGATCATTTGCCAAATTTGTGGCTTTTAATCCCTATGGGGAATATTGTTTTCCATACCAAATCATCTTCATCAAAGCTAATGTGCTTGACTTTCTTATTATAGTTTTTGGCTGCTTTCTTCTTTTGGAAAAGAATGCTATTTAATGCCAGAATTCTAACTTCATCTATGCTTTCTAATTCCAAGCACATGCTTTGATGGTACTGCTCAAGATTTAACTGATCCTGGCACCTCACCCTCAAAGACTTAACATTAATTTCCATAGGTAGCACTGCATTATGCCCATATACTAAAGCATAAGGAGTGATTCCTGTACTTGACCTTGGAGAAGTCCTATAAGCCCATAACACATCCAACAGCAAGTTATGCCAATCTCTGGGATTGTCCTCCACAACTTTCTGTATTCATTTTTTCAAAGACTTATTGGATGATTCAGCTTGACCATTGGCTTGTGCATAATAGGAGGTAGAATTAACAAGGCTAATTCCAAACTCTGCCACAAAAGACTTAACCATTTTCCCATCAAATACAGTCCCATTATCAACAGTTATACTATGTGGAATACCAAACCTGTGGATCAAATCTTTAATGAATCCAATGACTTGAGTCTGGTCTACAGCCTTATATGGCTTAGCCTCGAGCCACTTAGTGAAGTAATCTGTGGCCACTAAGATGAAACAATGATGCTTCGAAGAGGGTGGGTGTATTTTTCTTATCATATCCATAGTCTATCCTCTAAATGGCCAAGGCTGCACAACCGCATGCAGATCAGTTATGGGTACATGCCTTATTGTGCCATGCTTTTGGCATGCCTGGCAACCTCTAGCATACTCTATGCAGTCCTTAAGGATGGTTGGCCAGTAGTAGAAATGTCTTCAAAGCAGCCATCTGATCTTCACACCAGGCTGATGAGCACCACAAATGCCTTCATAAACCTCAGCCATGGCTGTCAATGCTTCCTTTGGACCTAAACATTCCAATAACAACCCATCTGTCCCCCTTTTGTAAAGAGCATTACCATACATTATGTATTGCATAGATTGCAATTTGATTTTTCTGCTGGCTTTCGAAGGCCAGCTAGATATTGCATTATTGGATGCCTGCAATCTTGTTCTTGTAAGTCATTATGATTGACCTCTAAGACCATATTCCTTTTATTCAAAGGTAGTATTATCTTTTGATATGTTGTTTGGCTTATGTTCCTTTGAGTGTTATCCATTTTCTTGAAATTCGAAACTTTTTGAGCCACATCATTAGTTTTATTATTCAAGAATCTTGAGACATAAGTCACATTTGCTATCTAAAATTAAGAAAGCAAATGTAATGCAACAACATAGTATGGCAATATGCTTACGCTTTGACATTTGAAAATCCCTTTCACCTAGTTAACCACCAATTGGGAATATCTAAATATATCAACTGCATGAGCTTGTAATCCAATGAGTATTTCGAGTCCCACTATTAAAGTTTCATATTCAGCTTAATTATTGGAATAAGTAATTTCATCCACTCTGAAACCATGTGTGGTTTCTACCCCTAGTGGTGACTTAATCACCACACCAATTCCAGTTAGACAATTGGCTTTTGATCCATCGAACCACATTTGCCATGGTTCAACACTGACCATACCAAATTCCATTATTTCTTGGCTTTCAGTTTGACATGGATGGTCTGCCAAGAAATTGGCTAAAACTTGTCCTTTTACTGCCTTTTGGGGGACATATTCTAGATGAAATTCTGACAAAACTAACATCCATTTGCCAATTTTTCCTCTCAACATAGGTCTAGATAACATATATTTAACCAAATCAGTGGTTACAATTACCAAGACAGTTGTAAGCAAAAGATAGTATCTTAATTTCATTGCAGCAAAATACAATGCAAGACACAACTTTTTTACAGCTGAATATTTACATTCACAAGAATTTAGAAACCTACTAAGGTAGTAAACTGCTTGCATTTTGCCTTCTTCATTGTCTTAGGTTAAGAAAACTCCCAGTGAATCTTCTGCTGCAGCTATATACAACTTTAAGGGCTTATTACCCTTTGGTGGCATCAGCACTGAAGGGTTGGCCAAGTAGGCTTTGATTCTTTCGAAAGCAGTTTGATGCTCTACTGTCCACACAAATTCCTCTTCTTCTTTTAGCCTTAATAAGGAAGAAAATACTTTAGTTTTCCCTTTAGTATTAGAAATGAATCTTCGAAGAAAATTAACCTGTCTAAGGAATTTTTATAATTCTTTCTCACTTGATAGAGGTTTGGCTTCAATGATAGCTTTGGCTTTATTCTGATCAATCTGTATTCCCTTCTTGTGTACTACATAGCCCAAGAAGTTTCCAGCTGATACGCCAAAAGCACATTTGAGAGGATTAAGTTTCAACTTGAACTTTCTTATTCTTTCAAAAGCTGCTTCTAAGTGAAACAAATGTTCCTCCATGGATTGAGACTTTACTACAATATCATCAATGTAACACTCTAAATATCCTCCAATGAGATCATGAAAGATAGTGTTCATAGCCCTTTGATATGTAGCCCTAGCATTCTTCAGGCCAAATGGCATTTTAACCCATTTGAAGGTGCCAATATTCCTAGGACATCTGAATGTTGTCTTGTGGATATCTTCTTCTGCAATGCAGATTTGGTTATAACCAGAGTGCCCATCCATCATTAATAAAACTTTGTGCCCTGCTGAACTGTCCACCAATAAATCTACTATGCGCATAGGATACTCATCTTTTGGAGTTGCTAAATTCAAGTTTCTAAAATCAATGTATACCCTCATTTTACCATTCTTCTTAACTACAGGCAACATACCTAGCTGTCCTAATAAATCCTGCCTTGAGGAGTCTAAGAATTTCTTCCTTGACCTTCTGAATCACTTCAAGACTCATCCTTCTTGGTTTTTGCTTATATGGCTTGAAATTAGGCCTCATAGGGAGCCTATGTTCTACTAATGACCTATGCAATCCTGGTAGTTCATTATAAAACCATACAAAACAATCTTTATATCTCTTCAAGACCACTACCAACTGGTCCCTGTCAAGAGCATTCAACCAAGTACTGATATATGTGGGCTGCTATATAGAACCTTCCCTTAAATTTACTTCTTCCAATGGGTCTTGTATCTGAGAACTCACTGATGCTCCTTTTTTTATTCTTTTTGACTTCGAAGCAATCTCCTTGCTTTGTCCTGCTCCTAGTTTCTTTGATTCAACATCTTTACCCTCCTCTTCATAGACAAAGTCTGTCCACAAGGCTTCTTCTTCCTGTATCTCCTGGATTTTTGTTTCAATGTCCAAAGCACAGTATTTATCCAAGGCCAAAAATTTGACCTGTTGTTGTTCCTGCTTACAGCCAATTATCATGACTTCTTTCTCTTGCTCTTGCTCTTGCACTTTCTTGACTATTGATTTTACATCAAATACTGAGAACTTAATTAAAGCCAAAGATTTGGCCTCCTGAGCTCCATCTCTTTGCCTACAACCAGGCATCATTGTCATCCTTAATGACAAACTCTTCATCAGCACTTTCCTGGACTAAGTGCTTCAGGTGTGCTAATTCTCATCAGCCATCACTTCGGTTGATCCATCAGGTTTTCTCAGTATACTGAGTGGTGTCACCCCTTCAGTATATAATTTGGCCTCTGCAAAATCTGCATAAGCTATAAAGGGTTGAGGGTCTGCATTGATCTCCTCTGTTTCTCCATTGCACAAGGCCATCATGATCTTCTGATGTAAAGAGGAAGGCACACATTTGTTGGTGTGAATCCAATCTCTTCCAAGTAAAGCATTATACTTAGCATTGATGTCGATAACGAAGAATGCCATCATGCAGTCCCTGGTTTCCACACTCAAGTTGATGGGCAAAATGCCTTGGGCCATCTGTTTGTCTCCAGCGAAACCAGCAATGGCTGTACTGGTTGGGATTAGTCTGGGGTTCTTCTTTCCTAGTTTCTTCAAAAAAGATTTTGGAAGTAGGTTTACTGCTGCCTCATTATCTACCAATACCCGATTCATCTGTATCCCATCGAAGAAGGCCTTGATATACAAGGGTTTGACATACTGTGTCATGGACGTCGTGGGATACTCAAAAAGGTATGAGAGGTTAATACTTACCTCTTTCTTACTCTCATCTTCAGTTTCCATTGGTGTGGCCACTTCGGATTCGTCTTGCACCATACTCACTTGTGAGTCTTTACTAGAAACTAGAACTGGGTCAATCTCTTGACCTTGGTTTCATCTTCAGCTTGAAACTCTTGTGGTAGTATAAGCACCATATTCACTAACACAGGAGGAAACGAGCCAAATTGGACGACTAGCTGTACTTGCTTCTTTTCCTGGCCAACTTGTTCAATTACTTCAGAAGCGTCTTCCATGCTACATTCTGGCACTTCATTATTAATAACCTCCTTCAAATGGTCTGCTTCTGCTAGTTTTTCAACCAAAAATGTCTGTTCAGCCATGAAGGCTTCAAACATTTCTTCCTCAACCATCTCCTTCTTTTGGCCTAGGTCGACTTCTTCCTCTGTCTCACTATCACTTTCCATCAAAGCCTTTTCTAATCCTGCCAAACTGGATCTTTCTTTGGCTTTTAGTTCAGAATGAACTTTGGCCAATTGTTCTCTGCTGCAACTCCTTTTGTCTTGAAGAGTCGATTTTGGATCATGATCTGACTTTGAATTTCTTCTCTTTCTGCCTAGTTCTTTGGCCGAACCAATGAAGAGTTTTCTCCACTTTCTTTCAGATCCTTCTGGTACTGAGTGCACCTTCGTTGAATCTTCCTTTTTTGGGACCTAGAAATCACTAGGACCATATTTGGTTCCTTTGTTTTTTGGTGCTTAAGTAACACCCAATTGTTTGGAGCCACCAAAAGAGGTTTAACCATCCTACCTTAGTCTCCAACAATATTTCTTTGGGTAGACATCTCCCTAGGTTTGTTCTGCATGACAAACCAATTTGGAACTCGATGTACCCATGAACCCACTAGCCTAGTTGTTGAACTGTCTCTTTCTTCATTCGAAGCCAGCTTCGAAGCTGGCTGTGAAGGCCACTGCCTAGCCTTGACTACCTATCTTGGGCCTAATTCAAGTCTCCCATGAAGATGGCCACTTTCCTTTTTGTGTGAGGTTGGTCTAGGGGGCCAATCTCTGGCTTTGATCCCATAACTTGAACCCCTTTCAGGTCTCCTTTCAGGATGATTGCTCTCCATTCTGTAATAGTTAGGTGGTCTGGACTCATGTAGAGGTCTCTTACCTTTAGAGTGCACTCTAGCGGCTGTTAGCTCAGCCATTAATGGCTGCTACTTAATACTAGTTGGATATGACCTTTTGTTATAAGCACTGGTTGGTTTAGGACGTCTCTGCACATCCTTGTAATATTGCTTCCCATTGATCGGAAGCCCTTTCAATCACTTGTAGCTCAACTTGCATCTAGGACACATTCTTTGTATAACAACTGCCTCTAAAGAATCATCATCCAATGCCTCTTCATCAGAGTCTTCCCTCTGGTCTGCAAAACCTTGTCCAATAGCTGGTAAACTTCTAGCATCTTTCTTGACAGTAATCTGGCTGGCAACATGCATTTGCACATTGATCTCTTCTAATTTTTTCAAGAACAAGTTTTGGAAGTCCGGCAAAATAACATTGGCTGCCATTTCTCCAATTTCTGGGAATGGATTAGTGTCAATCCTCGTGGCCTTTTCTGCTTTAGCTGGGAATTTCAAACTCCCCTTTCGAATCTGTTCTTAGATCCTGTCTCGAAAAACAATGCAGTTTTTAATTGAGTGAGACTAAGAATTATGCCATTTACAATACACTTTTCCTTTAAGTTCCTCTAGAGATGGAATTTTGACTTCTTTTGGTAACTTTAGGAAGTTTGTAGCAAGCAAATGATCAAAAATGTCATCTGCCTTCGTTAAATCGAAAGAGTATTTCTTATGAAGGTCTTTCTTTTTAAACTACTGGTCTATTGTTGTGTCTTTATGAATTAATACTTCACAGATCATAGGTTTTTTCCCTACAATCTCTGTCGCATCAATCTCATAATTAGGATCTCTATAGTACGTCTTGTATGATGCATTACTTCGATCTTGTTCTTCTTCTAGTAATGCTTCATACCTGGACACCTTATAGGTCAGTTCCACTAAGTTTCTAAACTCAGTTGAGTCAAACTTCTTTCGAAGCCTAAACTTTAGACCATTTTGAGCCAATCTCACAAACTCAGGTTCTGGTAGGACAATCCTACATTTGTTTCGTGCTCTTTTGAATCTGACAATAAATTGAGTAGCCTTTTCATCAGGCCTTTGACTCAACCTTGCCAAGTCTTCCATAGAAACCTCTGGCTCTGTTTGGAAGAATTGGGCATGAAATGCCTCCTCTATCTGCTGCCAAGTTTGGATGAAGCCTGGTGTAAGGTTAATATACCATACAAAGGCTGCCCCAGTTAGAGAATTTGGGAACAATCTCAACTTCATGTAATCATTATTAGTAAATTCACCACATTGAGCAGCGAACCTAGCAATATGCTCCACCGTTGACTGATTTCCATTCCCATAAAAAAGAGCAAAGTCTGGTATCCTAAATCCTCTTGGGTATTCATATACCCTATCCACCCATTCTGGATATTGTTTCCTATACACAGGAGTTTGAACCCCCCCCGAGCCATCGGTTAACACATCTCTCTAACAATGTCAGCAATTTGGTCCTTAGGAACCATATTTTGTGCTTGTTGAACCACTACTAGAGGAACAAACACAGGATTTAGTGGACAACCTTGTGCCTGAGGTCCTCTTGGTCCATAGGGTGGCACATTTGAGACTGGTTGTCCCTGTGGTGCTGGCTGCTGTTGAGGGTATGGGTAACCCTTCTGAGCCTATCCTGCGAAAAGACTTGCGAAAGGTGCTGGAACAGGTGTTGTGTCTCTTCCAATTGTAGGGCACCCTTCCAACCCCCCGGGTATAAATTCGAACAAAGGATTAGTGAACCCCTTGTACCAGGTATGACTTCGAACATATGATTTGGAAACATCCTTATACCATTTTCTTGTGTTGGGCTAGATCCACCAATTTGCATGGCTTCACTGTTAAGTAATGAGGCATTTTGATCTGTCACAGGTCTCGAAAGAGGTTCATACCAAGACTGAGGTGATGGTCTTTCTAGTTTTGGTTACTAGTTTGACCATTAGAATGTCTATTATTTTGCATAGGCTGTTTATCTCTAGCCAATCTTTGCTGAGGGATATTTGAAACTTCCTCCATATGTCTTGTGTTTGTTGGTTGATGGGTATTCATTCGATCCATGAAAGATGTTGCCCATCTTTCCATTGTGTTCATTAACTGTTGTCCTATGGCATCTACTAGGCCACCCCATGGATTTATTAGTTGAGTAGATGGAACAGTGGATGGTCCAATTCCTTGGCCTCATCCAATATTTTGAACATGTGGTACTTATTCCGAAGTGCTGGTCTATTCGACCATAGGTTCTGATAAAACAGGTACTTTCACAGGATGTGTTATCACATTATCTTCTGGATTAGGCATTTCTACCTCTCCTCTCACGCCTTCTTTCAAGCGTTCATTTTCTCATTGTCTCTTACGTCTAGCCATTTCAATTAGTCCCACTGGGCGTGCCAAAAATATATGTTGGCTTTTTGGCTTTCGAAGGTTATTATTGTAATTTTGAGTGTGCCAGCAAGAATCAATCAGTCCTTACAGAATATTAATTGCCAACCAATTATCAGGTGATTGTGTTTTAGTTCTTTCAGCCTCAATGAAGAGGACTTCTACTGGTGGCTTTGTTTAGGAGAATTAAGCAAATAATGATTAAATAAAGAACAATTGTAGCATTTCATTAAGTAAAATAGAAGACTTACAAAGATCCAAATGAGCCTCGTAGAGGTTTACAACAACAAACTACTTGAAACTACTCCTATGAACGAAGTGCAGTGCAAGAATTTGAAGTACAGAAATGTAAAGAACAAGAAATATAAAAACTGGAAGGAAAAATAAAGTAGATAAAACTAGTTTTTTGGATCTGAGTCTGGGGTTTCTTTCTAGGACCTTCTCTGCTATTTATACTTCTCAATGATAACCGTCAAAATGAGCTTCTAACCATTGAATCACCCCTCTATGATTGCTGATCATGTTTTCTCACAGTTAGCTCCACTACGCCATGTATGCAGTTAGGCTTCCCTCCTGATATTTGAATTTAAATATGAGTAACCATTAAGGCCACGTCATCTTGCACCTCTCTGCTGATTCCATACTATATAGATCTATAATAACCAATACTAACTGCCACGTGTATGATTATGATTGAAGACTTGAATTGTTTTCCCGTATTGCCCTCATCCTACCACGTGTTGAACTGTGATTGGCTTGTACAAAATATGTAGCGAACAGTAACTAACCATTCAATAAATTTCATAACTTCATTGAGATTAATTATAATTGTATGTCCACAATGATATGACTTATCGTAATATTTTTATTTTGAATAAAAAAACAAACATTATTATTTTCATAATTTTTAAAATGTCATTGATATTTCACTCTAAATAATATTTTATAATTTTTTTTATTTAAAATATTTTTTTATGTTTGTAAAAAAAAAAAAAAAATTTATTCCGAAACCCAGAAAGGACACGTGACCCCCTGGACTCACTGTGGCTCCGCCACTCTATTCTTCCACAAAAGTACTACTACCTTTCACCCTCTAGTCCTCATCTAGAGCATTCCCACTATTTGTTTCAATCTACAATGCCATGCCTTCTACCTTCTAGTTACCATATATAATGCCACCACTCCCTACCCTCCCCTCAATGCCCTTCTATGAAGCCAAAACTCCATCACTTGTTCCTCATTTTTTAGCTGCTACCTCATCTTCTCTTCTCCTTCCTTCAAAAGTGCCATCATGCGTCCTCACCTGAGTGGGAGATCCTGTTATGTTTTATGACACAACAGGTAGCTAACACTCTAAGAGGGCTTATCCCAAGTCTTTTTTAATAATTCGAACCGTTCATATTGTAAGATTTATCGATTAGACCATCTATATAAAAAATCAGTTTGATCAAACATTTATAACCTCATAACAAAAGCACATTTATTTTTTAAAAAATAAACGGTTAACACTATTTTAATAATTTTTTTAAAAAAAATTAAGACTTGATCATGGGACTGCAGATATCCGATTAACTTAATTTTTTTTTTTTTTTTGTGAATGATATACTCGACAAATTCTATAATATGAATGGTTCAGATTATTAAAATAACTCATAACAAAAGGATGTTGTGTCTTGAGACACAACAACCCTCGGTCTTACCTTGAACAAATCAAAACCATAACAAAATCCAACAAAATCAAAAAATAAAAATAAAAATTCCAACCTTCCTTTTGAGAGAGAAATAATGATGGTTGAGCTAGTGTTCGGAGCATTAATGTTGTGTTTGGTTGGGAGATTTGATGAGGGATTTGGAAAGGGAAATGGAAAATGTAGGTGAAATGAGAATAAAATATGCCTAAATTTCACATAGTTTCACATACCTTTTTCCTTTTCCTTTTCAAATCTCTTCCCAAATCTTCCAACCAAACACAGCATAAGGAGATGGTAGTGGCATGCGAAAAGTTAAGGGAGAAAGGAAAAGGGCGAGTTAGGTTTTTATTTCTAAGATTTGTTGATACTTGTTATAAAGAGAAAAAATAGAAAAATCATTTTATATTTTTACTAATGTGGTGATCAAACTGTTAAAAGACTAACGGTGACTTAACGAGAAAGATGTGGTTGATATATAATATATAATTTAGGGTATTTAGTGTAAATACATTAAAGTTACAGGATTAAATATAATTTTACCATATTTTAATGGGTGTCAATGTAACTACCCTTTTTTTTTTTACAAAAAAAAAAGTGAGGAATTATACTATTAATGAATAATTTATCCTGGTAGACTAGGACAAATTCATTTATAATGAATTACACTAACAAATTCATTTACTTGTAATTAATTTGTCAGTGTAATTCATTAGAAGTAAGTGAATTTTTTAAATATAAGGAAAGGATCTGTATTAAATAAAAATCTCAGAAGTGTAATTTACCCAAAATCTATTGATAATGTGGTCTTATGTGAATTTTTATGCTTTGAGAGGAGCCCCCTCAAGTTTCCTGGTAAGATTAAGTGGTTATGCGATTGTGATTCTGTACTCCTTATTTCCTCTCTTTTAAAGCTTTATTTTTTCATAGTTGGGCGGAAAATATTGGGTAAATTACAATGCCTCCCCTGAGATATGGTAAAATTATTGCATATTATCTCACATTTTTCACAAAATTACACTGCCACCCTCAACTTTTTGAAATTGTAGAGGTCTATCATATACGCTCTTCTTGTCAAAGCCTTTTCTAAAACCTTGTTTGTTGGAGATTTGAGAAACCGACGAATCAAAAAAAAAAAATGGAGAAACCGAATTGGTATGACCAATTAGGTCTTTTTCTTTTTTTTTTGTGTGTGTGTGTGTGTTCAATTTGAGTTTATGATCGTGTGATTTTCGTTTGTATGATGTTAATTTGTGTGATTTTTCTTTTACAGTTTCAGACTACTTCAGCTAAAAATTGGAACTGTAAGTTTGGTTTGTGTTCTGCCCAACACACTAGTGGCATGTTTGATTGGGTGGATTAGAGTATGGGATTAGAATTATTAATCCGTGGGTCCAATTATTTTATGTTTATTTTAACATTTTGGTTTAAGATTATTAATCCAATGGATAATTAATCCAATAAATTTGTAGGATTATTAATAATGGGGTAGGGGTGGGATTATTAATCCCATAGATATTAATCCAATTGGATAGAAAATACTACACTAATTTAATAAAATTATTAATACTTCACTATTAATCTTGTGAATCAAACATGACCTAAAGGTTAAGTGGTTTTGGCACAACATTGAGAGAAAGCTTTAATTGACACAGATGGAATCCAATACTATGCAACGAACCTTAAAATTGAAGTCTGAATTTTGAAGTTTAGATGCAGAGTAGATTGTAGGCTTGTAGCTATGAGAATATGGCGATGTTTGGAAAGAAAGAGTTGAGGCTATTATAACCTCATTTGTGAAATAAGTCAAAAAGTCTCTAAATCAAAGTTTTTCAAAAAAAAATAAAAAAAAATAGCTGCAGCTGCCGGATAGTGTAGGCACAGCCTACACTGTCACATTGACAAAATGTTCCATCACTTGGTTATTTACGATTTTGCCCCTTTATATCAATTTAAAAAATTGTAATCTTAGGGATAAATTTGTCATTTTAACTTCAAACATTATTTCAACATATTTTTTAATATAACAACTCAAATAAAAATCCATCTCATCTTTTCAAATATAAAAACTAAAATAACCTATTAAAATAATCAAAAAAATTAAAAAATCTCTAAAATAGTCACTTCCCAAATGAGGCTTATGTCGATGCAGAAATAGTTTTGATTGTGCTGGTACTAGTCCAAAAAGGAAAAAAGAAAAAGCATACATGTATGCCTTTCTGTGAATCGCAATTATTTCATTTAGAGAGAGCATAGATATGGAAAATTATACTGTGCTACACTCAAACCTATATATTATGCTACAAATCACACAAATTTCTCATCATATCAATTTGTTTTCTCTCCAAATTTTAGCATTACTATGGTGATGTTTAGTGTAATTTATTGTAAATTAAAAATTGAAAATTTGATTGGTAATTTGAAAGCAAAAATTAAAAACACCCCTCATCCAAATTTTAAAAATTTGTATTCTTTCTTTTAAATTATTTCTTTCTAACAAGTTGTAAGTAGAGACTATACCAAATAATTTGGCACAGACTTTCATAATAGAAAAGCTATAAGCAGTTTAGATAAATTGCATTAAATCACCCCAATCTACATACATATCCAACAACGAGGTAGGTTTGGATTCGCTCCAGTCGGACATCTCAACTTGAGAGAGCGTTTGGACTTGGTGAGTTCATTTTGGGGTCAACCTTAGTAATTCGAACTATTTACTTTTTAGGACTCGTTGAGTAGAACATTCACGCAAAAAATTAAAATGATCAGATATTAAAAGTTATATGTTTGAATTACATTTGTATTACAAAAAATAAATGACAATTCTTGAAATTATAATTGTCGTCTATTTTTTTTTTTTTTTAAATAAATGTAATTCAAACATATAACTATTAGCTACCGATATTCAATTTTCTTAATTTTTTGTATAAATATTCTACTCAATAAATTCTAAAAAATAAATGATTCGAATATCAATTTTAAAATGACCCCAATAAACTCAAACACTCTCAAAATCCTAATAGGAGTTCATCACAACCTATTTATTGGCAGAGTTAATGTAATCTAACTTCGGCTCTGATGAATTTGCCCTACAATGAGATTTTAACGCTAGCACAAATTCAAGGATGCATTGATAAAATGAATTAAAAATCTGGTTTTGCAAATTAAATGGAATAAACCTATTTATTGCAATTTAATCTTCTACATTACAATAAAGCCCATACTTTAGCTATAAAATAAAAAAAAATACAAAAATAAAATATAAAAAACGAAGAAGAAGACAATAATTTGTGGTCCGTGTAATTTGCCTCTTGTGTCAATTTGATTGATGTATTTTTAATTGTAAAAATGCTACGTCCCTCTAATTTATTACTCCTAAACCATCCTAATGAGGTGTGGTATTGAGATTACCCTATATGATAGAATATTTGACAAATTAAAATTTGACACTTGTCAATACATTATTAAGGATGATAAATTAAAGTGTCTCAAGTATTTTTTTTTTAATTGTACTAAGGCCTCGTTTGGGAACATGCTAATTTAGTAACTTTTTGGTTATTTGGCTAAAATATGAGCTAAAAAAAACTAGTATGTTTGGAATGACTTTTTGACTTTTTACGAAAAGATGTGCAAAAAGTAGAAAGAAAAGAGAATCTTTGACTTTTTGGTATGGGTTATTGGCTTTTTGATTTTTTTAGTAACTTTTTGATTTTTTTGCTAAAAAAGTCACTTGCCAAACGAGACTTAATTTTGGCAATTAGTTTTTCATACTATGTCAATTTAGTCTAATCGAAAACATTCAATAACAAATTAAACAAAGATTGAAGACAAAATAGTTGACATAAATGGGACATCAACATATTAATCATTAGTAGAATTGTTTTGCAATTGATATAGTAACGTTATCAGTTAGATTAAATTGACAAAATATAAAAATTTTAAAGATGAAATTAATATAATTAAAACTATAATGATTGAATTCATAATAAATAAATTACCAGAACTATAGATGTAATTTGTCCAAAAATAAAATAAAACCTATGTTCGAATTAAAAAAATAAAAATAGAAATCTTAAAACTACCGTAGTCAATCAATGTCATTATGCTACGCACCGCCTACTGAGTGATCAGACCAATCATATCACCATGAAGGAAGAAAATTCCATAAAAGAGCACCGCCTAATGAGTGATCAGACCAATCATGTCATCATGAAGGAAGAAAATTCCAAAAAAGTAAATCATTGTTAATTACCAATCCTATGATTCTAACGTTGAAAAAATATACTCTAAACTTGCATTATTGTTTGATGTTGCTTAGTTGAATTTAGTTTTTATCATTCATTTTTAATCATTCCAACTGTAATCCTTGCTGATTCACACAGATGGATTAAAAAAAGGAAAAAAAGACAGGAGCGAAATCAATCATGACACCCAATTCTCGTTCTCCTTAGATCTTTCTACAATTTTGTATGCATGTGTTCATCCATCCATCCAGCCAACCAAGCTAGGCACGAGTGGGTGGTGTAAGTGGTAGGTGAAGTCCTACTTCTAATTTTTTAGATAAAATTTGTTTGAATTTTTTTAAAATCTTGCTGAAAAATTTAATTATGAAATTAATTATTAAAAAATTTGGAAGAGAATTTTTGAATTCAAACAAACACCACTATGCCTATAAATTCAGGCTCCTCCAACAGTTTAATTCATTCAATTTCCTTCTCTTTTTTGCTCTTTCCTTGGATCATTCATCATACTAGTTTTTAGAGAGATTTCAGAAAGTGCAGAACATAGGTTTTAGTTCGTTGAATAGATTGTTTGAAGTACTCCTACAATCTGCGTTTGATCATTGTATCCTAAGAGATAGGCACCATTAAACCTGTGATTACCTGTGCGGCGGCAAATCTATCTTAAGAACAGAGTGTTACACATTCGATTTGTTTGTTAAAGGTGTGTTTTTTTTATTTTTTATTTTATGTTTTTGTAAATAAACTTTGTAAGTCAATTTATTGTTTTGTTTGATTTGTTTTTGTTTTTGTTTTATACACAGAAGATTGTTTCAACAATCTTAAGACAGATTCAAATTATTCTATTTATACAGAATTTCTCGATTGTTTTCTTTTCAAATCTTTTTCTTATTACAGAAATTATTTTCTGTGTGGGTTTTTCGAGAAATAAAATGGGTCTTCATTAATTAAAATTCTGATTTTTCAGTGTTATAATTTTTGAGTTTTTAGTTATACAAAAGTAAAATTCTGTGTGGAATTAATTTGTTTAAGTAAAATTTTATTTTATTTTCAAATTAATTTAAGTAAAAAAAAAAAAGTTACAATTTTGGTTCTTTTATTTTTTATGGAATTTATATTTTGTGATTTATGGTTATAATTTTATGTGTAGTATAAAATTCTAATTTTAATTTTGTTTTATAATTTAGAATTCATAACTACTGAAACTATTCAAACCAATGTTCAAACCAATGTTTTTAATGGTACAGTGACTGCCCCAACCCCTCCTACTGTTGTAACAATACCGGTGAATCACATGAAAAAGCTAAAAAAACTCTTAGCAACTAACTTTAAAAGATGGCAGTAGAAAATGTTATTTTATCTTACTATTCTAAATTTGGTTCATTTCCTTCGTGAGGATGCTCCTACTCTGAAAGATGATGAAACCAACCAACAAGTGGTTGATGCGGTTAATGCTTGAAAACATGCGGATTTTCTTTACTATAACTACATCTTAAATGGGCTATTGTACAATGTTTATAGCCCTATCAAGACAACAAAAGAACTTTGGGAATCATTAAAGAAAAAGTACAAAACAAAAGATAATTCATACATGAGTAATTCAAGACTCTAAGTAAGGATTTAAGACTTAATTATGAGTTTTACCCATCAAGTAGATCATGTCAAGAAGAATTTGTGATTATGTACAAGAATTGGACCAAAGATGTTGAATTTAGAGTTAATTCATACATGCATGCTTAGTTTAGTTTAATTTCATCATTTTGAACATGATTCATACCATGCATGTTTGAAATTCATCTTAGTTATGGGAAATCATCAAGTTTCAAGTTGTTTTGTGGTGTTTGATCATGTTTTGGGAAGCTCAAGACCAAGAAAACCCATACATGTTGTGTTCATGAACATTTATCATGTTTTAAGTTGAAATTGTGAGTTTTTAACAAACTCTTGGGCCATGATTTTATGAAATAATCTGTAATTCTTTATATTTTACAGTTTACTATGTTATCTCAAGTTTTGGGGCCCAGGAGATGTGTTTTGAAGGTTGGAATTCGAGTTTTGAGCTTGAAGGTGCAATCTGGAAATTCCAGAATTTGCATCTACGTTCGAGCGTGGGAGTTCACGCTCGAGCGACCACTCTAAGTGCGTGCACTCCGCTCGAGCGACCAAAAGTCCGCTCGAGTGTGAATTGCAAGCTCCCAGAAGTTTCATGTCTTTTACAGATCACTCGAGTGAAGGAATGTGCGCTCGAGCCACCATTCACATTTTGCATGTCCGCTCGAGCGAGGAAAGCTACGCTCGAGCGTGGACCTTATTTTCAGAAAATTTGCCTAAGTGTTCCAAGGCATGTTTTGGCATTCTCATTGCATCTTAGGCATTCCTAAGCCTTAATTAAGCCATAGTAATGAGGTTATGGATTAGAAACACACTAAGAAAAGAATGTACTAAGTTCCGAGACTGCAAGTGTGTGTGTTTTAGGCAATTTGATAAGAAAGAATAAGAACCAATGTAATGAAAGCTAAGCCTTAATGGCCACTTGAATGTGTAATGATAAGACATGCTTGTGTCATGTATTTTGTGGTTGTAGGTCAAGACTCGATGGTTGATTGACCAATGCAGGAAACCACTGTGAGTAACGTTATTATAAAGATACGTTCATATGAATTACGTTCCAAATGAAATATGATAAGTTCTGATTTCTGAAATGATATCTGTTTTCGTGAACGAATATTTCATGTTTGAAATCTATTATAGCATCCATAGATAGTCCCAAGTCATGGGGGACAACATGAAAATGTGGGTCCATGACATACATGTGATTACAAGATCTCGTTAGCCACTTCATTGTGGTGATATGTGTTTAATCGGTATCCGGAATTGATTACTCTAGTCGGAAGACGTTCTGTGATGTGTTCTATGGGACGTACCATTATTATGTTCTGATATGAGAATGATTATGCTCTGGTTTGTTTTCTGCTTATGATATATTCGGATTTTGTTCACTAACCCCTTTACCTTAATGTTATTCACTGGGTTTTAGCTCACTGTGTGTGTGTATATATATATATATATATATATATGTAGGTGGGCATTCTGGAGTTCGAGCCTGAAGGTTTTTGTTCGGATCTGTGTTCTGTTGTCAGCCAACCAATGTGCCTCACGTGGAGGTTCCCGAAGAGTCCTGTGTTTAAGTTCCATTGTTTCTGTACATATAAGACTTGGTAGTTTTGTTGGCTGTACTTAAGATACTTTAATGTGTGTGGGTATAATATATGAATGACTATTGCATACTTATATAAAGTTTTAAATATTCTGTTCATATAAGTCAGCACAGCTCATTGGACAACTATATTTATGTATTTGCTTCCGCTAGCCCCTTAATCTTGTTAATCTGTTCAGAGGCCTTCGGTAGTCCAAGGATTACTGGCCGGTTACGATGCTAAACCTACAGGAGCGGGTTTGGGTCGTGACACAAGCGTAAAGGCAAAGGAAGTTCAAGCAAGAAACCTGCTCAAGCTAATGTCACCGAAGTGGATAGAATCTCCAATGATATTGATGACATAAACCTTTCGGCAGTTGTTTCTAAGATAAACCTTATTGAAAATCTCAAAGAATGGTGGGTGGACACTAGCGCTACTTACCACATTTTTGCCGACAAAAAATGTTCGCCTCCTATTCTGTAGTGAACAATGGAGAACAATTGTTCATGGGTAGCTCATCAACTTCTAAAATAGAAGGACAATGAAAGGTTATTTTGAAGATGGCATCTAGAAAGGAATTCACGCTTAACAATGTGCTGCATGTATTGGATATTCGCAAAAATCTTGTTTCTAAGTCTCTGTTGAGCAAAAATAGGTTTAGGCTAGTTTTTTAGAGTGACAAATTTGTACTTACCAAAAAGGATGTAAGTAGAAAAATGTTACATATCTGATGACCTTTTCAAGATGAATATAATGACTATTGTATCATTTATCAATAATAAGAACACATATTCTTTTTACTTACTTGAGTCTTCAAATTTATGGCATGGTAGATTAAGACATGCTAATTATGGATCTTTGCATAGATTAATTAATAAAAAATGTTTACCTAAATTTGAAATTGATTCAAATCATAAATGTGAAAGCAAAATTATCTAAAACTCATTTTCATTCAATTAAAAGAAGTACATAACTACTTAAATTAGTTCACAGTGACATTTGTAAATATAAATCAATTCAAACTAGATGTGAGAAAAAAATATTTTATCATTTTCATAGATGACTATACTAGATATAGTTATATTTATTTAATTTGAACCAATGATAAAAATTTGGAAACTTTCATTCAATATAAGAATAAAGTTGAAAATCAACTTGGTACGAAAATCAAAATTCTAAGAAGTGATAGAAGTGGTGAATATGAATCACCTTTTGGTGATTTTTATAAACGACATGGAATAATTCCATCAAACCACCGCTTCTTACTTACCTTAGCAAAATGGTATTGCTGAAAGGAAAAATATAATTTTAAAAGAAATAATGAATGTTATGTTGATAAGTTCTGGATTACCTCAGAACTTGTTTGGAGGGGGGGGGGGAGAGCAATACTTTCTGTTAATTATATTCTTAATAAAATATTTCAAAAGAAAGTGAATCAAAAACCTTATGAAATGTGACATGGGAAAATACCATCCTACAAATACTTAAAAGTGTGTGGGTGTTTGGCTAAGGTGGCTATTCCTAGTCCTAAAAAGACTACTATAGGTCTGAAAATCGTTGATTCCATATTCATCTGTTATGCCAATAATAGTAGTGCATATTGGTTCTTGATTCATAAATCAGAACACTTAGAAATTCATGTAAAATACTATTATTGAGTCTAGGAATGCATTGTTTTTTGAATATGTGTTTCCTAATAAAACTGGACAAAAGACTAGCACTAACAAAAGATCTTATGATTCTATTGTTAGTAACGATCAAGTACTAGAACAAAAGTTAGATCAAAACGAAGAAGAAAAACCTAGGCATAATAAACGTGCTAAAACCTTCTGACTTTTTTGGTTAGAAAATGAGCCTTCAACTTTTAAAGAAACAATGTCTAGTCTTGAGGTTCCTTTATGGAAAAAGACTGAAAATAGCTAAATTGAATCCATCTTGAAAAACCACAAACGGGAACTGGTGGATTTGCGATCAGGATGTAAACCTCTTGGATACAAATGGATTTTCAAGAGGAAAATGAAGGCAAATGGATTAATTGACAAATAGAAGGCGAGACTTGTGGTCAAATGGTACAAACAAAAGGAATGTCTTGATTACTTTGACACATATTCACCGGTTACTAGCATAACATCCATTAGAATGCTAATTGCCATTACAGCATTGTATAATCTTGAAATTCATCAAATAGGTGTGAAAATAGCTTTCTTAAATAGTGAATTAAATGAAAAAATTTACATGCAATAACTAGAAGGATTTTTTGTTCCAAGAAAAGTAAAGAAAGTGTGTACGTTGGTTAAATCATTATATGATTTAAAACAAGCGCCAAAGTAATGGCATGAGAAATTTGACAATGCAATGATGTCAAATGATTTTAAGATTAATGAATGTGATAAATGTATTTATATTAAGAACACGGACAAAGAGTATGTCAAGTGTGCCTTTATGTTGATCACATGTTAATCATAGGAAGTAATAATGACATGATTAAAGCTACCAAGAAAATGTTAAATAAACGTTTTGATATGAATTATATGGGAATTGTTGATGCAATTCTTAGTATGAAACTTACTAAAACATCAGAGGGATATGCCTTGTCACAGTCATATTATATTGAGAAAATACTTGAGAAATTTAGCAAAAATGATTATCATCTTGCTAGAATACATGTAGATGTTAATCTATTTCTTTCTAAGAATGTACAGTAAAGTATTTCTTAATTAAAGTATGTCCAGATTATTAGAAGCTTAATATACTTAATGAATTGTACTTGGCTAGATATGCCCTACGCAGTAAGTAAACTAAACAAATATACAAGTAATACAAGAGTAAAGCATTGGAAAGCTATTATAAAGGTTTTGAGATGCCTCAGATTTACTTGTAGCATTGGATTATACTATACTCGATATCCACCAGTATTTGAAAGATACTATGATGCAAATTGGATATCGGATACAAGAGAATCAAAATCCACTAGTGAATATGTTTTTACTCTCGGAGGTGTGGTTATATCTTTGAAATCTTCCAAACAGACTTATATCGCTAGGTTTATTATGGAATCAGAATTTATAGCTTTCGATAAAGTTGGAGAAAAAACATGATGGCTTCGTTATTTTCTTGAAGATATTCCAGTGTGATCCAAACTTGTGCTTGTTACATGCATACATTGTGATAGTTAATCGGTAATAGGTAGAGCATATAATCATATGTATAACGGTAAGTCGCGATACATCCGTCATCGACATAACACCGTGAGACAATTACTCTCTAATAGAATCATTTCCATTGAATATGTAAAGTCTAAGGACAACATAGCAAATCTACTAACCAAAGAGTTAGCAAGAGAGTTAGTTGAGAATTAATCGAGGGGAATGAAACTTAAGCCTATTAAATAAGAGTTACCACAACAGCAACTCAATCTAGTTGGCTGGAGATCCAAAGATCTAGATTCAAAGGGATAACCGAGTTGTGTGTGATTCATAAGGATTACTAGGGAAGTCAAACTCTTACCCATTTCTATGATGAAATAGTAATGTTTGCAGCGTGTTAAAAAAAGCAACACTTTTAATGATTGTTATATTTAGAAATACCTAGTGTGGACACCGTATCTTTTTTGATTTTAAAGCCCGTTCCCACACAAGTGTTGTGCAAACTTGCTTTAATTAACAAAGAGTCGCTACTTAATTTTTAAAGAGGAATTAAGAAACTTTAAACAATAAAAACTAAATTAAGAACTGATCCGTCATAACCAAAAAACCTTTACCCAAAAAACTAAATTAAGAAACCTAATGTTTCATGTTATTAATTTACAAAATTATACTTTTATTAATTTACTATTAAGATAATAATTAAACATAATTTGTAGTAAGAGTTAGGGGTCAGCGAACAAATTTTTTAATTAATTAATTTATTTAATTTTTTTTGTTAAAAATAAGATAAAAAAACTAATATATTTAGAATAATTTTTTATTTCCTATAAAAATATGTGCAAAAAATTGAATGAATAATTTTTTTTAATTTTTAAACTACAGTGGAGAGTTTCCAAATAACCCCTTATTTTTTTTGTAAAAACTATTTTTTTGGCCACCAAAGGTTGTAACTGGTCAAGCCTAGGACTTCATGTTGTTTTCACTGGCCCACTCATTTGGGGACATGCACACAATGGCTTATTTTGGGAAGTTAGTAATAATTAATTTTTTGATAAAAAGTTATTTATAAGCAGTTTATAAATAATTTTTTTGTGAGAGATGAAATTGGTAATAATCTGAAAAGCAGATTATTACACGCCACTCTCTCTCTCTCTCCTTAACATTTTATTTTATTTTCTTTATAAAAATAATAATTAAAATTAAAAAAAATAAAAAGATTTCTTTCATTGGAGGCTTACCACGGATGATTTACTAGTTGATTACTAATGGGTGAATTACACACCAATGGTGTGTTAGAATTTTTTTTTTATTATACAAAAATGATAAATTTTATAAATATTAATAATTATAATTATAATTTTTTGTTATTAATATTTTTTAAAAATCCTCGTGAATAGTAATTTTTCCAATTATTGGACTGCTTTGAGCCCGGATCAAGTCCATGTTCAAGTTTTAAACCAACGGTGACAGGTTGGTCTCTAATAAGAGATTGACAAGTGGACCTGACCCACACCGATGTTTTCTCGAGAAAATCCTAGATTGTTCCAATATATATATATATATATTAGAATTTGGGACTTAAAATTTATTCAAAAATAAATATTTGTGATTAAAATTAAATTAATAAAATGTGAGATCTATATATAAAATTAATCTAAGCTATTTAATATGAAATTTTAGATAATTTTTAAATTTTTATATCTAAATCTATAATATTATTAAAGTCTCTTTCCATCAATTTAATATGAAATTTTAGATAATTTTTAAATTTTATATCTGAATCTATAATATTATTAAAGTCTCTTTCCATCACGTTGTCACCACGTCACAAGTCCCCACTCATCGTGTCAATCCTTGTTGATTCCTCCCTAGCAAATTTTGGAAGTGGGGACGTTGTTGCGCAGTCCGTGTAGCAGCGTATGTTGTGTGGTGATTTGAGTCCATTTCGAAGTTTATTTTGATAATTTGAACCGTTCACATTTTAGAATACGTCAAGTAGAACATGTCTGCAAAAAATTACGTTAATCGGATATCGTTTACCTATTCATCTACTTACATTTTTATCTATAAAAATAAATACAAATGTATTTTAATTTGATTAAAATGAATATAAATATGAGTGGATGAATATATAAGCGATATTCGATTAATTTAATTTTTTACAGACATATTCTATTAGACGTATTTTAAAATATGAACGATTTAAATTATTAAAATAAATTCCAAAATGGATCCAAATCGCGGCACAGCAGACGCTGCTACGTAGCGCAGCAGCGTCCCACCTCCACAAAATTTCACCTCTTAAATTCCACATTTCTCAAAAAGCAAAAAAAAAAAAACTCAAAAAAAGTAAATGAACAAAATAATTGGAGTATATAAACGTCACAACAAAACTCAAAAGTCCTCTCAATCAATACCGTTCGATCTTCATCACCAAAACTTATCAAAACTAATCTAGACTCACCAAGCAACCTTAACCGTTCAAACTTTTGTACACAACCCAATTCAGTGCACCGCGAATACACAAGATCATTAGACTTAGTACATTTCATTTTAGAAAAATGATAAACAATTACAATTTTTAGCCACACTTTATAAATTTGATACTTTTAAATTTAGTAATATGTTAAAAAATAATTAATTAATATATTATTTTTTTGACATATCAAGCGAATCTAATTTTTAAATTTTGAATAATTATACTCTCGATTTTATTATTTCATTTTTTTTTCATTAAAATTTAAAATATGTATAGAGACCCCATATAATATGTATGCACAGAAATTGTTGAGAGAGAGATAGAGATCAGCGAGAGAGAGAGAGAGAGAGAGAGAGAGAGGGGGGATGTTCCCAACTGATTGGTGGTGGTGACGAAGAGAGGCAGACATTCTTTGAGAAAGGGTCAGCCATGGAAGTCCCTTTGCAAGTACAGAAACCTCTCTGTTGCAGAGCAATCTTCACTCCCAGAACCCACTTCAGGATCAAACCTTTTCTTGGCTTCTTCCCTCATGGAACTACCAATCAATCTTCACAAGTAAATCTCTTTACACTGTGAATGTATGAGTGTTATGGATTTTCTGTTTCAAATATTCAATGGGTGGTTTTAGTGTTTGTTGATGAACTGTTAATATATGTACTCACATATATGTTTTGTGATTTGTAGCTTCAATGCTCATTTGGGATTGTATTTGATGTTTGATTGGTTACTTCTCTTTCTTTTATCTCTGAGTTGAATTATGAATTGATTGAAAATTAGTTGTGCAAATATTAATTGTTGTTGATAAATTTTGGCCATGTTTGGTTTGTATTTGTGAAACAATTTTGGAAAATAATTTTGTTTAAAGAGTTTACACAATTTGAAAATTTGTTTGGTTGTATGTTTCGAAAATAGCTTGAGTTTGGGATGATTTACTTTTTTTTTTTTTAAATTGAATTGATGGGGGTAAAAGAAAAAGTGATTGATTGATGGGTAAGAGAAGGAGAAAAGAGAGAAAAAAGTGATTGATTGATGTGTAGTAGAGAGAGTGTTTTTGAATTTTTTTTTCAAAAATTTTCTACCAAACAAATTTGTGAAATTTTTTTCTTAAAATTTATCTTTCAAGAGACAAACCAAGCAAGGCCTTTTATGTTTTGATTATTGGTTATCAAGTGATTTCGTTAAGGAAAATGGTATACAAGTTCACTTTCTAGACCTATTTTTCAGACTGTAAAAGAGGTGATTGGGTGATGATTAGAGAAAATATGAGAAAAGAAAGTTGGCTTAGATATTTTAATAGACTGCCCTATTATTTGGGCTGAAAATGGGTCTAACTTTTGGGTTAGAGTAGCACTACTCTTGTTAAGGACCTGCATGGAGAGATTCAGTAAGTACTTGTTTGTTTCAGTAATAACTGAACACTTGTATGTCTTTAATATATTCACATTCATCAAGTGATTTTGGCCGTGTTTTTGTACAATTTTTTTGCCAAAAAGTTACTAATGGGAATAGTTGAAACAATTGGGAAAATATGCTTTTGTTTGGGTAAGTTTGGTATAAGGATAAGCATTACACAGCTCCATTTTTGTTTCAATTACTCAACACCAACTGAGGTGTTCGATTTATAGTATAGTATAGAGAATTTGTAAGCAAATTAAGGCTATAGGACAATAATTTCTGTTTATTTATGAATTTTCTTCAGTCTTCTTCATGGCAAAGAGACTTCACAGTGGCTCGGGTTTCACATCAAATAACTGCAAGTTCAGGTTAATTACTTGAAATTGAAATGCTCCTGTTTGAAGTTTAATTTTTTTTTTAAATAATTTCTCAATTCAATTATTTAACATGTATATTGTGTTTAATGTAGATTTTTCAAGAAGACCTAAAAAAATGTCGACTCCAAGGTCTAAAGGTTCTTCTCCAAAAGGATATATGCCAAAATCAGAGGTGGGGACAGGTATTCAGAAGCGGGATCAAAGGAATAATGAAGAGAAAGAACGGCAGAGTACTGCTAGGTCCAGCGAGTATGATGGTCCGAACAATAAAACAGTTGAAATGAAAGTCAATACTGATAAAGAACAGTCGGTCGGAGTTAATCGAGCAAACAAAATTGAAGAAGATCAAGAAGGTTTAGTTGATGGAAAAGTTAAAGAGGCTTCGTCGATAAGAAAACAAGTGGTGGCTACAAAAGTACATCAAGTGGCCGAAAATGGAAGAATTGCTTCAATTAATGAGGACTTTACAAAGCCACCTGTACAAAAAACAATTGTAAAGACTGTTGAGGATGGGGTAGATAGAGCTGGCTTAGAAGGAATGCCCTTGGATATTGCCGAGAGTGAAGTTGTGAAGCACAATGAAAGGATTGAAATGGATGAGTCAAAAAAAACAATTACGACTGCAAAGAGTGATGTTAGAGATGCATTGAGCAGAACAGATTTAGAAGGAAAACATTTGGATGGTCTTAGGAGTGATGATGTCAGAAAAAAGGAAAGCATTAAGATTGACAAAGATAACACCCAGAATCAGTCTAGGAAATCAGAATCAGTGAAGGAAGTCAACATGTTAGACAGTAAAGAAAAAGAGAATGAGATTTATCAAAAAGAAAAAGAGAATGAGGATTCTTCTCTAAAATTGAAGTTGGAGATGGAAGCTATCATGCGTAAACAGGTGCTTGAGAGGCTTGCTGAGGAGAACTTCTCAAAAGGGATTAAAATGTTATACTATCCTGAGGTAGTCAAACCGGATCAAGATATAGAAGTGTTCCTTAATAGAAGCCTCTCCACTCTACATAGTGAATCCAATGTAATGATCATGGGAGCCTTCAACGATTGGCAATGGAAATCTTTTACTGCAAAGTTGAACAAGTCTCATCTCAAAGGGGATTGGTGGTCTTGCCAGGTTCACGTTCCTAAAGAAGCATACAAAATGGATTTTGTTTTCTTTAACGGAAAGGATGTCTATGACAATAATGACACAAAAGATTTCTGTATAACTGTGGAAGGTGGAATGGACTCATTTGCATTTCGTGATTTCTTGCTTGAGGAGAAATGGAGGGAACTTGAGAAACTTGCCAAGGAGCAAGCTGAAAGGGAAAGGCAGGCAGAGGAACAGAGGCGAATAGAGGCAGAGAAGGCTGCAAGTGAAGCTGATAGAGCACAGGCAAGAGATGAGGTTCATAGGAAAAAAGAAATTTTGCAGGAATTGATGAAAAAGGCCGTAAGGTTTGTTGATAAAGTCTGGTACATAGAGCCTAGTGAGTTCAAAGGTGAGGAAAAGGTCAGGTTATATTATAACAAGAGCTCAGGTCCTCTTGCTCATGCTAAGGATCTGTGGATGCACGGAGGTCACAATAATTGGAAGGATGGTTTGTCTATTGTTGCAAGGCTTTTCAGCTCTGACAAAAAGGATGGTGACTGGTGGTATGCTGACGGTATGTGTGAATATAATTTGATATGCATGACATTCATAATGCTCTAGTAGAAAATAAAATGTCATATGGGTGGCATAAAAATAGTGATTTACATGCATGATGAAGCCGTTGGAACTGTTTGTTGGTGAAAAAAAAAAGCTTATTTAGCCGGCTTAAGTGGTTGGATTTTGTGCCTTATGTAATATACAATCTGGAATTTTTTGACATGATAAATCATTATGTTAATTAATTATAACTTCTAAATCTTTTCTGTTTTTTGGGGGTTGATGAACAGGGATAAAACTTGTACTAGTTTTTGTGAGATTGCAACCATAATTAAAAATTACACCTGTATACCATATCCACTGATTCCTGACATATAGCAAGACATAGTATTAATGCCTATGAGTAAGGGAGTTGGCACAAATATGTCAATCTGATAGGGGTATCTACCATTATGGTTGCATTGATAAGTATTAGAAATTATATCAACTAGATAGGAAAATTGCAGAAGCCAATAAGCCTATGACTAAGTTTTGTTTTATTTCCATTTTTGTTATACGATATATTCCTCTATTGGCATGTTCATTAATTTTGTTTATTCTTCCTTATGAAGAGTAGTTTCCATGCTCTCTTTGAATACTAGGATGTATTTGAAAGAAATTTTTTTTTTGGAGTGTGTTTACTCAGTTAATGTAAGTCTTGCACTTGATTTAAAGTGACATGGAGTCTCCCAATGTTGCTTTTCCCCCACCCCTCCTTTTGTTGGTAATATTGGTGGTTGTCAAAAATTTTACTTGCTATGGCCTATTGTTCCATTTTTTAGCTGAATTTATTTATTTATTTTTAAGTTGAAAAAATTAAGAGCAAAACTGGTTTTGGTGTTATAGTTTTTCAGTAGTGACTGAAGCTATGTTGAAACTCAGCTTCTTGATTTACTTGATGGAATTATATTAAACTAATTGAAAAAGGAACAATGGATTCTGTATTTTAGCAGATATCACCATTGCTTGATTGTATTTTGTGCACTATTTTGATTCAAATGATTTTCTACTAAACTGTCAGTTGGCTTAGCTTCTTGGACAAACTAGTGAGAGTTTGCTCTTGCTAATGCAGACTTCTCATAGTGAAATTCAAACCTCAATCCCTGAGGTGATTCATGTGTTATTGGTGATTTTGGGAGAGGAGATGACAACCAACTTGTTAATGCGAAGTTAACATAACCAGTCTGTATAACTTTGTTAAGAATTGAATTATGTAGTTGACTATGATAGTTGGCATTTATTGTCCAATGCATATATGGAATCTCTTTGTTTCATCAATTGCCTAACAAGGTGCATGTTATTTAGTCACTTGGCCTACGCCATGGCCCAGGGACAAGATGTCTTACTTTTGACTCTGCCCAAGCTTACTAGTTGCCAAAGTTAAAGGGTGATTGTGTTCATCCATGGAAATTGGTATCGACTTTGAATGTGTTGGGCTACCCGTGAATCTTGGCAAACACTATGAGGGAGATTTGACGTCTCAGAATTCAAGACACATGCTCATTAAATGTCCCTGTACTAATTTGCTAAATAAGAGATTAGCCTATACTTTCTGCTCTAGTTATGTCCCTGCTGCATTTCTCTCTAGTATTTGAATTTTTTAGCTATCAATATCACCGACCAAAATAACTTGGAAGTGCTGGAGAATTTAAGAGGATACTGGGCTAGTTCGGTAATCCTCTCAGCTTGTAAATTCGTAATTATGGAGGGTCAGACGTTATCTTGTGTAAAATGTGCAAGAATCATATTCTGGCTAGGTTTTAAATTAATCCACTTCTTTTCCTAGTAGACATGAAGTAAAATTGACTGCCACACTTGTAGCAGTTTTTGTTTACGGATGTGAATGATTGTTGATGGCAGAAAGTGACATAATGGAATGTCAAAATAGGATTTATGAAGCCAACACCAAATAGTTAGGATTAGGTGATTTTGAGTTGGATTAGTTGTTTAACATTAATTACTTGTCAAAAAAAGTTGTTTAACAGTAATTAAAATATTTATATATTGCTTCATCATTTGTCTGTATCTTCAAAACTTTTAAACTGGACGGACATGCCGTGGTGTAATGATCTTCTCTCAAAATCTATGATAGATTTCCCATCTGTAATAAGTTCATGCTCTTTTGTTACATATATTGCATGTTGGACAATGACATTTGTTTGAACAACTTTTTATTTTCTGTAGTTGTTGTACCTGATCAAGCCCTTGTTTTGGATTGGGTTTTTGCTGATGGTCCACCTCAGCAGGCCATGCTTTATGATAACAATCATCATCAAGATTTTCATGCTATTGTCCCCAAAGGCTTCCTTGATGAACAGTATTGGGTTGAAGAAGAACATCAGATCTATAGAAAACTCCATGAGGAAAGGAGGTTAAGAGAGGAGGCAATACGCGCCAAGGTCAGTTATTCATGCAATCACATTCAGAGTGATCATAAACTAAAACACACACAGCAGCAGCAGCAGTAGCATTCAGCAACTAACAGATATAAAATTATATCCTCTACATCTTCAGAATTTTGGTAGAAATATTCGAAGCCATGCAGCCTTGTTCTTGCCAATTTTATCTTCTTTCTCAATGAAAATTGACATGCCCGCTACTTGTAAGTTTTCCCCCTGATTTCTCCATCCCTCTTTTCATCTTTTCTTTGTTTTTTCACAGGCTGAACGAGCAGCACGTATGAAGGCCGAAATGAAGGAGAGGACTTTTAAAAGGTTTCTGTTGTCTCAAAAGCATATAGTGTACACGGAGCCTCTAGATATTCGAGCAGGAAGTAACGTGACAGTTTTCTACAATCCTGTGAATACAGTTCTGAATGGAAAACCTGAAATTTGGTTTAGAGGCTCATTTAACCGTTGGACCCACCATATGGGCCCATTGCCACCACAAAAAATGTTGCCTGCAGAGAATGGTTCTCATGTCAAAGTCACTGGTGGGTAGTGAGGTTTCAATTATTTTAATTCTAATCTGTGATTAGTTAGAGGTTTATGAGAATTGTTCACATTTAGAAATGGGGTTCGAATTTCTTTGACTTTGAGGCTCAGGATCTTCCTTGGGTTGAACTTTCTAACTCATTACAATATATCTCTCAATGTTACTTTGGTTGTTGTATTTCCCAAGTTTGTGCTTACAGTCTCTCTAATTTATATACATCACACAAGCTTTGCATAAGGTGACATAAGCACCAGGGACCTGAACTTGGAAAAGAATAAGGCTGATGAGATAAGACAATAATGTTTCCCATTGGTTAATAGCATTGTTTCCTTCATTTTTATTTTTATTTTTTGTTACAAGTGCCTTTTGGTGACCAGTGAACTTCTGTTGTCAAGCCAGACTCATCGCGCCTAGCAATTTGAGGTCCTTTCACCCAATAATGGGATTTTGGTTCACATTTTGACATACATTAAGTGGTATTATGTGTGTTACTCATGATGAGCTTTGTGGTTGAAAACTGTGGGCTTTTGTTAACCAGGTACTTAGTGTAGATTCATCTTATGAGGATGTTCTCAATTTATCTTCAAGTTTTCTGGTTGGTGCAACCGTGCAGCTATACACCAATTGTGCACGCCAATCATGCCCATTAAGACATGAGTTTTTTTAACCAAGTGTTTTTTGCATAGGTTAACCTCAGCAAGGCCAATAAAATTTCTTAGTAAAGTGTGTGGTTGGTGGAGCTATATGACATTGCATATACAAATATTGTCCTTTGAATCACATGGGTGTTATCCATATGCAAAGAATTACCTTTAGTTGTCACATATTTTATTGGCAAATGTTGATAAGATGTGTTTTGCAGTCAAGGTTCCACTGGATGCATATATGATGGACTTTGTGTTCTCCGAGAGGGAAGATGGTGGAGTGTTTGATAACAAAAATGGTATGGACTACCACATACCTGTGTCTGGAGGAGTTCTGAAGGAGCCACCTATGCACATTGTGCATATTTCTGTTGAAATGGCACCCATTGCAAAGGTTACTTTTGGTCACTGACCTATTTTGTGATTATGTAGATATTTTATTTTATTTTATTTTATTTTTCCTCATGCTTTATGTTAACATGATTATTTTCGTCAGTATTGCATCACTTCAAACTAGGCAGAGTTTCTTTTTGTCATACTTTCTCAGAATTGCGCAAGTGGGGCATAGTTGTTGCACCAGTACTTTGAAGCAGTTTCACATTTTTAAATAGATTTGAATACTTCAATCAAACTGTTTGAGTTTTATCTGTGTTACCAACAGGAATTACACAGCCTGATGGCTAGAATGAAATGGTGCAGTTTGGTGTTTGGTTAGTTTTTCTTCTGTTGCAGACAAGCAAAGAAGAAAAAATTTGAGGGAGTTGATACTTCTTTAAATATCTTTAATTTTAATTAATGTATGGATTCAATGATGTCAAGAAGTAATCTTACTTGTGGTAATGCAAGAGATTATTTCTTGAATGCAACTGTGTATTTGGCCAAAGGTGTTAATCATTTGGACCATCAATGATGGGAGATTGATGTTTAAGTTAACCACTAATAAAAGCTGATTTAAAGATATACTTGGAGCAAGTTGCAAGACCGTCTTTGTCTGTTGTATTTAGTTATTGCTGTGAGTGGCCTGTGACAGTGATGTATGTTCAGAAATTTGTGTTTCAAGAAATATACTGGAAGAGCAATCTTTTGGTGTTGTACGAGTTATTATTTGTTCAGTGTGATTTGAAACTAGTATTGAAGGAAGAGAAGAGACAAAAGATGTATATTGTGCTTGTAAAAATCGTGGATGCTGCCTTCTTAGAGATATCCTTGACTTATCATTATTTTTCTGAACTTTTTCTTATCGTTCCTGAGGTGTTGTCTGGGAGGTGAATCTCTTACCTAACATGACATCATTGACTCTTCATGGTAAACAGGGTTGTCTTTCCAGATTAGTCCTTGCAATCCTTATGATTTTATTTTCTATTTATTTATATTTTCATCATTTTGTATATTGTCTTGTTTATAACAAATTTCATTCAGATAAAAAAAAATGGGTTGTGATATTTTTGAAGGCTTTAGTAATATCAGAGAAAATGGAGTGTTTGAGGAAAAAGAACCTGCTATATTAACAAACTTCATTTAACATAGGCACCCCATAATTGCTTCCTATTTCAAAGGATGGCGTATGTTTCTGAAGCATTTATTGAAGTTTCCTTCTTAAATAATAAATTGTTAGCAAATGATAAGTTTTATATGACCTAACCACCAGGCATTTCTGTGTCTTTTTTTTGTTCATTTGCTTGCTTGCTGCTGCATCTCTACTTCATTTTTTTTTGTTGCTCGTGTTATATCAAATATTTTGCAGGTTGGCGGCCTTGGTGATGTTGTCACTAGTCTTTCCCGTGCTATTCAAGATTTAAACCATACTGTCGACATTATCCTTCCAAAGTATGATTGTTTGAACCTTAGCAATGTAAGCTTCAATTCTGTTGCTTTAGTCTTTTTCTTATTTCATGTGCTAGATTTTTGATGAAGTAGAGATGCTATCCAAGTTTTTAATGTGTGGTACTTAAGCTATATCTCTTCAAATTCTATCTCTTGGGGACTTATGGATAGAATTTATTTCAGAAACATGGGTATACAGGATAAACCTCCTCCCTTGCACCCCACCCTGGTGCTGCTAGACCTTTCTTTTCTTGGGGTACTTGTCCAAAGCATCAATCAATTTGCATGGGGTGACCTTGTACTCATACCACACGACCAATGAAGTGGGATTCAATCCCAAGTCTTATATTGACTGCCAGGAGTCTTTACAAACTAGGCTGGTTGGCCCCTCATTTGATTGTTAGCTTCCCTCTTTTCCCTCTTCGGAATCTGCTACTTGAGGAATATACATTAACAGTGATATTGAAAATGATTGTTAAATATTTTAGTTGTAAAAGAAATGTGGCTTTAGTAGGAGATCTATAAAACTTACAGATTGAAGTTAACATTTTTTTTTTTGCGCCCTTCTGGATCATGTCATGGTGCATCTTGTAAATTTTACTATGTTTTTCATTCTTTTCCGACTAGTCATACACAAAAACCCGTGTCCCACTTAGCTCTGTGTCATTTGTTATATTTCCTATCTTTTGTGTGTTGACTTTATTGTAACAGGATTATTATTTCCTACATACTTAAAGCCACTTAGATTTTTTGCTTTTATACACTAATAAAGTGGAGTATCTTATATGTGGTGCTAGAGTTAAAGATTCCAAGTCGGATAGTTGATTGGTTGCCTTCAACTGGGACAGGTTGAGATTTGCATATGGTTTGGATGTGTTTAGGATTATATACGCAGTAGGTACAGATTATTTGTCTTATTAAACCCTATAGCTAAAGTAATGTCAAGCATCATATCAGGGATTGTAAAGGCATGCTACCATTATTACTCAATTTTATTTATATATTTTTTGTGATAGGTAAAGTAAAATCCACTAAAAACACCAAAAGGGGTGCAACCTCTGTAAAGGAGTATACTTTTATTACTCATCTGTGTTAAACTTCCATATATGATATAGCACATAATTTATCTCTATCTCTATCTCTCTTTTCTTTTCTTTTCTTTTTTATTTATTCTTTTTAAAATGGTTGACAGAAAAATAACTGATGTCATTCTGAATGTTTAATAACTTGAAAATTGTGTAGTGAAGAAAAGTTAGTTTGGTTAGTTGATTTTTAAATACTAGGATATTATCATATGTTTATAGTTGTGTTTATTTTGTTCTCTTTGAGCTTATAATTCTGCATTTAAGTTTCTTAGTGACATTTTAACTGAGTTTTTTCTTTTAGTTTCATGTGTTTACTTACCTAATAAACATGTTTTGAGATAGGTGAAAGGCTTCGAGTTTCGGAAAAGCTATTCTTGGGGTGGGACTGAAATAAAAGTCTGGTTTGGGAAGGTTGAGGGCCTTTCTGTCTACTTTTTGGAGCCTCAAAATGGGTAATTCCTTATTCCTGCCCATTTTAAACACGGCAAGGCTGCAATTAATGATTGTTCTCTAGATCAAAAGACAATCACATTCCACTGCCCCTTGATACATTTTTGAAAGCTTGGTATTATCATGCTTAAATTGAAACTTTGGTATGACTTTTCCCATAATGTGCGTTTGGTTTGGATCACGGATTTGGATAGGAATTTGGAAACGGAAAGAGAAAAGGAAAGGCGAGGATAATATGAATGAAATATAAGCTAAATCTTTTCTTCATTTCCCTTGCCATTTCCTTTCCCTTTCCAAATCCTTACCTAAACCCATGATCCAAACACATCCTAAAGAATTTAATGTTGTACACTTTTTCTTAGCTCTCTTTTTAGATCTTGACCATCTAATGGGTGGCTTACTATGGATATGCTTCATTTTGGTATCTATGACTGATTTTGGTGGTATCTAACTTTACCAAATTCCCCGTGATGATATTGTGGCATTCTTCAATGCATGGCTTCACATTTTTCATTCTACATTGAGCTTTACTTGCATTAAATGTTACTCTTTTGGATTACAGTAATTACTTGGATTCATCTCTCTCTCTCTCTCTCTAGCCGTCCCACTCTCCATGCCCCCTTCTTTTAATTGTTTTGGTGGTCTGTGGTTTCATTGGGTCAAGTGTTTTGGCTCCGGCAGAGAAAGTTGTTAAAAGAAAGCTGGGGCAAGGTCAATGCACTAAAGGGATACAAATTACAATAATGTTACTTAAAAGTTCCAAACTCCAAGATGAGAACTCAAAAGAAAAGGGTCACAAAATCTGGAAATTCATTCTTTGGATGTTCTGTCCATTTTATTAAGAGTTGTGTCATGGCCAAAATGATTGACTTTCCATTTATTGTTTTGCAATGTCCAAACCAAGAAAATTGTGATAAAAATATATTAATGATTATAACTGAAACAAACATAACTCCAGAACACAATGATTCCAAAGATCCATAGAACACAAGAGACTAGTGCAATGATTTGTTACAAGAATTGCATAACAAATTTGGAGTAATGGATTGTTGTTTTCATTTATACTTCCGTTTAATGTGGTGTAGCATTTCCAGAAGTATATCCGCTCTGCATGATTCCTTTTGAGCACCTGTTCACCTGTTTGAATTTCAGTTGCAGAATATGATTAAATCCATGGAAAACTTATAATAGATATTTGTTAATATTTTTTTTTTTCGTCTCGTAGATTGTTTTCGACAGGGTGCATATATGGTGGTAAAAATGATGGGGAGAGATTCGGTTTCTTTAGCCATTCTGCTCTTGAATTTCTTCTCCAAAGTGGATTTCATCCTGTAAGTTGTTTTATGGTTTGAATTGTATGAAATGGGTTATTTGTAACATATTTATGATCATTTGTTTGTTGGCATAATGATACAACCTAAAACTTGAAGAATCTCTCTCTCTCTCTCTCTCTCTCTCTCTCTCCCTCTCCCTCTCCATGTAGCAGATATAATTAAGCACTTCTTTCACAATCGCTAATTTTATTGCTTCCTTGTCTGTCTATGTATCACTATTTTTAAAGGCCTTTTCTCTACATTTGGCAGGATATTATCCATTGCCACGATTGGTCTAGTGCTCCAGTTGCATGGTTGTTTAAGGATCATTATGTGCATTATGGTCTTAGTAAAGCTCGGGTTGTCTTTACAATTCATAACCTCGAATTTGGAGCACCATTACTTGGGAAAGCAATGGCGTACTCAGACAAGGCTACAACTGTTAGTTCTTATTTAATTTCTTCACTAATTTTCTTTTTGGCTTTGAGGCAGTTATTCATCAGCTTTAATGCTCTTTCTGTTGCAGCATGTTATCAAGTCACTGAAGAAATTGAAAATTTGCTATTATCAACCAGATGCCAAGAGTTGATTTCTTGTAATATTTATTCTTATCCCATGGATATTTAAAAAAATTTATATTTATGTTTTGCAGGTTTCACACACTTACTCAAAGGAGGTTTCTGGAAACCCTGCAATTGCTCCTCATCTGTACAAGTTCCATGGTATATTAAATGGAATCGACCCTGATATGTGGGACCCATATAATGATAAATTTATTCCAGTAAGTGGTTTACAGAATTTTCTCCTTTGAATACTTTCTCCCTTTTCTGTCAATTTTCTTGATGAATTGTGGATGAGTAAGCATGGCCACTTCAATCCACACTTAAATTATTTAACTAACTAGGACTAGCCCTGGTTTGGTTGTCACAATATCGTCTCTGTTTATTATTACTAATATACTGTAAATTGCAGAGAATGAATTCCTTTATTTATTTAATTCATGAGAACTATCTATTGATATTATAACTTCAACCTAGTCAACTGATACTGAAAGAACTAAATCTAGGTAAATACCAATACCTACTATGGGTGAAAAAAATAGAGATCGAAACACATAACTCTCGTGGTCCAGAATAAAAAATATAAGAGTTTGGAACATTAAATAACTTTTATTCATAGAACATCTGCAAATAAGTGAAATAGATCAACCATTATCATGATTATATCTATTTCACTTATTTAAGATTGAGAGTATTGAAATGCATTAATTTTCTATGCATTGACACAATCTATAATACTATCAGAGTGAAACAAAAATTTCTCTCTTTTATGATGATGAAATGCGGTTCTTATATAAAACTTTATTTGAATAATGATGTCAAATTAGGAAATTGTAAAGGTGGAAACATGACCAGATATAATTTAATCGTTATGAACAAATCCAAACTCTTTGTAGACAGAGCTTGTCATTAGTGTTTGTTTGATGAAAGACAAACTTAAGGGATGACTATGATATCACTCCCTTTTATATTAATCAATCAAAAATTATTACAAAGGAACTAAGGCACCAATTAAGGGAATCACAATAATCTAAATAAGGAAACAACAATCATAATAATTCTAACATATATTCTAACACTCCCCTTCAAGCTGGTGCAAAGATATCTCTTATCTCCAGATTGCCAAGAATATCATGAAAAAGTTTACTTCCAACTCCCTTGGTGAAGATGTAGGAAATTGATGTATTGATGTTATTGATTGATTTATTGTATTCAATATCTTGTTGAATATATATCATTTACAAGGAATAAGCTCTCTTTATAGAGAGGAGAAGGAGACAATAGGGGCAATAAACAAGTTGCCATAATGGAGCACTTACACTAATGGAGCATTACACTAACTATAGTGGAGCATTACACTAATGGAGCATTACACTAACAATGGATCACTTACTTCTTGTGGAGCACTAATGGAGTGGAGTAGGTAGGTGGTAGTAGGTGGTAGTGGTAGGTGGAGTAAGTTATAGGTTTTTACATTCAACAGCCCCCCTCAAACTCAAGGGGGTTAGGAACTAACCAACTTGAGTTTGGAGAGAGTAACAAAACAGGAAAAATAAAATAAAATAAAAGAGGATAGGAGACACTGTATGGTCGTGTCAGACCGTTGTAGAAGACAGTTTATGGGGTCATGTCGGACCGTTGTAGAAGATAGTTTATGGGGTCATATCGGACCGATGTAGAAAACAGTTTACTGGGTCATGTCGGACCGTTGTAGAAAACAGTTTACGGGGTCATGTCGGACCGTTGTGGAAAACAGTTTACTGGGTCATGTCGGACCGTTGTAGAAAACAGTTTATTGGGTCATGTCGGACCGTTGTAGAAAAACAGTTTACTGGGTCATGTCGGACCGTTGAAGAAAACAGTTTACGGGGTCATGTCGGACCGTTGTAGAAAACAGTTTACTGGGTCATGTCGGACCGTTGTAGAAAACAGTTTACTGGGTCATGTCGGACCGTTGTAGAAGACACTATAAACAGTTTACTGGGTCATGTCGGACCGTTGTAGAAGACACTATAAGGCTGTGTCGAACCGTTGTAGCAGATAACCGAAATCAAAGTCGGGACAGTTTACAGAGTCTTGTCGGACCCATATAGGAGCTAACCGGAATCAATGTCGGGACAGTTTACAGAGTCTTGTCGGACCCATATAGAAGCTAACCGGAATCAATGTCGGGACAGTTTACAGAGTCTTGTCGGACCCATAAAAGTTGCACCCTCAAAAGGCGTGCCCAATCTTATCAAAAAGCGTGCCATCAAAAGGTGTGCCTGACAGCCATCAAAAGTCGAGCCATCAAAAGGCGCGCCATCAAAAGGCGTGCCATCAAAAGGTGTGCCCGACATCCATCAAAAGTCGAGCCATCAAAAAGCGCGCTGCTTTGTCGTTTTGCGCTGAGAGGCGCGTGAGGCGCGGGTCTGCCTTGCCTATTTAAACAATACGGAGGGTGAGGCTGAGGCTTAGACAAAAAACCTGGTGAAAACCTCCGAAAAAAACTCTTCGTTTGCTGAGAGTTGTATCGCTTTGTTGCCCAGAAAATGGCTTCTTCTTCCCGTTCTGCTCCCCAGAATATAGCCTCTTCGTCCCGTGGTCTTACCCTCTTTCCTGACCTCAACGAGGCCACAACCCAGAATATGGCCCTTGAACCTCAACCAAGAGCCCCTGGACCAAGCCCCCCTGGTTTTGCGCCGTTGAACTATCCGATGGTGTCAGTGGAGCAGATAATGGCTGCTCAGTCGGATATTGAGGCGAATTATTACACATTAAGGTCATGCGTTGAGACCATGACGGCGGTCAACAACCTGTCGCACCGCTTCAGAGTAGAACTAATGAGGTGCAGCAGTTAAACGCCCAACTGGCTCTGCTCCAGGGCATGTATAAGGATGCCCGAGCAGATATGTGGGCTGAAGGCCGAGAACAAGGAGCTGAAGCGGAAGGCCACCGTGATGCTCAGATTTGAAGGACCGCCATATGTGACGGTTGAGGAGCAGCAGGGAGGTAACGAGCTCGGCGGCGTGGGAAACACGGAGGCAGCACGGGCAAGGGCCGCTCAAGACAAAGGCAAGAAGAAGAGAACAGCTGAAGAGGCGAAGAAATAAGGCCGGTTTTTTGTTGTGGTGGTAGTAGGTTGTGGTTGGAGATTGTTTTTTTTTTTATTTTTTTTTATTTTATGTAAAATGGTGATCGAGTTTGATCCCTGGCATGAATAAAATAAAGTTGGTGTGCAAATCTGAATGGTATGAATTTGATGTGAAAACAAAATTAAAAATAACCTTATTAGAGGATAGTGGCTGGTACCAGGCTAATTATAGCATGGCTGACCGTCTTGACTGGGGCCATGACCAAGGAACTGAATTTGTTACTGCCCTATTGTAAGCTATAGTGGGGACCTTCCTCAGTGGGCCCGTTATTTTCCACAGGCTAACATAGGTGGCAGTCACCATGTTGATGTTGTAGCCACCACTGTCAAAAGTCAACCCTTTTCCAACCAAAGCCAACTTGGCTTTAACAGGCCCACTTGGTGGTTTGTAACATAAATGGATGAAATGTGGAGGATTTGCTGAAGCAGCAGCGACACCAAGGTAGGAACCCATTTTCAATTCTTTGCTTTGCTCTGCATCCAAAATTGTTGCAGAAAAAAACATCGCTGTATATGGTGGCAATTTTTGAAGCTTCTTCAGCTAGTACTCCAGGGGTGAGCACATTGGCGGGTGCATTTACCAGCTCTCTCCCTAAAATTATCCCGGAGCAAACATCTTCTGCATACTTAAGCTTTTTCTCTACCTCAGGTCCAGTTCCAAGACCAAGAATATCCACAGATGAAAGTGCTGGCTTCTTTGATTCTGACTTAAACCTATTATCTTCATAAATCCCCAGCACAGTTCCAGATGCTATAGCTGAAGCAGTACTGAGTTTTGAGTCAGCAGAGAGCCCCTCAGAAGAGGCGAGCACAATGGCCACATTACTTGCCTGAGCAGCCTTTGCTGCCCCAGCAACGGCCTCGCCAAGACTGCTATAGGCGGCTGTAGTTGAAGCACACTGTCCAAGCCCAATTAACCCAATCCTCTTCGAGCCAAGACCTGGAAGCCTGAGAACTGTTGACTGTCCAGCTTTACCAGTGAAATCTTCTTCCAAAGAAGCTTCAGCCAACAAACCCCCCAAATGGGAATCAAGTTTCTTCAAAATTGAGTTTTGGAATTTTGAGTTTTCATCTTTGGCCATGTCTTTCTCTGTAACACCCACTGCAAGTATATCTCCTTTCCATTCCACCAAATCAATCTCTTTTGCAGCAAAAGAGATCTTGGGGGGTTCGATTGGAGAAGGATGAGTGAGGCCGAGAGTGGCACGAATGAGAGAGTGAGCCATGCGTTTCGCTCTACGAGAACACAGGTGTGTGAGTGCAAAAGAGAGACCCGGAAACGGGGTGGAACGTAAGCGGAATAGGTTGAGGTCCGGCGGACGGCCAAGGCAAGGTTGCCGTCCGCCGGTAAGGCGAAGAACACCAAGAGCTTAACTTGGCTCTGATACCATGTAGGAAATTGATGTATTGATGTTATTGATTGATTTATTGTATTCAATATCTTGTTGAATATATATCATTTACAAGGAATAAGCTCTCTTTATAGAGAGGAGAAGGAGACAATAGGGGCAATAAACAAGTTGCCATAATGGAGCACTTACACTAATGGAGCATTACACTAACTATAGTGGAGCATTACACTAACAATGGATCACTTACTTCTTGTGGAGCACTAATGGAGTGGAGTAGGTAGGTGGTAGTAGGTGGTAGTGGTAGGTGGAGTAAGTTATAGGTTTTTACATTCAACAGAAGATATTTGTAAGTTGTTCACCAGTCAATCTCAACATGCTTTGTCCTGTCATGTTGAACCGGATTGTAAGCTATGTTGATAGCAGCCTTATCATCACAATATAGCCGCATGAAATCTGTCTGGCCAATTCCCAGATCATGCAATAACAACTTTATCCAAAAGAGCTCACACACACCTTGTGTTAATGTGCCATAGATCTAAACTCAGTTTCTGCATTAAACCTGGCAACCACATTCTGTTTCTTATTTCTCTAAGTAACCAAATTACTTCCAACAAAGGTACAATACCCTGAAGTAGACCTCCTATAAGTTATTGAGCCTGTCCAATCAAGATCTGTATAAGCTTCCACACTAAGATGATTATATTTGGAAAAATAAAGACCTTTTCCAGGAGAAAATTCAATTATCTCAAAATTTTCATAACTGCATCCAAGTGTATTTCATGAGGAGTATGCAGGAACTGGCTAACCACACTAACGACAATATCAATATCTGGATGAGAATGGGATAAGTAAATGAGTTTACCCACTAGTCTCTGATAACTCTCCTTATCAACGGCTGCTCCCCCACTATCATTACTAAGTTTCTGATTGGGTTCCAGTGGTGTGTCGCAGGTTTTGCTTCCAAGCATTCATGTTTCCTTCAACAGGTCAAGGACGTATTTTCTCTAACAAATGGAAATCCCATCTTTGGATCTAGCCACTTTAATCCTCATAAAATACTTCAAGTTCCCCAAGTCTTTGATTTTAACTTCACTTGCCAAATACTTCTTCAACAAAGGAATTTCTTCAACATCATCTCCTGTAAGTACTGTGTCATCCACATATACAATGAAAGCTATTGTCTTACTACGAGAGAAGTCTTTAACAAACAAAGTATGATCAGCCTGACTCTGTCTGAAGCCATGTTTTAGCATTGCCTAAGTAAACCTCTCAAAGCAAGCCCTAGGGGACTCTTTGAGGCTATATAATGATTTCTAAAGTCAACACACCTTTTCCTTGGCTTGAAGAGTTTCAAAGCCAGGAGGAATGTCCATATACATCTCTTCTTCTAGGTCACCATGCAGGAAAACATTCTTCATATCAAATTGATGAAGTGGCCAATCCAGATTAGTTGCCAAAGAGAGAAGAACTCTGACTGAATTCATCTTTGCAACTGGAGCAAATCTTGGTAGTCTACCCCATAGGTCTGAGTAAAATCCCTTGCCACAAGTCGAGCCTTATACCGCTCATTTGAACTATCTGCCTTGTGCTTCACAGTATACACCCATTTGCATTCCACAGTTTGTTTGACCCTAGGCAATTCAGTCAAATCTCAAGTGCCATTCTTAAGAAGTGCTTTCATTTCCTCTACTATGGCAAGTTTCCACTTAGAGATAGCAAGAGCATCCTGAAAATGATTATGTACACTAATAGAGAAATTTTTTGACACAAAGGCCTTATATGAGGAAGACAAATAGAAATAGGATACAATTTAGAGATAGGATGATGAGTACAAGATCTTACACACTTTCGTTTGGCAATAGGTATATCAAGATCAGTAGGCTCAGGAATAGTAATATCAGTGGACTCAAGGGGAACACAAAGGTTACCTGGACTCTCATCAGGACGGCAGTGGATAATCAGAAATGGCCTTTTGCATCTGGTTGTCAATGAGTGTGTGGATTCTCGGATTCACCAGGGGCGCCCTGGTTTGATTTGCAAATTGGATATTGAGAAGGCGTATGATAATGTTAACTGAGAGTTCCTCTTGTATGTACTGGATCGTATGGGCTTCGGGGCGACTTGGTGTCAGTGCATCAAGTTCTGTATCTCGACTGTGCGGATGTCGGTGTTGATTAATGGGACTCCGGTGGGTTTCTTTCAGACTCATCGAGGCCTTCGGCAGGGGGATCCTTTGTCCCCTCTGCTATTTATCTTAGTGATGGAGACGTTGAGTCGATTGTTGGATAAAGCTGTGCGCGAAGGCTTCTTGGAGGGTTTTGTTGTGGGGTCACTGGCGGGGGTTCCTTTGGGGGTTTCGCATTTGTTATATGCGGATGACGCCTTGATCTTCTGTGGTGCGGAAGCTGTGCAGGTTGGTTATTTGCGATGTGTTTTGCTTTGTTTTGAGGTGGTTTCGGGCCTTCGTGTTAACTTGCGGAAGTCGGAGCTCATTCCAGTGGGGGCGGTTGCTAGGTTACCTGTTATGGCTGCAGTTTTGGGGTGTAAGGTCTCGGTTTTGCCAGTGTCCTATTTGGGTTTGCCTTTAGGGGCTTCTTTTAAGGCAAAGAGGGTGTGGGATGGAGTAGTGGAACGGGTCCAACGTCGTTTGGCAGGTTGGAAGTGCCAATATCTTTCGAAAGGTGGCCGTTTGACATTGCTTAAAAGTGTGTTGAGTAGTATCCCCACTTATTTCATGTCGGTCCATGTTATTCCAGTGTCAGTGGCACATCGGTTAGAAAAGCTTCAGAGGGATTTTTTGTGGGGGACTGGTGGTGATGATTTTAAGTATCATTTGGTTGATTGGGGTTAGGTTTGTCAACCCAAGCGAGTTGGAGGGCTAGGGGTACGTCGGTTGGTGACTTTTAACCGCGCTTTGTTAGGGAAGTGGCTTTGGCGTTTTGCTTTGGAGCCTTACAGATTGTGGCGGCAGGTGGTGGTGTCTAAATATGGGCTGGGTAGAGGGGGTTGGGTTTCTGGGTCTGTGACCTGTACTTATGGGTGTGGGTTATGGAAAGGAATTTGGTTGGGAAGGGTAGAGTTTTGGAAATGGATAGGGTTTAAGGTGGGGGAGGGGAGTAGGGTGCGGTTTTGGAAAGACTTGTGGTGTGGGGAGTTGGTGTTGGAGACCCGTTTCCCGTTGATTTTTAATATTGCAGTAGATCAAGATGCATTGGTGGCTTCCTATTTGGATGGTGGGGGCGTGGTAGTTTGGGATATTTAGTTACGGCGACAGGTTCATGATTGGGAAGTCGCTCAGTTGGTGGAGTTGTGGGGTTTTTTATATGGTCTGGGTACGGTCGGGGTGGGCCCCAATGTGTTGGTATGGACTAGGTTGGGGGCAAAGGGGCGGTTCACAGTAGCCTCATTTTATCGAGGGTTGGTGGGAGATGCTGGTTGGGTCTTCCCTTGGAAAAGTGTTTGGGTTCCGGGGGTTCCGACTAAGGTTGCCTTTTTTATGTGGACGGTAGCTTTAGGTCGGAATCTTACTTTGGATAATTTGATGCGGCGGGGGCACATCCTTGTGAATCGGTGTTGTATGTGTTGCGCGGATGCGGAGTCAGTGAATCATTTGTTTCTTCATTGCTCGGTGGCTTCGCGTTTGTGGGGCTTCGTTTGTTCACTCTTTGGCCTTGCTTGGGTTCAGCCACAAGGGGTGTTTGATTTCCTTTGGGCTTGGCGGGGCGTTCGTCTTGGCCGGTGGCGGCGCCGAGCTTGGTTATTGGCTCCGTTCTGCTTGATGTGGTTGCTTTGGTTGGAACGGAATCGTCGTACCTTCTTAGCGGTTACTCATAGTGTTTCTTGGTTACAAAGTCGTCTTTTTATAGTTTTGTATAGTTGGTTGGAAGGGAGGGTCGATCCGGATTTATTTGTGTTTTTAGATTTTCTAGATGAGGTGATTGGTTAGTTCTGGTTTTCTTGGTTCCCTTTCTGGGTGGTTTTTCTTGTATTGGTTGCATTGTCTTGATGCTTTTTTAATAAAATTTGCTTATTTGTCAAAAAAAAAGAAATAGTCTTTTGCATCCAAGTAACTTTCTATCTTTTTTTGTCCCTGACATAGACTTGCCCTTCCTTATCCTTGATGACATTAGATTTTGTATTGCTAGTAACATTTGGTCCACCCTAGACAGTCTTCTCAACTGGTAATGATCCAGGGGCAACAGGGACAATAGGAATCTCTTCATTCCAAGACCCCCTTGAAGGGATGACTGGGACACCGGACAGGACAAGAAGTAGGATTGGGATTCGAAGAAGGTGACATCCGTGGAGACAAACTACTTACGAGATGGAGGGTGATAACACTAATACTCCTTTTGAGTTGGTGAGTACCCTAGGAAAACACACTGAGAGAGCAAGGATCCAACTTACCCTGAGTAGGGGAATGATTATGGACAAAACAGACAACCAAAGATCTTAGGGGAAATGGAAAACAGAGACTCGAAACCTAAGAGAACCTGGAGTGGAGCTTGTTTTTGCAACACTTGGGTAGGAAGACGATTAATGAGATATGCGGCAGTGAGAACGACCTTGCCCCAGTAAGATCGAGGCACACCCAAAGAGAAACACATACAACGAGCTATATAAAGAAGATGACGATTCTTGCGCGCGGTAACCCTATTTTGCTGAGGGGTGTTGGTCTAAGAAGTCTGATGGACAATATCATGTGTGGAAAAATATCTCGCTAACCCTGAATCAATATGTTCACCCCTATTATCAGAATGCAAGATTTTTACAACTGCACCAAATTGAGTACTAATCATTTTATGAAAATTTTGAAATACAAAAAAAACCTCTATTTTTTTTCATGAGATACACCAAGTAGTATGAGAAAAGTTATCTATAAAAGTGACAAACCATCTATGACCTAACAAACACACAACATGAGATGGACTCAAAACATTAGAATGTATTAAGGAAAAAGGTACTAAACTTTTCTTAAGACTAAGAGCAAAAGAAGCTTTGTGTTGTTTACCAAGTTGATACGACTCACAATGAAACTCAAAAATATTATTTTTGGTAAAAACAAAGAGGAATAAATGCCTAAGTAATAAAGAAGACGGATGCCCAAGATGCCAATGCCACAGTTATAAGTCTTCCTTGGTGGTTGGAACCTGGACAGAATGATGAGCCAGCTTGTCTGTCTAATCCAGGATATAGAGACCATGTTCCATTCTACCACTGCGAGTCATCCCCCTCATGATAAGGTCGTGAAACAAACAATGATCATGGGAAAAAGTCACACTACAGTTCAAATTCCGAGTATGACAACTCAATGATGAAAGATTAACAGAGAAATTTGGAACATGTAAAACAAATGGCAAATGTATAGGAGTGGCATGAATTAAACCTTTCCCAGAAACAGAAGAAATAGTACTATCTGCAATCCTAACTTTGTCTTGACTAGAAGCGGGCTTATAGTTTGAGAAAAGATCGGACGATGCAGACATATGATTTGAGGCACCAGAATTAATAATCCATGGTAAAGACTTATGGGACAGAAAAGCACTAGGAGAAGAGGCTAATTTACCTATGTGGGCAAAAGAAGAGGAAAATGCACCTATAGGAGTAGTGGAGGACCAACGATCTAGCAAGTGACGCAAAATATCCTCAAGTTCAAAAGTAGACATGCTAGACATAGCATCAGAAGTCTGAACACTCGGAGCACCTGTCTGAACACCCGGAGTAAAGTCATGTGAGTCAACTGCACTAGACTGATAGGCATGGGAGTTAGATCCACATCCTTTAGACTGGCCTGATCTACCTTCTCGATTACCAGAGCGATCACCATGACCCCCTGATGGAGCACCATGAAGTTTCCAACATGTCTTGCGAGTATGTCTTGGCCGGCGGCAGTAATCACAAAATAGATTATCCTTCGTGGAAGGTTTAGGAGTAAGAGGCAGATTGGTCCCATTCCTAGAAGGAGCAAAAAGTAAGGCAGAGTGTTCTGTAGCAGCAGATGGCATCATAGCAGACCGACGACTCTCTTTATTTTGTACATAAGCAAAGGCCTCCTGAAGAGAGGGAAGAGTATCCATGCCAAGGACATGACTGTGAACCAGATCAAACTCTAAGTTGAGACCTTCCAGAAACTTGAAGACCTGTTCCTGTACAATAAACTTTCTATATCTAATTGAATCAGTTGCGCAGACCGGTTTATAGTCCTGCAAGTAATCAAGGTTTTTCCATCCATTATTCAGAAAAGTAAAGTACTGAAGAACAGTTTGCTCCCCCGATCTATTGAGCGCTCAATAGATCGGCACAACTCAAAAGTTTGTGAAAAATTCCCTTTCAGGAATAGGTAGTGGCCACAGCTGCCCAAATATTTTGGACAGTCTCCATGGACAAGTAGCTCTCACCAATATCCGGGACCATGAAATGTATGAGTCAACCCATAATCAAGGAGTTAGTAATCTAATCTCCCATTGGTCATAACTAGGATCAGTGATTCCTGGTGCTTGGACTTGCCCATCAACATAACCCATCTTCCCCTGAAAAGTGTCAGAGACTACGACCACGCAAGGTAATTCTGACCATTAAATAAAGGGGTAATGATTTTGAGGTTAGGATTCTGGTTCTCAGATGTAGTAGTCATAATGGGACTCTCCTTTTTAGGTAGGTGAGAAGTAGTAGTAGATTCATTAGACAGGTCAGCCATTTATACTCAACTATCACAACCAAAAAATTTTGCACTAATCACAATGATAGAAAGATGGAATAAATTGAAATCAACTAGACCAAGCAATATCAATCACAGACCATGAGCAGAATTAGTCAAAGCTGAGTATTAGGGCCCATAAATTGACCCAGACAAATAAGGAACAAATAGAGGAGAAACCTTCAATCAAAACAGTGCTTGGAAGAAACTCAGCAAACAAAAGGGATTCCTCTAATAGAAAAGAAGAGCAGATGGTTTACTCAAACCAGGCCTAATTGAAGAAGGCCGTGGGATTGGGTGAAGTCGAGAGGCAGACCCAAGGAGTTGGGTGGTGTCGCAGGTCACGCCAGATAGGCTAGTTGAGGTCGCTAGTCCCTCCAAAGGTGGATGAATGTATCATGATGAAGACCGAAAGAGTGTGGGTCAGTAACGATGAGTATCAAGAACTGGGTGAGACACGAAGAGAACCAGGGCTGCTTTGTAACCCCTAACAGGGCATGATAGAGGCCCGAAACTCACCTTGGTGGAGTCGAATGGTGATGGGTGACCTCGGAATGTTGTAGAGTGATGATTGATGCTATCGGCTGGTGTTTGGTGATGATGAGTGTTGACGTCTGGTGATGAGAGGTAAGAAACGAACCCTAATTCTCTAATACCATGTTTGTTTGATGAAAGACAAATTTAAGGGATGATTATGATATCACTCCCTTTTATATTAATCAATCAAAATCTGTTACAAAGGAGCTAAGGCACCAATTAAGGGAATCACAATAATCTAAATAAGGAAACAATAATCATAATAATTCTAACATATATTCTAACAATTAGTTCCCACCTGTGGAGCAAATGAGTCCAATACATAAACCAGTTAATAGAAGGGGCTATTTACAACTAGCCAATACTAGCAATGCATCAAAGATGCAGTCATCAGTTCTTCTGAGATGCCACAGTTACTGTGAGCAAACATATTAATGACGAGGAAAGCATTTTTGTCATGCTACTAATGCGTGTACCTGCTCTGCTATTTTGCATATAGAATGGATTAGGGTAATCTATACCTAATACGGAATAAAAGTTGACAATTGGTGCCCATAATTTAATTTTGGTTATTCCTCTATAATTTGTTCCATCTTATCTTTCTTTCATTTCCCAGTGAGTTGGAAGTTTTTAGATGCAACAGTGCTACAGGTTTTTCCTTGACTCAAACATTGTGGCTAATTCTTGTGTTACATTTTCTTGCAGGTATCATATACTTCTGAAAATGTTGTTGAAGGCAAAAGGGCTGCCAAGCAAGCCTTGCAGCAAAGACTTGGGATCAAAACAGCTGATCTGCCTCTGTTAGGAATTATTACTCGTTTAACTCATCAGAAAGGGATCCACCTCATCAAGCATGCCATTGGGCGCACCCTTGATCGCAATGGACAGGTAATCAATCTTTTTCTCGTTCTTTCTTTTTGAGCGAAAAAACAATCAACAGTCTTACCTAGGATGTGTAATTTTTACTTTGATGTAGACCATCCATCTGAAAACTGGAAATGGGCGGGACCTTCTAATTTTTTTTGAAGTTTGTGACTGTTTCTTAAATACTTGCTAATCCTCTCTCTCTCTCTCTCTCTCAATGCTCATGGAATGGATCATGGCAGGTTGTATTGCTGGGTTCTGCTCCAGATCCTCGCATTCAAAATGATTTTGTTAATTTGGCAAATCAGTTGCATTCTTCATATGGTGACCGTGCACGCCTGTGTTTGACCTATGATGAGCCCCTTTCTCATTTGGTATATTCTCATGGAACTCAGATTTATAATTTTTATTCCTATTCACCTCTTATGCCTGTGATATGGCTCTTGTGTTACTGACTATTTTGGATTATTATTGTAGATATATGCCGGTGCAGATTTTATTTTAGTCCCTTCAATATTCGAGCCATGTGGATTAACTCAACTCACAGCAATGAGATATGGTTCAATACCTGTTGTTCGTAAAACTGGAGGTGTGTTCATCTTTCATATTTGTTGGTTTTCTTTTTTCTTTTCTGGTATAATTACGTTTTAAGCAATATTGTTGCCTGTCCTGACTACTGAGACATTGTTTTATTTGAATGATCTCTTCATAATTTTGTGCTGATGTTCCACCTTAAAGCTGTTATAGAATAATCCTCCCTGTATTTGTATTTGTATTTGTATTTGTATTTGTATTTGTATTTGTTTTTGTTTTTGTTTTTGTTTTGTTTTTTTGTTTTTTAGTTGTTTTGTTATTTTCTTTTTTGTCTTTTGTTTCGTGTGAAAGCCTCAATGTTTAGTAACTGATGCACAGTTCTTTGCTTGTCTCAGCTTCGGGAAATGATCTTTTCCTGTTTGAATTTGATTTCTTTTCCTGTTTGTAACACAACTCTTTGCAATTTTTAGATTCAAATTTCACGACTTATTCAGTGTGCATATAAATCCTGATTCTTTTTGTAACATAGCTAATTCACATAAACCCTATATTTATTTATTTATTTATGATAACCTCCATTTTACATCAAATTTTCGTCGCGACCCTGTCTCTGGCATATGGAGGTGCATACATCTAAACATGTAGAGAAACATTATGCGAATAGGAAACAAATGCACACAGAGATACTTGAAGCCAAGACCTCTCCTACTTTGTGCTCGGATACCATGTTAATTTACTAGTCCCAAATGCTCAAGTTGTTAGAAAAGATGACCCAAAAATTCTCATCACTGAATTCTAACAAATCCCTGATTTTTGCAATTGCTTTAATGATTTTTATACTCTTTTGAATCAGCATGATACAACACTGTACAGTAATCTTTGGCATTTTGTTCCTTCATTGGGCTTAAATGTTTGATATTGTGTTTAACAGTTATTACAACCCTTGGTTCCTCCTGTAGGACTTTACGATACTGTATTTGATGTTGACAATGATAAAGAGAGAGCAGAAGCTCAAGGTCTTGAACCAAATGGGTTCAGTTTTGATGGAGCTGATGCAGCCGGTGTTGATTACGCTCTTAATCGGTGAGTGGACTTTTCTCTTTGTCACACAAATTACAGAAATGTTCTTTTCTTCTTGTTTTGACAATTTCAGTATTTTAGTTTTTATTGGGAAATTTGCTCACTCATTTTTTTTTAACCCAACAAGTCAAGAACTTTGGGTTTGAGTAATGAACATAAAAACATCATGTAAGATGATCCTATGGTTGAGCCACTAACACGAGCAAATAATATTTTACACTTCTTCTATCAGTCCCTACCTCTCATGAGGGAAATTATTCAGCTTCTCTTATTTTCTTTTCTATGCCCTTGAATTGTCAGAGCAGAAATCAGAGGACTGAGGAGAGTTATATAGATAAATAACAAAATTATCTCTTCACTTCAGCTTCATTATACAATACAATATGCTCGACCTATGTTACCTGGAACACAATCATTTCGGTACGAGGACTGGGAACCAGAACACAATACACTACATGCTTTAAAATATGGTACAATAAGGATAAACTCGTTTAAATTACACTATTAGAAAGTTGCATTTAATTATTAGAGCAATTTTCCCTGAACAATTTTTGAAGTGTATTATAGCCCATTTTGTATATTTTGTTCCACCAAAACTCCATTCTCCTTGAATTTTAGTTCATTTATACCAGATTTTTTTTCATCCTAAGCGAAACTTTAAGAAAATAAAGAGAACTTTTGGAATCACTTTGGATTGCTAAATTCACTATTTTGGAATGAAAAACATTGTTCTAAACTTAAATTTCTAGGGTATTAACATTTTCTGGTAACATTGTGCTTGACTATGCCCTACTCCTCTATCTCTCTCTCTATATATATGTATATATATGGTTTCCATATGTTTGTGAGTACATAGAGGACTTACTCGGCAGTTATTACGTTACAGAGCAATCTCTGCTTGGTATGATGGTAGAGATTGGTTCAACTCGTTATGCAAGCGGGTGATGGAGCAGGACTGGTCATGGAACCGGCCAGCTCTTGATTACTTGGAACTTTACCACTCCGCTCGCAAGTGAAAAACAAGAAACTACTGAGGAACAGATACATGGCTTAAAAGGGAGATGCGACGTACCATGATCCTGTCCCACAATTGTACAGGTTCAGTGATATTAAATTTTGTTCCTGTTTTTGTTTGTCTAGATGCTGAAGTGTGTGCATAATAATAATTCGCCCTAATGTGAATAATGCGAGGCAATAATAGCAGCTGTAGAGCCTGATATTGTTTTATCCATTTTGTTTAGCATGAATTCATAGCTTAGCATCAATAATTGCAGCTGACTGTTGGAGCATCGCTAAGTTCCAAATTTATTTTGTATTTGTTAATTTGGAGTTTTATATGTCCAAAAGGATCAAATCAGAGCAGTATTTTCATTGTAATTTGCCAATCTTCCTGTCATTGATATTTAGGCTGATTTTTTTGGCTTCCAAGTGATTCTTACATGTCATTTATAAGAAGATTTTGTTGAAAATACATTTCCTTATGAACAAAAGGGAAGATTTTTCATGGAATCCGAGGCCTCGCGTGATGGCAAGTGCTACTTCTCCTAATATTGTGGCACAGGATCGAGTCATGAGAATCAAGTCTCTTCGTAGAAAAAGTTGGGAAATGTTGTGTACCTACTATTTTCATACTCTTGCCTAGAGTGCTTGCCTTGATTATGAATGAGGTGAAGAAATTAATTTTGATAATTCCTTTTAACTCCTTTTGGATTGACAACAATTTGTTTATCTGAGAACACTTTTTCAGATAGTTTTAAAATTGAATTTTCTAACTATACTTGAGTTTTAATACATTGATCTTTCATTTCCTTTATATATATATATATGAGGGTGCCAAATTGGTAATCCTTCCATATGTTCACTCCACTTTACCTAATCAGATATGGATTCGGTTTCCCCACAATTTTATCATAATAAATACAATACAACTTCTCATAAATTTTTTAATAGTCATTTCAGTTCAATTGGTCTTATAATCCCTCATTTACAACTCAATTTTTTATAAAATTGTTTCAAAATTTTAGCAAATAATAAATAACAACATATCAATTTTGACATGTAATCAATGATTTCATTGAATAATAAATGGTTATAAGACAAACTAGTCAAAAATTTAGTAATTTCAATTCAATTTCTTCATTTCCTTCCAAATTTTGAAAAGATAAAAAATTCTCACAATGCTTGGACAGTAAAATGATCAAGAAGTTCAGTTGGTGAGTATTTTTTTTCTTTTTTTTCTTTTTTTTTGATCAATAGATATTTTCATTAAAGTATAGAAGTCAAACAACACTTGAAAGGAATCCATCTAGCAAAAAACTTACCCCAAACTAAGAAAAAAAAAATCAAATGAAAGCACGAAGGACTAGCTTTGAGAAAAACATGATGCTAAGCTTGTATTGCAAAACAGAGTCGATCATAAGAGTTCAAAAATAGGGTGAGTCGAAGAAAAAATCGTAGGCTACATCCACAGAGATGGGTAAACAACAATGAAACACCGATGAAAACCTAATCACACAACCAAACACCAAAAAACAAATCAAATTAGGAGACTACCTCCAGACCTCAGACACGTGGAGAGATGGTGACCACACTGGCGGCCTGGTCAGATTTGGTGGAGCAAAGAAGTGGAGAAAGGGTGGAGGTAGATTTGAAGTGGGTGGGACCATGGAGGCAAGGAGAAGGCAGATCTAGGTTCAGAATGTCTCTAGAATGGAAACCAAAGAGAGAGAGGCCTTTTTACTCATAGTTGGTGAGTATGTTGGATAGCTGGTTTTTGCACAATAAACAATTCACATGGGACTACAAAATAATCAACAAAGTTACTCTATAAAATTGCAAAAGAAATTCAACAGTGGAAAAGAACTTGGATCAACCACTGTATACTATTTCATCTCTTTCTTGTTAGTTCTAAAAATATTAAATAATCGAAGGAACTTAACAATCTCAAGAAAATTAAATAACTATAAAATTTTCTAATGAATCTCTTTCTATTCTTCAATCACCACAATCATCCATGTTTGATCATAACCAACTAAAATTGGAAGTGTCACTATGAAGAAAGTGAAGCATTTTTGCATTTATGAAAAAGAAAAAAGAAAAAAAAAGAAGAAGAAGGTATTTATTGGGATTATTCGAAAGCCTAGGGGTGCCATGGAACCCCCACCTACAATATAACTCTGCCACTGTATATATATATACATACACTAGCGATAGATGTACACGTGATGCATGTGTAAATGTACGTAATTTAAGAATATTTGAAATTTTCAAATTATTTGTAAAACTTTGAATAAATTTTCTACATAAGTAATTTTCAAACTGTCGTGAGCGTTTTTGAAAAATAAAAAAGCGTGACATAGAAGTATTCACACCAAAAACTTTATAAGCTTTTATGAAATAGTGTGTATATACAAGGGAAATTACAAAAAAAGATAAAAAAAAAAAAAAAGAATCCTCGAATTTGACCTTTCTAACAAAATAAACATTAAAATTTTAATTTTATTAATTTGAATCTTAAATTTTTTCTTTATTTTTAATATAAACTATTTGTTTGTGAAACATGTGTCTTACATATGTCAAGCTAATAATCGGTAAAAATGGGAAAACTCTCTCTTTCATGCATATATATATGTACTATTATTAAAAGTGAACACTGTCTATAAACTTCATTCTCTCCTTTTTCGAAGCGGTTTTCTTCTTGCGCCAAGTGTCAATTTCTCCATCTAAAAGGAAAAAAATAAAAAATAGTACTTAAAAGAGGAACACAAGATTTGAATCTAAGACCATTCACTTAACTAATTAAAAATATTTTCATTACTTAAACAATATATTCAGAAACAGTGATGCTAGGGAGCTCGAAAACGAACTCCCCCTAATCCCCCGAATTCCATTTTTTTTTTTTTTTTTTTCTTCAACAGGAAGAAGAAGACGGAGGGGCAGCAGGAAGAAGAAGACGGAGGGGGAGGGGGACTGGAGGGGGCCTAGAAAATGGGCTGGAGGCGGAGGGCTGGAGGTCGTCGGCGATGGAAGAGGCGACGAGGCATGGCGCGGCGACGGAGGGCAAGGCCGATCGGCGACGGAGGGCTGGACGATGGCGATCGGCGACGGATCTGCGACGATCGACGGCTGGCGGGGCGACGATCGGCGGCTCTCTCTCCCTCCCTCCCTCTGCTTCTCTCTCTCTCTCTCTCTCTCTTCTCTCTTCCCCTCTGCTTCTCCCTCTGCTTCTCTCGCCGAAAATGGAAGAAAAAAGAAAAAAAAAAAAAAAGAAAAAATCCCCAAAACGACGTCGTTTTGGGGATTAGGGGGATTAGGGGGAGCCAAATTCGAGCTCTCAATCATTATTCATATAGAAAATATATGTTATCAATTCAAAATTAAAATTTATATTTTAAACACACTCGGTGGCTCACACCCTAATATATATATATATATATAAATTGGGTGACAAACAACATTTCTCATAATGAAATGGCTGATTCTTTCTTCAATCTTGTAAATATAAATTATCTTGTTATTAGAAGAAATATATGATTTCTTATAAGTAAATCAATTAATGGGAATAAAAATTAATGCGGAAAAATTAAATCAACAGTAACATAAGAATTTTACGTGGTTTCCTCAATGTGAGGTACGTCCATGAAATCGAAATCCGATTTTACTATCAACTAAAAAGTTTTCAAATAATTACAAACGAGACACAAATGGTCTCACAAAACAACTTTAGGTGAATTCCAAATAATCACAAATAAATAAGAAGAAAGATCTCACCAAATAAATGAACAAAAATTTTCAAAATTTAATTGAAAAAGACCCAAAATTATAGACCAAAATCAGCCGAATAACTGAACATAGACAAAACTCTCTGTCAAGATATCACTGTCGCAGCACTCACCGAAAAAAGCTTGATTCCACCGAATTGAATTTCCAATTGTCCTAGTGCAGTCTCTCCGAAACATACACAATATATTCTTGAATTTTATTATCAAAATTCTAATTGCTATCAAACAGATTATTAAATATCATTAGACTTAAAAGTTAGATATAATATATTAAAAATACATTATAATTAACACCAAACCAAACCAAATCAAACCAAACTAATTGAATCTTATACTCCAATAAAGAGATATTTCCACAGTTGGTTATTTCATATAATTGTAGTGGCTCATCATTGGCAAGCTTTGACCACCCTATATGCCCAATACTATGCTAATAATAATTAAAGTGATGGTGACAAAACTTGTAGCCATGAATTTCTTGCTGCACAACCCAATCAGTCAAGCTTTTTATTCTTCTCTCTTTATCAGCCTTGTATAAACCTTTGATGCATGTCCCTCCCTCTCTTTTGTTTTAAGACTCTGATTGAATTTAAGATTATAAAAGAAATTTATGGGTTAAAAATGGAATGAAAATAATATATATATATATATATATAAGCTCTAAATTCTGTCCTTTTTTTCCCCTTATTGTTTGTTTTCCCTTCAAAAATTCTTTTACAAATATAAAATTCAAAACTCTCAAACTAGATTTTGGCACATTAGAATATCTAAAATATTATAATTTTGTATTCCTTCTCTAATAATATAAATATCATTTCTTTTACTTTTGCACGCAATGTCAAATGAAAAATATATTATTTGTGAGCCCATCATGATAAAAATAGAGAGAAAAGTTTTGAAAAATTTTAGTAAGTATATAACAAATTGTTGAAGAGCTTTTTTGTTGAGCTCAAGTAGGTGTTCCTTTTTTCAAGAAATCACTAACTGGATCGCCCAAACCACATTCAGTGCTCTACCACTCACCTCGCACACATATTATTGGAGATTCATCACATTAGATTGTGTTTGGATCCTTTATTTGGGTATAAATTTAGAAAAATAAGGTAAAAGATAAGTGAAATATAAATAAAATATAATTACATTTCACAAATATTTTTCATTTTCCTTTCGAAATCTCTATCTAAATTTATATTCTAAATACAACCTTAATGCTAAAAATACAAAATGAATCACAGAAAATACAATAATAGACTAGATTTATTGAATATGAATCATTCTATAATTAGGTATAGTCTCAACTTTTTATTACTTTTTTTGTGATCCATTTTTTTTTAATATGATCCATTTTTTAGATTGGGTAGGGATTTAGAAAAATAATAATAAAAGGTAGGTAAAATGTGAATGAAATATAATTACATTTTACACATATATATATATATTTTTTTCTTTTTCTTTCAAAATCTCTATCTCAATTCATACTCTAAATACAGCCTTAGTGCCAAAAATACAAAATTACAACACAATGAATCACATAAAATACAATGGGTCCATTTGGGATGGGGATTGACTTTTGGCTTTTTGGCTATTTTAGACTAGGGCTAAAAAATCTCGTTTGAGATGAACTTTTTGACTTTTTTTGACTTTTGTGAGAGAAAAAATGTAATGATTATGGGTTGGATGTGATATTTTGTCTTATTGAACTAAAAATTCTATTTTATTTTTTTGTAACTAAAATAGCCAAAAAATCCTGAGCTTTTTCTTCTCAACCGAATCCAGTAGACCAGATTTATTGAATATGGATCATTTCATAATTAGGTACAGTCTCAACTTTTTATTACTTTTTCTGTGATCCATATTTTAGATTGTTGATGCTCCAATATGCCCATTAGCAACATGTGAATGGAAGTCCATCATGGGCATAAGAGGATGTAAAGTAGAAATAGATGTGGTAAGGATTTCTAGTTCATGGTCACATCTTGGGAGTTATATAAAGGTCCCAAGTTGCCAAGTCTAGTTAACTTGGCTTATAGCCACCTAAATTGCTCTATCTTTGGTTGGCATTGAAGAGACCAATACTTGTAGAAATGATATATTTTTTCGTGTGACAATGAGTTATGGTTATTGGGTAGATAGTGAGATTGAGTATGACCAGAGGGGACCCCTTTTCTTTTTTTTTTTGACAAGGACCAGATGGGACTTGGGAGCATATTTAGTGGACCAAACTTTATATTCTTCACAAAGATAAGGTGGGTGTCTATAAAGTGTGATTATTATTATTATTATGTCTTATGTAATCAATTCAAGTACAGTCCTCAAGTAAATATGCTTTTGGATGGTTGCATAAGAGTTCACTTATCTTATGACAAGAAGGGATTGATAGATTGTTTTTTAATCCATCCAACTTGCATTTTCACTTAGCTCATGTTAAATTGGATAAGATGGGATAATTTATCTTGCAATAATTTAGATATTGTTTCCCACTAATTAAAAAAGCCTCTTTTTCTAATTTTTTTTGGGTTAAATTTTTAAAATTTGTGTCAATTTTTTACTTTTGAAGATCATTTAATCTTGATCTTAAAAGTAAAAAATAAAAAAATAAAAAGTTTACTAATATTTTATTTTAGATTAAAAAAATGTTTACTTATATTTTATTTTTTTTGTGTCTTGAGTGGTTTTTTTTTTTTTTACTTTTTATGTATGTCTAGTCAAATAGTAGGACTTAAAAATGAAAAGACTTTTAAAACATCTAAAAAAAATTTACTTAAAATGAAAAAAAAAAAAACAACAAAAAAGAAATTACCAAGCTCACACTTATTTTGATGAATATATATTAACCATTCTATGATAAAAATCTAATTTCAAAACCCGATATGGTATTGACATTTTTTGAATAAAATAATCAAGAGAAACAAAATATATTAAAATAATTAATAAGATAAAATATCATATTCAAATCATAATTATTTAATTTTTTTCTCTCACAATTATCAAACCAATTAAAAAATGGGTGATGCACCAATAAATCTTAAATTGCAAACTTATGAACTATTTAGTCTTGAAAGACTTTTTATAGACTGAAAAGTCTCGTTATATTAGAAATTACCAATTAGGGCTATTGTACTGGGCGTGTGTGTTACAAAGTAGTGGGTGTAAATGGTATTACACATATTGCGCGAAATTATAGAATTGAGGCATTTGCATTCCCTTTGTGATCAATGTTGAAGCTACAAAAATGGTGAGATTCTGGGGATTGATGTTAAGTTGGAAAACGTTGGAGAAATTGAAATGAAATGGTAATGTTGACATTTTCGAGAGTGAAGCGAGGACCCTTAAATTCGGAAAACCCTAATACTTTACCCTCAAATGTGACATTGATTCGGCCGATGCGCATGTGAATGCGGGTGCGTGAACGGCGATTGGGCGACCGTGATTGTGGATACGTCAACACGAGTTGTTGACTGAACATTGTTGATTGCGATAACACAGCGTGAAGGTTTATAGTTTGGGGACATCGTAACATGATGAAAACACAAGAAGGTATGTATTTTGCTAAATGTTTTGCGTTTTCGTTGGTGGTATTGTTTGGTTTACATTTACGTTCTACATTTTAGTGATTGTTTTGATGATACTGATACATGTGCGACATTGGTTTGAGATTGTCGGTTGAAACAGGAAGTTGAGTATAGTGTTGTGGTAATGTTATTTGTTATGTAATGTTGAATCATTTGAACACTAGGAAGGTGGGATTTGTTGCTGTAATGTTATGTTTGGGTCAATGTTAATATGAAGGTGGGATTTGTTGCTTTTAGTGGTATGTTTCTACAATGCTCAGTTTTGTGTTGATAATCTGTATGTTAGATGTGTTTTGGCTTTAATGTTATAAAACATTGGTTTTGTGTTTTTAGGGCACATAATGTGTTGTGATGATGGTATGTACTGTATAGGGTGTCAATGTAACATAACGTACACGTTGCAACAATTAATTGTGAATGTAAAATATTACCCTCTACATCATTACGCACACATCAGCAAAAAGAATCATACCAAATCACACTAAAGGATAAATATGTAAACTCCACACATGTTAAATCAAAGGAAAATACTCATTGCCAATTAAATAGGATCAAATGGTTCATAAAAAAAAAAAAAACAAAAGACCAAATGAATCAACATTTTTCAATTTGAAATTTATCAATAATTTTTCCTTAAAAAAATAAAAAAAAAAATCAACTATCACCACAAAGATAACTTTTACCTAAAGCTAAATCCTCAAACGGAGCCAAAATATCCCCCAATCTCCGAAGACAATAATTTTGTGTGTTTGATTGGGGGATAAGGGGGGAGATTATTTACTGTGCGGATTGTAATTCGCACAGTAAATCCAATCCGATGTTTGTTTTTTTTTTTAGTCCGCCGGACATGGAGTCCGGCCGGACTCCTTATCCCCCATATGGGGGATTATACTATCCTAGGGGGGGGTGTGGGACAATTTTGGAGAGATTATTTACTGTTGGGATTAGGTGGTAAAATGACCATTTTGACCTTCTACTATTTAATTATGTATTATATTTAGTAAAATTTGATAAAATTTAAATGTCTCAATTTAAAAATAAAATAATTTTATTTAACTTTTTATTTATGTTTTATTTTTTAAATAATTTTTTATAGATATTTTATTGATGTTTTATTTTAAAATTTTGTTTATATTTTATTTAATTTCATTATTTAAATGTTAATAGATGTTTTATTTAATTTCATTGTTTAATTATTATTATTTTTAAAAACAAATTTATTTAAAATTTTAATTAAAAAAATAATATAAATTTTTATTGATATTTTATTTATTTATTTATTTAATTTTTAAAAAATAAATTTATTTAATTGTGTAAAAAATAAAATAAAATAAAATTTTATTTAATCTAGCTAAAAATAATTAAAATATTAAAGATCTGTTTAATATTGCTATTACTTAGCAAACAACTGAAAAATGGTAAAATAGTCTTTTGTTCATTTATCCTATTTAATCCGTCCAACCAAACGTTGGATTCACTAAAAATAGTCATTTCCAGACATCTAATCCCATGAAAAAACAAACACAGGATACATATCCAATCCAACCAAATAGTCCGGGGGATTCACAGTCCCAGGACTCAAGTCCGATGGATTCTAATCCCCCCTTATAATGTCTTAACTGACCATGATGTCATGACATTTCTCGTTTTATAGCTTAGCCAATAAATTTGTATTTTTTAACTTTTTATCTTAAAATAATAACAACATATCATTCGTTGGGGAACTGGATTAATTTTTAAATTTTTAAGTTATTTTAATTTGGGTTAAAATTTTTTATTTGAGATGAGTTTTGAATTTTTTGACTTTTGTAAGAAAAAAAAATGATTATAATTTAGATATGACATTTTACATTATTAACTTTTTAACTTATTTTATTTTTTTGTAACTAAAATAGCCTCCAACTCACATACCAAACATAGCCATACTTTAGAGTCAACATAATCACAAAAAGGGCAAAATAAACTAAAAAGTCAATAAGACAAAATATCATATCCAAAGCATAATCATATCATTTTTCTCACAAAAGTCAAATAAGCCAAAATGCCTATACCAAATGAGACTTTTTAGTCTCAGGCTAAAACAACTAAAAAGTTAAAAAGTCAACCCACATCTCAAACAAGAGAAGGGATGCTTTAGTAAAACTTTTCTTGTCTTATTAAAATAAAGAAAATAATATACAAATGAAAATTTTATTAGGAAATTTTATTTTTTAAGTATTTATATTTTAATTAGTCCATAATATATTATTATATTTTAATAAGTTCTATTGTTTGGACATTTGATCTATTAAATCTTAATTCACATATTTAAGGTATTTTATGAGTAGTTTTACCCTTACAAATATTTTTTGAACCTCTAGCAATTTGGTGATGTGAACATTTATATTTGACAGTGTGAATGTTCACATTGACATGTAATATTTATATTAACAGTGTTAATATTCACATTACGGAACATTTACATTATCTATATGAATATTAATGCACGTTTCACCTTATTATTATTAGGGCTATTTTAGTAACTATATCACTCATAAAATTTATTAGAATATAAAATAAAAAAAAATTGAATAAGTAAAACATAATAAAAAAATTGGAGAGAAATTTATGGATAAAAGTCCATACACAAATTAGTTTTCACATACAAATTTGGAAGGCATATATTTTGTCTTGTAATAAAGCATAAAAAACAAAAGAAAAGAGGGGGCTATACTTACAAATTAAAAATTATTTTTTTAAAAAAATTTCAAAGAAACATGTTATAAACGATCGAGGCAAGTTATTTGGTGGTTGTAAATAATACTTCATACCATTTATATTGTGACATGTGTTCAATTGTTTCATAAAAATAAACATAAATTTGATTAATCTTACTTTTCAAACTAATAAAAATCATATGAAAACACGATATATATAGACTAGGCAAAGTCTCAAGTTTAAAATTTTTTAGTTGCAAATAATTCTTTTGGATTAGTCCTCGGCTTTAATTGAGACGTCGCTAATAGACGGTGAAATTGATCCCCCAATTAATTGATTCAACGTACTGAATACCATGCTATTAAAAAAATGAATCAACAACCGCGCTATACACTTGCATCAGACTACTACATAACATTTTCTGGGGCGGCACTACTATAAAAAATTAAGGTTTTAAAAATTAAAATTTAAGAATAAAATTATTTTTTAGGGACTAAATATTTTTATTGTGAAAAGTGTCGTTATTATATTTTTAGTAACGAAAATTAGACATTAGTAATAAATTATTATCTTTTTGGGATCAATTTTTTTGTCTCAAAAAATAAATCATTTTGAGACCAAATTATTTTGTCCCTAAAAGTATATTTATTAGTGACATTTTCAAAATTTTGTCACTAAAAGCCTTATTTTTGACTTTTCGGGACGACATTTTAGTGACTATCTTCACGACGATAGAAATTGATCTCTAAATGTCTTTTGCAACAAAATTTTTACTTTTAGAGACTGAAAAATTTGGTTTCTAAAACTCTTATATGTTGTAGTGCATAAATTTTGTATGGGAGGAGCCAACGTATATGCATAAAAAATTATTGAATTAGTTTTGGTACATTATTAATTAAACATAATTCTTATATAAATGTTACGAAATAAGTATTTTACGAGAAAACTAAATAAATCTAACAAATAATTTTTTCAATTTTTAAAAGTTTGAAACTATTGATTAGATCTCAATATACAATTGGTTAACTGTTGTTTTATACTATTTTATTGATTAACATAACTAATAAATAAAAAGTGAAAAATGTTTCAAACCACTAAAAATGATTCTTAAATTTACTTTTAATGACATTAAATGTTATACATTAGTTGATTTGTTAAAAAAATAATAAACTAAGGCTTAATTTCTATCATGTCATTATAGATAAATTTGAAAGTAAAATTTTAAATTTTCTAACATTATTCATAAAAAGTTATATATACCATTTGATTTTAAAAATTAAAAAGTTAAGTGACATGTACCTATTGTATTAATAAAATTAACTCAATAAAATTGATACTATTATTTAAAATGTAAAATAATTAGAAATCATTTCATTATATATTGTGAAATACTAATAAAATAAAAAGAAAGTAAAGTAATTCTTATGAAATTAGCAAATCATTCTAATAATATTACAAATACTCATAAATATAAAATTAATATAATATTACAAATACTCATAAATATAAAATTAATAATAAATAGTTAAAAATCGGAGGGGGATTGGGCTCTACCAACCACTACACAGTTCCACCCCTACATAATTCCATGACAAGGGTGCCGTACGTTGTCTTTTTTTTGGGGGGTAAGTAAAGGGTGCTATCGGGGTGATTATTTACACACCGCATTTAGGGTCCGTTTGGTAAAATTATGGAAAAGTAATTATAAATTATATCTTAATAGATTATGACTTATAACTGTGAACATAAGCAGTGAACCTGTTTGGTCCAGCTGTGTGATTATGGATTTAAACAGGAGAGTAGTGTTTGGTTAATAAGCTGTAAAATAACTTTTTATTGTCTAATTGTCCATTTTGCCCTTATATGATATAAAAACGATTATTTTGTCATTTTTTCAGTTTTAATTTTAAAAAAATTATTTCATTAATAAAAGTTAATATAATTTTTTTCATTATTTCATCAATTAATACTAAAATTAATAATAATATCAATTAGTATAATTTTTTTCATTTTTTCATTACAAATTAATTAGTGTCAATTAATGACTTAATTACCATCAATTAATACTAAAATTAATAATAGTATCAATTAGTTTAATTTTTTTTTCATTTTTTCATTACAAATTAATTAGTGTCAATTAATGGCTTAATTACCATCAATTAATACTAAAATTAATAATAGTATCAATTAGTTTTTTTTTTTTTTCATTTTTTCATTACAAATTAATTAGTGTCAATTAATGGCTTAATTACCATCAATTAATACTAAAATTAATAATAGTATCAATTAGTTTAATTTTTTTTCATTTTTTCATTATGAATGAATTAGGTGTCAATTAATGACTTAATTACCATTAATTAATACTAAAATTAATAATAGTATCAATTAGTATAATTTTTTTCATTACAAATGAATTAGGTGTCAATACTAATTAATATAAAAATACTGAAATTAGTGTCATTATAAAATTAGTGTCATTTATTTTGTCAATTATATTTTTTCATTTAATAGAAGTTATTTAATTTATTATTTCATTTTATTTAATTTATTATTTAATTGTGCAATTTAGTCATTATCATTTTTTTATTATTTTGTTTTGTTTTCATTAATATCAATTAGAACAATTTTTTTTTAATATTATTATTACAATACCAAAGATTATTTCATTAATAGTATCAATTGTTAATCATTATTTTTTTAATTATTATTTATTGATATTAATTGAAATAAATTTATTTAAATTGTACAATTTATTTTAATTGATTATTTTTGTTTTTAATTTTTGTTTTTAATTGGAAAAGAAATTACCAAATAAATTTATTTTTGTTTTTAATTATTGTTTTTATTATTTTGTTTTTAATTATTATTTATTGATATTAATCGAAATAAATTTATTTAAATTGTGCCATTTATTTTAATTGATTATTTTTGTTTTTAATTGGTAAAGAAATTACCAAATAAATTTATTTTTGTTTTTAATTTTAAATTTTTTAATTTTTTTTTTTCCCTTCTCTTCCTTCCTCATGAGCCATCCGTATGCCAGTGGTCTGCAACCCTAGCCATCGCCGCGATCTGGAACGGCAGAGAGGGAGTGTCGTCGCTCGTCACCGTTCACCAGCTTGAACAACGCCGGAGATGGTTTATTGGTTCGTGAGAAATAGAGAGAGAGAGAGAGAAAGACGACGGCAGATCGCGATGCCTTTAGATCGCGATGACGGCTATGGATCCACCACCGCCTCTGATAGATCTGAATCCGAACACACAAAGAGAGAGAGAGAGACGACGGCAGATCGCGATGCGTAGGGTTTTGAGATCGCGATGACGGCTGTGGATCCACCACCGCCTCTGATAGATTTGAATCCGAACACAGAGAGAGAGAGAGAGCTACGGTTTTAGAGAGCTAGGGTTGGTCAGAAATCGCCTGGCGTGCGAGAGACAGAAATGAGTTGGGTTTGGTTTATATACGTGGCACACTAGTAATAACTTGAAATGGTGAGGGGCATTTAAGTCATTTTGCCCCTCAAACCCCAGCTGTGCACTTAAGCTGAATCTTTAAGCACCTCCAAAGAAACTCAAAAAATAATCATTTTTTTGACTTAATTTAAGTTAAAAGTTGATCACTTGAGCTACACCAAACACACAAAAATCACTTAATTTAAGCTAAAAGCTGAAATAAGCTAGATTTAAGCTCTACCAAATAACCCTGATTAAGGCCGAAATGTACATCATTGAGGCCGTTAATTAGAATCTCTTAACTTCACTTGCTGGTCAAACCGTGCATTTTATGTGTGTTGAATGTCAATCAGGTTGTACATCGTTGGAGCATAAAATGGGCAAAAAGACAAAATTTGGACAGAGTTGACTTTTTCTGGAAAAGTCAAACTGATGTTTTAAACCTGTTTGGAAGTGAGTAGAAGTATAAAAAGAAAAGGAAAGGCTTTTCTAGGGTTCTGAAATGTTTTACCTAAAGAGGGGGCTAGGGTTTGGAAGGGAAAGGAACAAAAGCTTCAAGATGTCTCCATGGTGGTTCTTCTCCATCTTCCTCCTTCCACTCCTCCATGAGTGGCTAGTCTCTTTTCTAGGGTTTTGATGAAACCCTAGCCATGTAATTATGTAGTTTTCTTTTTGATTTTAAATTATGTAAAGGTTTGAACATTGTATGGTGTTTTAGAAGTTTCTTTTATATTTTTCATTATTCTTCGAATATTTGACTTTCTGTGATTGTTGAATGTTATCCATACAATTGTTTTCTTTTCCTTCACATTCAAGGTATGGGACGAACCATACTACGAGGAACGAGTCGTATCACTACCTTAGTTTAGAGTGAACGATTCGTATTACTTGAGATGGTTCGTGCTCGTACATTGAATGTGATGATCTTCTTGTCAAATGCTTCGAACTTGTAGTTGCGAAACATTAATCCGTTCAAACCATAGCATAATTGATTTCAATTGAAACCCTAATTATGTGGTTAGTGGTGAATTCTCTACCCTAGGATTTTTCCCCAATTCAGTAAACCCAATTTCAATTATTCTTGATAATTTAATTCCTTAGTTTAATTTATTCGTTTTAAATTAGGTTATAAACAACAATCTTTTTATCAAAATTAATTTAGGAATTTCAATTAAATTAGTTTAATTTCACAATAGTCCCTGTGGATCGATACCTGGACTTGCCATTATTCTAATTGAATTTGGTATAGTTTAGTGATTTATTTTGGTGTGTTCAACGACCCATCAAATTTTGGCGCCGTTGCCGGGGACTTCTGGCGAAATTAGTTAATTTAAAGTTACATTCTTATTTTAATTTTTAGTTTAGGATTTTATGCTTTTGGTGTTGCTAAGTGTGCAGAGCGTTTGAAATTGGAGCTATCATTGAAGTGCAAGCGGAGCGCAGCCGAGCTTAAAAAAATAAAACCGCAGCACTAAAGTGAGTAAACAGAAGCAAACACTCACAAGCAAAGCACCAAAGTGCTAAAACGAAAGTCAAAGCTCAACTGGGGGTTGGAGACAACGTCTACACGTCAAGCATCCGCAAGACGAGTAAAGCGTTTTCGTTAAACCGCTGTGAGTATTTCTTCCTTTGGTATTTTGCTTTCATACTTAGTGCACAGAGTCGAACTTATTGTGTGTGTGTGGGTAGTGTATGCACGGGCGTCGTTCTTGTCGCCCTGAATTGTGGAGTTTGGACCTTGAACTAGAAAGGACCCTTAGGAGACTTAGGGCTCTGCCCGTATTCCTAGGCTTGAATATTCATACATTGAGCCATTAGAGATGGCAGATCCTAATGTCCCGAATGTGCCCAACCGGACACTTAAGGATTATTTTACACCCACTGCATATACATCACCATCATGCATCCAATTGCCCAACACCACTGCTGCTCATTATGAGATTAAGTCCAGCACCATACAAATGCTCCCATCATTCCATGGACTAACTCATGATGACCCTTATAAGCATTTGAATGAATTTCTGGAAATTTGCTCGACAGTGAGGATCCAGAATTTCACAAATGAGGCCTTAATGTTGCGATTGTTTCCATTCTCGTTAAAGGATAAAGCCAAACACTGGCTAAATTCTTTACCTGCTAATTCAATCACAACTTGGGACCAATTACAGCAACGGTTCTTGGAGAAGTACTTTCCCATAGGTAAAACCAACCAACTTAGGCGAGCCATCACAAACTTTGCTCAAATGGATGGCGAGCAATTCCATGAGACGTGGGAAAGACTTAGAGACCTTCTCCAACAGTGTCCCCACCACCAAGTGCCTGATTGGCAACTTGTTCAAACATTCTATTATGGCTTAACTGAGCCACACCGCCAAATGGTGGATTCGTCCTGTGGTGGGACATTTATGTCTAAAAATGATGCCGAGGCATGGCAATTGTTTGAGAACTTAAGTGATAATTCCCTTCACCATGCCTCCGCAGCCCGGCAAGTCCGGCAACCCGTAGTTGGAGCCCCGAAAAGAGGGGGCATTTATGAGGTCGGGCAAAACTTAGAGTTAGCCCAACAAGTAGAGGCACTATCCCGCAAGATAGACCACTTATTAGCTACGGGACATGCCCCTACCCAGCAAGATCAGCCTCAATTCCGTGAGGCATGTGTTATATGTGCGAGCCCTGCTCATGACTTGAGTGAGTGCCCTTCGGCATCACAATTTCCGGAGTTAGTCCAAGAGCATGTGAATGTGGCTCAAGGATTCTCCAACCCGGGTAATGACCCATACTCCAACACATATAATCCGGGATGGAGAAATCACCCTAATTTCTCATGGAGACCCCCTTCACAAGGCACTTCTTAATCCTCCACCACCAAGGCAGAATTTCAATAATTTTGCCAACCAATCATCCTACCAACCACCGCAACCTTATCGACCCCCACAACCGTACCGGCAACCACAACCCCCGCCTGTTCCTCAGGGCAACTCTGCCTTTGAGACTCAGGTGTTGGAAGTTCTCTCAGAACTTAAGGGGTTAGCACCGATAGTTCACTCCCACACTCACTCTATTGCCAAGATAGAGACCCAATTGGGTCAAATAGCTAACAACATGAATCGGAGAGAGGAGGGAAAATTACCAAGTCAAACTGTGGCCAACCCTAAGGGACAATACGGGGCAGAGAGTTCGGGTGGGAATGGTAAGCAACATGAGCAAGTGCAGGCGGTGGTTGCTTTGAGAAGTGGTAGGGAGTTAGAGCCTCAGTCAGTTGCGTCTGATGCAACTAGAGTTAGGAGGGTGACCACGGGGTTCACCTAGTGAGAGCAAGGGTGAGGGGGAACACTTAAGAGGGATGACTTAGTCCCTAGTACATAGCCCAAGGCACCATATGTGCCTAAGGCACCCTTTCCCCAGTGCCTTGATACACCGTCCCCTTTTAATAAGAAGGCGGCATCTATGGAGGCAATGATGGATGTCTTTAAACAGGTAAAAATCAACCTCCCCCTGTTGGAGGCGATTAAGCAAGTACCATCATATGCCAAATTTCTGAAGGACCTTTGTACGCAAAAGCGTAAATCTAGGACACATGTGTCCCAAAAGGTCCTACTCACGGAGCAAGTAAGCTCCATCTTGTTGAATGACACACCTCCTAAGCTTAAGGACCCGGGAGCCCCAACCATTGCATGCATTATAGGGGACCATTTCATTGATAGGGCCTTATTGGATTTAGGGGCTAGTGTCAATTTGTTGCCGTACTCTGTGTACGAGGAATTTGGGCTTGGCGAGTTGAAGCCCACTACTGTCACTCTTCAATTGGCTGACCGGTCCCTCAGAGTGCCACGTGGCATGATTGAGGATGTACTAGTTAAGGTTGATAGGTTCTACTTCCCTGTTGACTTTTTGGTGTTAGATATGGAACCGGTAGCCAGTTCTAAGAAACAAATCCCGGTGATCTTAGGTCGACCTTTCTTGGCTACGGCCAATGCATGCATCAATTGTCGGACCGGGGTTATGGAAGTTTCATTTGGCAACATGCAAGTGAAACTTAATATTTTCCAAGCATCCCAACAACCTCATGAGAGAGAGGAGTGCTTATTAGTGGATGTTGTGGATGAGATTGTGGAGGAGGCTTTGCCCTCCATTCTTGTAGAGGACCCTTTAGAGGCTTGTCTAGCTCATTTTGGGTTTGAAAATTTTGATATTGATGGGTCAGTTGAGGAGGTATTAAAATTGTTGGATGCGGGTATTATATACCCCATCTCAGATAGCAAGTGGGTGAGTCCCACACAAGTGGTGCCCAAGAAATCGGGCATCACCGTTGTTGAGAATGAGGGAGGAGAGTTAGTCCCCACACGAACCACTACTGGGTGGCGAGTGTGCATTGATTATAGGAGACTAAATTCCTCGACTAGGAAGGATCATTTTCCTTTACCCAGGGGTTTGATGGACCCATTTTATTATGCTTGATAGATTGATTCCTTATTTTTTTTATTTATTTTATTTTTTTTTTCTTCTTTCCCTTCTATGTATTCTGTTTTTCTTTATTCTCGTCATGCTTTATTTGCGTCTAGGAGACTTTAAATCCTCTAAAGGTGTAATTCCTTTGGTGTTAGCCGTGCCCGAACGGCATCTGACGGTCTGGTATAGCCACCTAACCGTGTTTGTAGTGAGTTCCTAGGAGACCAACTGAGACGGTGGAAACTAGAGTTCGAATGGCAAAGCCTAGAACACAAAGGTTTGGGATTTCCGAGACTAGAGTCTGGTTTAAATACCCAGGGGTGTGGAGATTGCTTCAAAACTACCTCGGCTTGAACTCTGTATGGCAGCCCCATAGGTTGAGGTAGCTTTATGCGCCTCGATTCTGGATACCGAATCAACCTAGTCTGTCACCCTGTTGGAGAATAGGGAAAGTTACAAACACAGTTAGGGAGAAAAGTAGTACCCGTGGTTTTCGCGTGAAGATTATACCTTTAGTGGGCATTCCGTTATTCTTTTGTGCTATATTTATTCGGATGTCAATTGAAGGTAGAAACGTTTAGTTTTGATTAAAAAAAAAAAAAAAAAAAAAAAAAGGAGGTGTATACTTTTCATTTAAAAAAAAAAAGTGTTATACTTGTTCATATAAATAATAAATAAATAAATAAATAATAAAAAACCAAAACAAAATCTGTGTTGTCCTTAAAAAAAAAAGAAAAAAAGAAAAGGGGGCTGAAATCGCCGCATGTGCGGACTAGCCCCGCACGTGCGGGAATTGTGAATCAAAACAACGGAGCACATTGCCTAATAAGCAGGTGCGCGGGGAGTGCGTGCGTTGACTTGCCGCACGTGCGGCTTGGGCCTCGCACGTGCGGGACGCCAATTTATTAAAAAAAAAAAAAAAAAAATTCCGCGCGGGAGAACCAAATCGCCGCAGGTGCGGCGCCATGTGCGAGGAATTTGAATGCATGTCTGCGCACATGCTTTGTGCGCCGCCAAGTGCAGATATGTTGTTATTTATTTATTATTATTATTTTTTAATAATTATTATTTTATTTCATTTATTTATTATTTTTTTTAAGTAAATCAATTTTAAATAAATACATAAATAAATTTAAAAAAATAAAATAAATAAATATACAATTATTTTATTTATAATTTGTTTTTTTAAAATAAAAAATAAAAAATCATATTTTATTTATTTTATTTTATTTTACTTATTTTTATTTCTTATTTTGTTTTATTTTCGTAACAAAAAATACTTTGCCTCTTTTATTATTTTTTTTATTTTTATTTTTATTTTTATTTTTCTTTTTCTTTTATGGTTCTTTCTTTTCTTTCGAATAAAATAAAAAAAAAAAAAAATCAACAAAAAAAAAAAGTGTGTATCTGTTACTCTCTGCCCACCTGGATGTGCACCTACAATTCTGGTAATTTTCTCTCATTTCTCTTTACTTTTCCATTGAGGACAATGTCATATTCAAGTTGGGGGATGAGGGTTATATTTTCTTTTGTGCATTTCTATCTGGCTCATAATTCATACTTATACCTGTTTCACTTGATTGCATTACTTCACTTGATGTGACTTTTTGCTAGTAGGGTGATGATATTTGCATATGTTAATTGGAGAGCATAGTAGACTTGTATGAAAAGAGTTTATTGGGTAGATACTTGCATGTGATGTTTGCACGAGGAGAGTTGTCTGTGTTTGTGATTTTAGTACACTTGTCATGAGTATGCCTTAATTCACATGAACACACTATCATAGCGGTCATCTTTTTATTATAATCCCTGGTGTACATCATTGATAATAGCTAGAGTTGCAGAAAAATAAATGAGGAGCCAAGATTCTTAAAAAAAAAAAAAAAAAAAAAAAAAAAAAAAAAAAACCTTGACTTGTTTAGGTTCGTAGCCTTTTTAACTCGAGTTATTAAGCCCGTAGGGGTGTCTTTACACCTAGTGCCCTAAAACCGTCTGGTTTGGGAGTCATTGACCCAAAACTTGCTACATGGGTTAATTAGAAAGCTTAAGGGACTTGGACATTGCACAGTTAAGGAAAAATACGAAGAATGACTTGTTCGGATTCGTAGCCTTTTCAACTCGAGTTATTAAGCCCGTAGGGATGTCTTTACATCTAGTGCCCTAAAACCGTCTGGTTTGGGAGTCATTGGCCCAAAACTTGCTACATGGGTTAATTAGAAAGCTTAATGGATCAGGACATTGCACAGTCATTAAAAAAAAAAAAAAAAAAAAAACTTTCGAAAATCTTGGCTGTAACAGGTTAGTTTTTCTGTATATGTTGGGTGTTATTATGAGTTACACTGGGCTATTATAGTGGATAGTTAACTAATATGGAGATTACACTTTACACCAAGGTACTCATGACTTGTTTACTAGCATGCACAAGTACATGGGACTTTACTTTTGTATTAACTGAATTGTGGTTTTGACTCAATAGGTTCCTTCATGCTTGTCCACTGTGCCTTTAATGACTCATGATGTCTCCATATCACACTGTAGTGGCACATAAGTTGATTGTTAGGTGGAGTAGTGTGATCAATTGTTATTGAGTATATATGAATATGTTAATGTTTGTGGGTATCATTTCTGGAAACCCTCACGAGACTTTACTCGTCCACTTGGGGTAACCTTGTGGTTTAAAAGCTTGTTGCATATGCTAAATGTAACCGTTTTTCCCACGAAAGAGGAAATAGATAGATTTTGTTTTATTCTATTTTATTTTATTTTACTTGCTTGAGGGCTAGCAAGTAGTAAGTTGGGGGATGTGATTAAGGCCGAAATGTACATCATTGAGGCCGTTAATTAGAATCTCTTAACTTCACTTGCTGGTCAAACCGTGCATTTTATGTGTGTTGAATGTCAATCAGGTTGTACATCGTTGGAGCATAAAATGGGCAAAAAGACAAAATTTGGATGTAGTTGACTTTTTCTGGAAAAGTCAAACTGATGTTTTAAACCTGTTTGGAAGTGAGTAGAAGTATAAAAAGAAAAGGACAAGGCTTTTCTAGGGTTCTGAAACTGTTTTAACCTAAAGAGGGGGGCTAGGGTTTGGAAGGGAAAGGAACTAAAAGCTTCAAGGATGTCTCTAATGGTGGTTTCTTCTTCATCTTCCTCCTTCCACTACTCCATGAGTGGCTAGTCATCTTTTCTAGGGTTTTGATGAAACCCTAGCCATGTAATTATGTAGTTTTCTTTTTGATTTTAAATTATGTAAAGGTTTGAACCATTGTATGGTGATTTAGAAGTTTCTTTTATATAATTTTCATTATTCCTTCGAATATTTGACTCTCTGTGATTGTTGAATGTCATCCATACAATTGTTTTCTTTTCTTTCACATTCAAGGTATGGGACGAACCATACTACGAGAAACGAGTCGTATCACTACCTTAGTTTAGAGTGAACGATTCGTATTACTTGAAATGGTTCGTACTCGTACATTGAATGTGATGATCTTCTTGTCAAATGCTTCGAACTTGTAGTTGCGAAACATTAATCCGTTCAAACCATAGCATAATTGATTTCAATTAGAAACCCTAATTATGTGGTTAGTGGTGAATTCTCTACCCTAGGATTTTCCCCCAATTCATTAAACCCTATTTCACTTATTCTTGATAATTTAATTCCTTAGTTTAATTTATTCGTTTTTAAATTAGGTTATAAACAACCAATCTTTTTTATCAAAATTAATTTAGGAATTTGGCAATTAAATTGGTTTAATTTCACAATAGTCCCTGTCGATCGATACCTGGACTTACCATTATTCTGATTGAATTTGGTATAGTTTAGTGATTATATTTTGGTGTGTTCAACGACCCATCAAACCCCTTAGTCTCAAAACACATTACTACTCAATTTATATCTTTAATAATTTGAAAAAACATAATTTTTCTCAACACACACCACAACATTCCATTTTTGCCCTTAGTTCTACATCACTTAGTACACACCTCAAATTAAAAAAAAAAAAAACTAATTGTTAGACACTTACCACCGGCGGCAGCAGCCATCACTGCCAACCATTTCACCGCCCTTCTCCTTCACCACCGCCAATCTCCAACCACCATTCCAACTTTCTTCTTTAGCCACTGATGACTTTCAGCACTGCGAACAACCCTACTCTTTCTTTACCACTACTAACAACCTTGCATCCACCGTCGCTGTCGTAATCAACCCCGTCACCCAGATATGCCATCGTGATCCATCTCTGCTTCCATCGCAAGCGTTCATCCATTGTAGAAAGACAAAGACAGATCGTGAGAGAGAAAGAGAGAGAGAGAGGTGGCGGTGGCGATGGTACAGTGGATGCTAGGGTTTTGAGATGAGGGGAGGGGAGCTGGAGAAGGTTCTGTGAAAAAAGAGAAGGGACGGTGGTGAAAGGATGAGCTGATGACAAAAAGGATACGACGCAAAGGGGAGGAGGCTGTGGAGGAAGAAGAAACAAGGGAAAGAGGAGAGTGGTTGGGGAGAGGGTGGCGGCGGAAGAAAGGGGTAGTTGACGCTGGTTAAGGTTAGTGTTTGGACTTCGACGTCGGAGCCGGCGATGGAAACGACGGCAGTGACAATGATTTGGGGTTAGGGTTGATGAGGGTTAGGGTTAGGGTTAGGGTTAGGATTAGGGTTTAGATGTGTATTCAACTAAAGTGTGTATTCAGTTGTGGTCATTTTGGTTATTTTAGGTAAGGTCATTATTGTAATAAAAAATAACTAATTAATGGTGTGCTTTGAGATCAAATATGATATGTAAATAGAGGCACCCGTGCCATTGTCACTATCTCCAAAGGCCATGTTAGTTTCATTTCATATATATGATTGGATTAATGAAAATATGGCCTCTATATAAATTATGTTTGTTTGGTGCGTAGAAATCATATGGGGTAAATAGTCTTATAAGACTTTAGGCGTCGTTTGTTTTGGGTATGAGAGGGGGATTGTGATTAGGATAGCTGTGAGCCCTATTTAATGTGCTGTTTGTTTACAGAGTTGAGGAAGAAACTGCTAAGCCGAAGGACTTAGGATAGGCATTGCAGATGGGATTCGGATGGGCCTCCAGGACTTGGTATTAGAAAAATTGTCTAGCGGACTAGAAATTATTTATTTATTATTTTATTTTTTACATGTCGGGTATTTTTTTTTTGAACATTAATGTTTAATTTTTTGTATTTTTTGTTAAGTAAAAATCATTATTTTATTTTTTTTGAAAATTTTTTATTTTTATTTTTATTTTTTGAAATTTTTTACATGTTGGGCATTTTTTTTAAAACATTAATGTTTAATGTTTTTGTATTTTTTTATTTGTTTTATTATTTTATTTATTTTATATAAAAATAATTTAACAATCCCTATACTAACAACTATTATCAAAACAAACACAATTTTACATAATCTCCTCACTATCAATCCCTTCACTATCAATCCCGTCACTATCAATCCCCTCCATTCTACCTCTGAAAACAAACGGGCCTTAATCTCTCTATATAGTGGATCAATATTTATGTGGGAGGAGTAGAATTGTTAATCTAATAATTAGGTGTGAAAAGATTATTTTGTTCTTATTTTACAAAAATAATAAAATTATCTTTTTTACAATGAAAATTTTTACATATTTTTTTAAAAATTTAATTCCAATTAATTAATACAACTATAATAATACATAATAAAACACAATTTATATTAATAAGTTTATTATTCAATTTTATCATACTAATAATTTCATTTAACTTAGTCTGTCAACAATTATAACTTAGGGTTATTTTGAAAAGTTAACTTTTTGATTTTTTAAATTTTTTTAAAAAATAAAAAAAATAATATAACTCAAAATAAATTAAAAATCAAAAAATAACTCTTAATACTCTAGCCAAAAAGGCCTAAGGGTCCGTTTGTTTTCAGAAGTAGAATGGAGGGAATTCGTAGTAAAATGATTAAGTAAAATTTTGTTTGTTTTGATGATAGTTGTTGATGCAGAGATTGTTAAATTATTTTTATATAAGATAAATATAAATAATAAAAAAATAAAAAAATATTAAATATTAATGTTTAAAAAAAATACCCAACACGTAAAAAATAAAATAATCATTTTACTTAACAAAAAATACAAAAAATTAAATATTAATGTTCAAAAAAAAATACCCGTTATGTAAAAAAATTAAAAAATATTACAAAAATAGTCTGACGGACTATTTTCTAATACCAAGTCTCAAACCTCCATCTTAATATCCTTTCCAATACCCATCTTAATTCGGAGGGGATTATAAATTTCCTTTTCATCTTTTAAAATAAATACAATATTAATAAATTCTACCTCTATTTCAATTCTAATTCTCTCTATTTCTTAAAACAAACGAGACCTTAGTTTCGATGAAGACGGGCCTTCGTTTGGATGAACAATGGCCTTCAATAATTTTCAGCCTTACAGGGTAGCTGGCCATGCACTATGAGGGTTTTACATGAGGCAATGATTGTCTTTTGGCTTTTCTCTCTTTGCGTCACCTTATTGAATGGCTATATACTTTGCCAGTTGGTCTAAAAGATAACATATTAAAAACTTTTCTCATTAAATAATGCAACACTATAATTCTGATTATTATCATCACCAAACATCAGATTCAAATATTCTTTATTTAATTGTACGGGCTTGATCTGGTGGATAAAACCTAAGATTCGTGAATTTTTTTCCTCTAAAGTTTTTTTTTTTTTTTTTGGGTGAATACCTCTAAAGTTTTAAGTTTGACTGTTTTTATCAATAAATTTTTTTTAAGATCACAGATTGGAGGGCTTAACTCTCGTTTGAAATGAATTAATTTAATTTGATTTTTTTATTATTTTAATTTGAGTAAAATAGTTATATTTAGGATAAATTTTGACTTTTATTTTATAATTAATTTGATAATTGTGAGTAAAAAATTAATTAATTATGATTTAAATATGACATTTTATCTTATTAACTAAATTAGTATGTTTTATCTTCGTTGGTTAATTTAACGAAAATAACTCATGCCACCTGCTTTAGGAAACTTATTCGGACAGTAGAGACATAATTAATTTGACTCAAGATACGCTATATAACAAATATATATATATACATAGAATGATTTTTTATTTTTATTTTTATGATTAATAGTTATGAAAAAATCTACTTGAATAAACTTTCATTTTAAATTTAGAGATTAGGTTCTTCCAGTTAGCTATTTTAACTGAACAGCTCAATTTGACCCACTATGGGTCTACCTCAAGTTCCTCTTTTACAATTTGAATTATTCATTTTATAAAATCTACCAAATAGATTATTCATATCCAAAATTAAGTTGATCAAATATTAAGAATCACTTAATCAAATTATATTTGTCTAAAAAATATTTAACAGATAATATGTTTTTGAAAGTAATCTGTTTATACATTTTAGACAAATGAAATCAGATCAGTGATTGCAGATATTTCATCAATTGGGCTCCATAACGCAAATCTCTCCAAGAGTGAAGCGTGTCTCTAAATTTAAACAAACAAATTAAAAATAATTTTTAAATTTTATAATATGTTATAATCTTGGGCTGATTTAGGGAAGGACATGGGTCACATGCCTTCCTCAACTTTTAATAGTCCCATAGAGAGTCAAACATGAGGGTATAACGCTAAAGATCTTACCACTCAACCATACCTTTGAGTTAATTCTCATGATGATTGTCATATTAATATCTCACATGTTGACCAAATAAAAAATGATAATGAATTACATGTTCAATTTTAGTGATAACTTGTTATGAAAAGAAAAAATAAACAAATATTATGATTAATATGTATAGCAACCTTAAATTCTTAGCTCCGCTAGTGGTTATCTTAATTTTATCCATGAAATAAAAATATTAAATTCTCAAAAGTATGTCGATTTGGTTTGATTTTTCAAAAATTATTTTTAAATGAGTTTTTATTTATTTTTAATGATTTTTTTTTTCATATTTTAGTCAATTCTTTTTATACTTTTTAAATCTACCTAACCAACGAAGATGCATTTAAAAAGTAAAATTTTTTTTTTAATCTAAAATATTAAAAAAATGCTAAAAATAAACAAAAATTCAAACAAAAATCTATGTGCATTTTTGTTTGAATTTTCATTTGTTTTTTGTGATTTTTTTTTCTTCATAATTTGCTTAATTTTTTTTACTTTTTAAATATATCTAAAAAAAACTAATATATATATATATATATAATTTTTATTAAAAATAAACAAAAATTCGTCTAAAAATAATTTATGAAATTGAAACCAACAAAGCCATCACGAAGAGTATTAGTGGAGTGAGCTTTTTAATTTGGAATTATCAAAAAAATTTAAAATCAATGAATATTGGGGAATTTTAAAAAATATATGTTTTAGTTTTTGGGTGTTTTTAAAAGGAAAAATTGCATTTAGGTGGAGCAGTAACAAAAAAAAATATTTTTTTCATGATGGTACAACTCTCACGTGTGCATGGTGCCTTGTGTAATTCTTGTTGTGTGTCAGAGTTGCATAAAAAATATTCCTATTTGTAGTGTAATTATTTTGTGATTGCCCTATCTATTTGCAACTTTTTCTTTTTAAAATCTTCCTTATTTTTCTTTAGAAAGTTTGAAACAAACTTTGGAACTTAAAGAGAGTAAAAGATTGAGTTCTTAATAAAGAGTTACATGAAATATTTTTTTGGATATGAAATTATAGAATGGATATTAGTATGCATGCACTCACACCAGGGGTGACACTTTGATGCACTTAGCATGGACACGCAGTATCTTGGTTTCTTAATCATATCAAGAGTATTTTGATCTACTTAGGAATAGTTATTTTAATTCGATCCGCAGGAACCCGCCCATACTTGCTCGAATGGGGCAGATTTTACCTGCCCAACACTTATGTGGGGCAGGGGTGGATAATGTTTTGGTCACCCATAACAAGGGTGGGGTGGGGTGGGGGCGGGGGCGGGTATTGCTTCTCCCGATCCAAACCTGACCCGATATAATTAATAATATATAAATAAATAATATATGTATATATATAATACAATTAGATATAGGAAAATAATATCAAAAGTTTATGATTTTGTTTAAATATAAATAAATAATAATCTTAAAAGTCTCACTGTTTATATATATGAAAATAAAAAATATTGTTTAGTGTACTAAGAATTTAAATGGTTTATAATTTTTTTGACTATTTAAAATGTGGTTAGATATCCATGGGTATCAGGTATTCGTAGGGGAGAAAGTGAGGTTAAAAAGTTCCACCCGTAGCAGGGGTGAGGCGAGGGCATGGGTGGGGGCGGAATTTGTCAGCGGGGGCGGGGAATGGCAAACTCGTCCTGTGGCCATCCCCAGATCTACCCATCATTTTGATGGCGTGAAGCAACAATTTTTTTGTTTAGGGTAAATTGCACTTACATTTCTTGAGATTTTTGACAAATACAGAGATCTCTTATGTAATTTCAATAATTACAGAAACTTTCCCTACTGTTACTGACAATATCAAGATTCTCCTAATTTGTGGCTGACGTTACCAAAAGTAACAGATGTTGGAAAATTTATAAAGAGGTAGTTGTGAATTGAAATAGACTTCATTTTGAATGAAAGGGTATAATCTTTCATGGTGTCTTTTTGTTTTAAAGGAAGTGTCAAACCTCCATTTGAATGAAAGGATGCAAACCTTTCATGGTATCTTTTTATTTTAAAGGAAGAGTCAAACCTCCATTTGAATGAAAGGGTGCAAACCTTTCATGGTGTCTCTTTATTTTGAAGGAAGTGTTATGTCCTTTCTTTATACATTTTCTATTCAAATTGAATAGGTGCCAACAAAGCCTATATAAAGGCAGCCCCATTCCAATTTTGATTTTCCGAAAATTCATTTTCCTTGCCTTCATTTGCTCTCTTGCATCCTTTATTCTTCATATTATTTTAGGGAAAATTTCAGAGAGTTATAGAACACAAGGTTCTAGTTCGCCGGACAAATTTGTTTGAAGTGCTACTACAAATTTGTGAAGATCATTGTATCTTGGGAGATAGACGCCACATAACCGTAAGCACCGTAGCAGGGTGAATCTGTCTTAAGGACAGAGTGTCACACACTCGACTTGGTCTTTAATTATTGATTCAGTTCAACAAAATAAATTCTGTAAGTTTTATTTTATTTTGTTTGAATTATTTGAATTTATTTTATTTACACAGAAGATTGTTCCAACAATCTTAAGACGGATTCAAATTATTCTGTTTACAGAATTTTTCGTTTGTTTCATTTTCTCTTTCTTCTTTTAGAAAATTATTTTCTGTGGATTTACAAAATAATATTTTGGTTGGAAAAACAAATAGTGATTATATGCTATTTGACAGATAGTAGTAATATACTATCTCTTTTCTTTGACAACTAGTAGTACGATACTGGTGTCATTAACAATTCAGAATATATTTTTGTGAAATTTTTTCAGAAATTAATTTTGGGTTTTAGAAATTATTTTTTGAGTTTTCATTACTTAAAATTCTGTTTTAGTATTTTAATTTTTGAAGTGTTACAGAAATTAATTTTCTGTGTGGAATTAATTTGGAATTTATTTCCAAATTAATTGAAAAATAAAAGTTATTTTCTTATTTCTTTTATTTTTACAGAATTTAATTTTGTGAATTTGGATTAGTTTTCTGTGTGGAATTAATTTGGTTAAATTAAATTTTATTTTATTTTATTTCTAAATTAATTGAAAATAAAAGTTACATTTTGTTTTGTTTCTTTTATTTTAACAGAATTTATTTTTGTAGTTTTGGTTTAATTTGTTTAAATAAAATTTTATTTTATTTTCAAATTAATTGGAAATAAAAGTTACAATTCTTGTTTCTTTTATTTTTATAGAATTTAAAATTCTGTGGTTTTTGGTTTTAATTTTCTGTGTAGTATAAATTCTAATTATAATTTTGTTTTATAAATTAGAATTGATGACTACTGAAACTAATGCCCAAACAAGTACTACTGCGGTGGCTGCAATGACGCCAACCCCCTCTCCTGTGGTGACAGTACCAATAAATCATGGAGAGAAGTCAGAGAAGTTCTCAGGAACTGACTTTAAAAGATGGCAACAGAAAATGTTATTCTATCTTACAACTCTGAACCTGACTCGTTTCCTTCGTGAAGATGCTCCTATCCTGAAAGAGGATGAAACCGACCGGCAAGTGGTTGCTGCGGTTGATGCCTGGAAACATGCCGATTTCCTTTGCCGAAACTACATCTTGAACGGACTTGACAACACATTATACAACGTCTACAGTCCTATCAAGACAGCAAAGGAACTTTGGGAATCGTTGGAGAAAAAGTACAAAACGGAAGATGCCGGCTCAAAGAAATTTGTGGTTGGCAGATTCCTGGATTTTGTAATGGTTGATTCAAAAACTGTGATCAGCCAAGCTCAAGATTTCCAACTCATTCTGCATGACATTCACGCAAAAGGCATGTCTTTCAGTGAATCCTTCCAAGTTCCAGCCTTAATTGAAAAATTACCAAAAGGCTGAAAGGAATTCAAGAACTACCTCAAACACAAGCGCAAAGAAATTTCTATGGAAGAATTAATTGTGCGTTTGAGGATTGAAGAGGACAACCGCAATTCTAACAAACGGGCTGGTAAGCATCCTATGGAGTCTAAGGCAAATGTGGTGGAACATGCTTCAAAAACCAAAAAAATGAAAGTCTTCTAGAGAAAGTTCATCACAAGGCTCTAAATGGGGGAAAAATAAAAAGTACAAGTTTAATGGCAAATGTTACATCTGTGACAAAGAGGGACATCGGGCCAAAGATTGCCGTAGCAAAGGCAAAAGCAAAAGAAGAACAAGCAAGAAGCCTACTCAAACCCATATGACCGAAGTGGACAAGATTTCCAATGGTGTAGATGACATCAATCTTTCTGCAGTTGTTTCCGAGGCAAATCTTGTCGGAAATCCTAAAGAATGGTGAGTGGACACTGGTGCTACTCGCCACATTTGTGCCGACAAAAAGATATTCACATCTTATTCTACAGTGGACAATGGTGAACAACTCTTTATGGGCAACTCCTCAACTTCCAAAGTTGAAGGACAAGGAAAGATTGTACTCAAGATGACATCTGGAAAGGAACTCACTCTCAACAATGTGCTGCATGTACCGGACATTCGCAAGAATCTTGTTTCCAGATCTTTGTTGAGTAAGAATGGGTTTAGGCTAGTATTTGAGAGTGATAAATTTGTACTTACTAAGAATGTGATGTATGTAGGAAAATGTTACATGTCTGATGGCCTTTTCAAGTTAAATGTAATGACCGTTGTACCCTCAGTTATTAATAATAATATATCTTCTTCTTACTTGCTTGAGTCTTCAAATTTATGGCATGGTAGACTGGGACATGTTAATTATAGATCTTTGCGTAGATTAATTAATATGGAATGTTTACCTAAATTTGCAATTGATTCAAATCATAAATGTGAAATTTGTGTTGAGGCAAAATTATCAAAAACTCCTTTTCATTCAATTGAAAGAAGTACGGAACCACTTGAATTAATTCATAGTGACATTTGTGATTTTAAATCAATTCAAACTAGAGGTAGGAAAAAGTATTTTATCACTTTTATAGATGACTATACTAGATATAGTTATGTTTATTTAATTCGAACCAAGGATAAAGCTTTGGAAACTCTCATTCAATATAAGAATGAAGTTGAAAATCAATTTGGTAAGAAAATCAAGAAAATTAGAAGTGATAGAGGTGGTGAATATGAATCACCTTTTGGTGAGTTTTGTAAAGAACATAGAATAATTCATCAAACTACTGCTCCTTACTCACCTCAGCAAAATGGAATTGCTGAAAGGAAAAATAGGACTTTAAAAGAAATGATGAATGCCATGTTAATAAGTTTTGGATTACCTCAGAACTTGTGGGGGGAAGCAATACTTTCTACTAATTATATACTTAACACAGTACCCCGAAAGAAAGCGAATCAAACACCTTATGAATTGTGGCATGGAAGAGTACCATCCTACAAATACTTAAAAGTGTGGGGGTGTTTGGCTAAAGTGGCTATTTCTAGTCCTAAAAAGACTAAGATAGGTCCTAAGACCATTGATTGCATTTTCATTGGTTATGTTAAGAATAGCAGTGTATATCGGTTTTTGATTCATAAATCAGAACATACTGAAATGCATGTAAATACTATTATTGAGTCTCGGAATGAATCATTCTTTGAACATGTATTTCCAAATAAGACTAGACAAGAGACTAGTAACAATAAGAGATCTCATGATGTTATTACTAGTCAGGATCAAGAACATGATCAAGAACAAGAGTTAGATCAAAATGAGGAAGAGGAACCTAGGCGTAGTAAACGTGCTAGAACCTCAAAATCTTTTGGTCCAGATTTTCTAACATATTTGTTAGAAAATGAGCCTTTAACTTTTAAAGAGGCTATGTCCAGTCCTGAAGCTCCTTTATGGAAAGAAGCTGTCAACAATGAAGTTGAATCCATCTTGCAAAATCACACTTGGGAATTAGTGGACTTGCCACCAGGTTGTAAACCTCTTGGGTACAAGTGGATTTTCAAAAGGAAAATAAAAGCGGATGGATCAATTGACAAATACAAGGCAAGATTTCTGGTCAAAGGTTTTAGACAAAAAGAAGGTCTTGATTACTTTGACACTTACTCACCGGTTACTAGAATAACATCCATTAGAATGCTAATTGCCATTGCATCTCTATACAATCTAGAAATTCATCAAATGGATGTTAAAACCGCTTTCTTAAATGGTGAGTTAGAGGAAGAAATTTACACGGAACAACCAAAAGGGTTTTCTGTTCCAGGGAAAGAAAAGAAAGTGTGTAAATTGGTTTAAATCATTATATGGTTTAAAACAAGCGCCAAAGCAATGGTATGTGAATTTTGACAAGGCAATGATATCAAATGGATTTAAAATTAATGAGTGTGACAAATGTGTTTATATTAAAAACACAGACAAATGTTATGTCATTGTATGTCTTTATGTAGATGATATGTTCATCATAGGTAGTAATAATGACATAATTAAAACTACCAAGAAAATGTTGAATAAACATTTTGACATGAAGGACATGGGCATTGCTGATGTAATTCTTGGTATGAAAATTACCAAAACATCAGAAGGATATGCTTTGTCACAATCTCATTATATTGTGAAAATACTTGACAAATTTAGCAAAGATGATGATCATCTTGCTAGAACACCTGTAGATGTTAATTTGTTTCTATCTAAAAATGTACAGGAAAGTATTTCTCAATTAGAGTATGCCCAAATTATTAGAAGCTTAATGTACTTGATGAACTGCACTCGCCCGGATATAACTTATGCAGTAAGTAAATTAAGTAGATATACGAGTAATCCGGGAGTAGAACACTGGAAAGCAATTATAAGGGTTCTAAGATATCTCCGATTTACTCGTAACATTGGGCTTAATTATACTAGATATCCAGCAGTACTTGAAGGATACTGTGATGCAAATTGGATATCGGATACTAGAGACTCAAAGTCTACCAGTGGGTATGTCTTTACTCTTGGCGGGACAGCTGTATCTTGGAAATCTTCCAAACAGACTTGTATTGCTAGGTCTACTATGGAATCAGAATTCATAACTTTAGACAAAGTTAGGGAAGAGGCAGAATGGCTTCGCCATTTCCTTGAAGATATTCCAATATGGCCAAAACCGGTGCTTGCTATATGCATACATTGCGATAGTCAATCAACTATAGGTAGAGCACAGAGTCATATATATAACGGTAAGTCACGACACATTCGTCATCGACATAACACCGTAAGACAACTACTCTCTAATGGAATTATTTCCATAGAATATGTTAAGTCTAAAGACAACATAGCGGATCTACTAACCAAAGGGTTAGCAAGAAAGTTAGTTGAGAATTCATTGAGGGGAATGGGACTAAAGCCTATTAAATAAGAGTTACCACAATGGCAACCCAACCTAGTTGACTGGGGATCCCAAGATCTAGGTTTAAAGGGACAACCGAGTTGTGAATGACTCAGAAGGATCACTGGGGAGTTAAACTCCTACCCATTTCTATGATGAAATAGTGATGTATGCAGCGTTTTAGGTTAAGTAAAACTTTTAATGATTCTTATATCTAGGTTAACCTAGTGGAGTATAGCATGATACTCTTCATAAGAATCACCTATGTGAGTGTGAACTAGGCTGGTTCTATGAGATTTGTGAAGGGCTACAATTCTCTAGAGCACTCATGAAAGACCAAGTTGTTCAGGGCCAAAATGAACACAATAGTGAGAACTAAACTGTGTCTGGGAATATACTGTGTGAGTTCTATTGTCTTGGTTTACACAAACGGCTGAACAGTTCAAGACATCATGTGTAACGCCCTCAAAATAAACTCATAATATATACAATATTAACATGCATTGTTAAAAGAAAATAAAATATTATTCCATTCATCACAGTATTCTTAAAAGAAAAAACATTACATGTAATAACGAAAGTAGATGCCCTATGGGCTTACATCTTTCCAAGCCAAAACTTGGACATAAAAGAAATGAGTACTAACTCAACTACAGGTTAAGCCCTTGGCTTGTAATTACATGTAACATCAAAATAACAACTAGCTAACTAAAAGAAAGAGTCTTCAACTCCAAATCCTCCCAAGCTAGGTCCTTGGAGGTAGCATATCACATGGACCTGAAAATGATGTTCCCGTATAGGGTGAGCCACAGCCCAGTAGAAATATACTAAACCAAATATAAGTATTGAATAAAGCAATAGCATTCAATAGATGGTTACCATTTTTAAATCCATTATATCACTATCCAATTTCCTGACAACAATGTCCATGACATAATTCACTTTCCGTTTATACAGACATGGCTCAGAACCTGGCCAAACTATAACATGAGACTACATCTCACATAAACATCACTTCGAATATCAATAATTCCAATGAGACTAAGGCTCATTATACAACACTTCCATAAATCAATAAGTACACATGGTGTTGCTGTACTAATGGAGTCCATCCCCTTTCTCCTCCTAAACAGGTTTGAGAGTCCATCCCCTATCTTCCCTCAAACCACGGAGTACATCCCCTATCTCCTCCCAAACAATATGTATATACAATGTAACGCCCTCAAAATTCAACTCAAAGAATATAAAACAAAACATGCATTATTAAAAGAAGACATTATTTATTACATCAATCATCAGAGTCTTACGAAATAAAATACCATAATAAATGCCCTACGGGCTTACATCTTGCCAAGCCAACACTTGGATACAATTTATTGAGTTCTAACTCAAAACAGATAAAGCCCTAGGCTTGAAGAATTACAATGTTCAAATAAAACAAATAACAGATAAAACAAGTCTCCAACTTCAATTCCTCACAAGCTAAGTCCTTGGAGGGAGTGAACCACCTGAACCTGAAAAATAAAGTTCCCATATAGGGTGAGCCACAGCCCAGTAAAGAAATACTAAACCAAGCATAAGCAATAACTAAAGCATTAGCATCTGATACATGGTTAACACACTATAATCAAGTTACAATATTCATGACACGAATGTCTACACTGCCTATGACACAATGTCTATGGCACATTTTACTTTCCACTTATGGCTCAGAACCTGGCCAAATAACTCAACAGGGTTTCACCTTTTATTACCATTACTTCCAGTACAACAGGAATAACAATTCAAGTTAGACCTAATCATAACAAATACACATAGTGGTATTGTATCATTCACAATCAATTCACTTCCATACTTCCCAACTGATACACATTTTAGTGATGTATCATATTCACAATAAATAGAAATATTTCTATTAAACAATAAGCACACATAAGAGTGATGCTACTGGAGTCCATCCCCTATCTCCTCCCAATAAATCCGGTTTAGAGGTCCATCCCCTATCTTCCCCTAAACCGTGGAGTTCATCCCCTATCTCCTCCAAATAAAAATGCATATGCAATGAAACACACAATTGCCATATACAACACATAATCAATACAAGTAATGTTCTGTATTAATTCAACAGTCAACATAGGTGACATAATTTCAGTTATACCTAAGCCGCATGCAAGGTCTACAACAATCAATGGCTATCCTCCACCGATAGCCCAAAACAGTTATTTCTAAACAAGAAATAAATATAACAATGAATGTAAATTTAACATTCCCAATTCTATGAATTAAACCAAACTCCACATTATTCCTTTAAATTAATTATACAAATTAATCTAAACCAAACCCTAAGGTTTCTTCCAAAATTACCAAACTACCCCCACATACCAAAATTACCAAACTACCCCCCACATACCAAAATACTAACACTTATGATTAATGCGTATAAATGGAGTAGGAAATCCCTACCTCGAATATATAACTCAGAAAGAAGAAGAAAGAGATGATGCCCAAACTTCAAAGTGCTCCAAACCACGAATTTCTCAGATTAAATGGAAGCCCTCACTCCCCTCTATCTTATTTGTAAAGCAACTAGGGCAAAAACCCACCCTAACTAGATCAAACCTAGGAGAGAAGGTGTTTAGAGAAGAAGAGAAGTCGGACTTTAGGGTTTTAGAATAAAAAAGAGGCTGAAAACTGTTTTAAAATACGCTTCTGCGTATTTATACCTGACAGGCTCGCTCGAGCGAAGACCTGGTCGCTCGAGCGACCAGACACAGAAAATCATCGAGCGAGCGAAGAAATGCTCGCTCGAGCCAAAAACTCGATGCTTCAGGTCTGCAACCCAGAAGCTCGCTCGAGCGAAGGAAAGCTCGCTCGAGCGAAGGACTCAAAGACATACACCTCACTCGCTCGAGCGAAGGAAGCTCGCTCGAGCCAAGAAACACATCCATCAGGTCTAAGTACTGGACGCAAAGCTCGCTCGAGCGAAGGGACCCTGGCTCGAGCGAAGGACCAAAATCAAAGACCTCGCTCGAGCGAAGAAGAGAGCTCGCTCGAGCGACCAACCCAAAAACTGGACATGTACTTTTGGTTTCTAAACCCAACCAACCTGTAACATAACCTGCCCAATAAATCCTATAACTCAAAATAAAGAATTAAAGGACAACAACAACAACAATGATACAACAATGGAATCTACGGAACATAAGTCCGGATACAATAATCAAATAGGAAAAGACCGGGGTCGCTATATACAATGTATTAAACACTTGTCATATAACACACTCAATCAATACACAGATTTGCTGTATTAATTTATATCAGTCATACTCAATGACCCAATCAATGTGATTAGTTTCAGTTTTACCTAATCAACATGCAATGTCTACAACAATCACGACTATCCTCCACCGATAGCCCAGAACAGTTATTTCTAAACAGGAAATAAATATATCAATAAATGTAACCTCAACATTCTCATAGGTGAGTGATTAAAATCCAACCAACCACACCATTTAAACTCATAATTCCCCAATTTCATGAATTAAACTTAATTCCACAATTTCCCAAAATTAATTATACAAATTAATTTATTACAACAATTAGGGTTTCCACAATTTCTTCAAAAATTAACCCTAAGGTTAAATTTTCTCAAAATCACATGGGATTTAATATACATATATATTCCCTTTTTCTCAAATTATAACTCAAACCCTAACTTTCCCAAAATTCCCACACTATACCAACATATGAAAAAGACTAGAACTTATGACAAAACATATAGTATGGAGTAGGGTATCCCTACCTCAAGTTTAGAAGGGGAAGAAAAAAGAAAACCCAAAAGTCGACGAAGGAGAAACCAAGCTTTGCTCCGATCAAAATGAAGCCCTCGACAAACTCTACACTTTATCTCAAAGGAGCAAGGTGAGTAGAGGTCTTCAAACAAGTAGATCTAAGGATCTTTGAGTGAAAAGTGCCTTGAGAGAGAGAGAGAGAAAGTGTTTCACGGTTTAAAGAGAGGAAATGGAAGAAAAAATGAGAGAAAAGGTTAAGTGAGGGCCTTTATATAGTACTAGGTCAAAAATAGATATAAGCCCCAAAGTCAACTCAAAATATCTAGTTAAAATATCCCCAAAAAGTAGGTCCAAACCGTGAGAAAAATCTGGGAAAAAGTCGCAGGTGTCGACCCTTCACAACACAGGTGTCGACACCCAAGAAGGAATCTGGAACACCAAGTGTGACTGCACTGCAGGTGTTGACCCTTCCCTAGGCTGGAGTCGACACCAAAATGCAGTGGGTAATTTCAAAACAAGGGTCGACCCTTCCACAGTTTGGTGTCGACCCTTGCGGCCAACCAAAAGAGAAGGTGTCGACACCACAAAGACTGGTGTCGACCCCAGAACATGATTTTCAAGTTTCCAAACAACTTTTCAACACGAACGAGCATGAACGAGCAATCCTAACAAGTTTAAATCAATTTGTACACCTCCAAAACTAAGGTACAACAGCACCAAAGATTCCCAAAATAAAATAAAGGGTTCAAATACATTTACCAAAAACTTTAAAGGGCTCAAGTGCTACAACCTCCCCACCTTAGGAAATTTCGTCCCCGAAATTAAGTACAAGTTTTCAAAAATGAGTTTTCTCTATTTCCCACAATATTACATTTCAATATTAAACATCTTGACCCAATACCGGTCATTTCATCTCTTATTAAGAGGCATCTCACAATATGTAAAACAACATATATTTCAACCTGCACTATCATTATGCAATTATAACAAACTTCCAATTCTAGGCAAGTTTCAAGATTCTTCCATTAAACCAAAACATTCTCAATGTTTTACAACTTAAGACATATATAAAGCTCTTAAGTTCAACAAGATTATAAAATCTAAATACAAGATTACATATCAACAAACATATCCGGATATTTCTCACGGACTTCCAACTCACGTTCCCAAGTGGCTTCCTCCACTCCGTGATGTTTCCACAAGACTTTCACCAAGGGAATGGTCTTGCCTCGCAAGACTTGATCCCGCCTATCCAAGACCCGAACCGGTCTCTCCTCATACGAGGCATCCTCATCTACCTCCAAGTCGGTCCAATCCAACACATGCGATGGATCCGGCGCATACTTCCTAAGCATACTCACATGAAACACGTCATGAACTCCGGACAACTGCGGCGGCAAAGCTAACCGATAGGCAACCTCGCCAATCCTCTCAAGGATCTCAAAAGGCCCAATAAACCGAGGGGACAACTTCCCACTCTTCCCGAACCTCATCAATCCCCGTCTAGGTGATATTTTCAGAAAGACATGATCACCCACCTCAAACACCAAAGGTCTCCTCCTACGGTCGGCATAAGATTTCTGACGACTCTGGGCTGTAACAAGCCTCCTACGGATAAGCTCAACTTTCTCCGTCGTTTCCCTCACCAACTCCGGACCCAACAAAGGTGCATCACCCACCTCGGCCCAACAAACTGGAGACCTACACGGTCGGCGATACAAGGCCTCAAACGGTGCCATACCGATACTAGACTGGAAACTGTTGTTGTAGGCAAACTCCACCAATGGCAAGTGCCTCTCCCACGTCCCACTAAAGTCAAGGACACAACCCCGAAGCATATCCTCAAGGATCTGAATAGTACGCTCGGACTGCCCGTCAGTCTGAGGATGATAAGCCGTGCTAAAGGTCAACTTAGTGCCCAAGGCACTCTGCAAACTCTGCCACAACCTAGAGGTAAAACGAGGGTCTCTATCTGAGACGATCGTCACTGGGACCCCGTGCAACCTTACTATGTCCCGGATATACAAGTCGGCAAGATGATCTACAGAATCTTTCACGCGCATAGGGATAAAGTGCGCCGACTTAGTCAACCGATCTACAATCACCCAAATAGCATCACTACCCCGCTGAGTCCTCGGAAGACCTACAACGAAGTCCATAGTGACATGCTCCCACTTCCACTCGGCAATAGGCAAGGGTTGTAACAAACCCGTTGGCCTCTGATGTTCGGTCTTCACTTGCTGACAAGTAAGGCACTTAGACACGAACGCTGCCACTTCTCTCTTCATACCCCGCCACCAAAACTGGCGACCCAAATCTCTATACATCTTGGTGCCTCCCGAATGCACTACAAGACGCGAATGGTGAAACTCTCGGAGTACCTCCTCTCGGCAAGTCTCCGGCACAAATAGACGGTCTCGGTATCTCACACTCAGGTCGGGATACACAGACAAACCCTTCTCAACCTTCCCATTGGAGATCTTCTCTCGGATGGATTCTGCCTCAAGGTCACCTCTCTGTGCCTCTAACACTTGAGTAACAAGTGTAGGCTGAGCAACAACAGAGAATAAGGCCGCAGTCTCAACGGATTCGCCCAAAGACAAGTCGAACTCACCAAGTGCACCCAACATCTCCCATTCCCGGATGGCTATACAAGCTACATCACTAATGGATTTTCTGCTAAGGGCATCAGCCACAACATTGGCCTTTCCCGGATGGTAATGCAACTCAAAGTCATAATCCTCAATAAACTCCATCTACCTCCTCTGCCTCAAGTTCAAGTCTTTTTGTGTAAACAGATATTTCAGACTCTTATGATCTGAGAATACCTTGAATTTCTCACCATACAGATAATGCCTCCAGATTTTCAGGGCAAAAATCACGGCTGCTAACTCTAGGTCATGTGTAGGGTAATTCTTCTCGTGTATTTTCAACTGACGTGAGCCATAGGCTACCACTTTCCCCTCTTGCATTAACATACAACCCAAACCCTCTCGTGGGGCATCACAATAGACTGCATAACCCAACCCTCTCTCCGGAATAATCAAGACTGGAGCGGTGGTCAATCTAACTTTCAACTCTTGGAACGACTTTTCACAAGTCTCACTCCATACAAATTTGACTCATTTCCGAGTCAGTCTAGTCAACGGTGAAGCTAACTTGGAGAAATCCTTCACAAACCGGCGGTAATACCCAGCTAATCCCAGAAAACTGCGGATCTCAAAAACACTCTTAGGCTGTGCCCAATCCTGCACTGCCTCTATCTTGGATGTATCAACAGACACCCCTTCCCCTGAGACTACATGGCCTAAGAACTTCACCTCCTTTTGCCAGAACTCACACTTCCCAAACTTAGCATAAAGCTTATGGGATCTAAGCAACTCAAGCACCACTCTCAAGTGTTCCTCGTGCTCCTCCTCAGAAGGTGAATAAATTAGAATGTCGTCCACGAAGACGACCACAAAACGATCCAAGAATTCCCGGAATATTCGGTTCATCAAGTCCATAAACACTGCCGGTGCATTGGTGAGCCCAAATGGCATCACCAGAAACTCATAATGGCCATACCGCGTACGAAATGCCGTCTTTGGAATATCCTCCTCCCTGACCCTCAACTGGTGGTAACCCGATCTCAAGTCTATCTTAGAGAAACAACGGGAACCCTTCAATTGGTCAAACAAATCATCTATACGAGGCATAGGGTACTTATTCTTGACCGTAGCCCGATTCAATTTCCGGTAGTCAATACAGAGTCTTAAGGCACCATCTTGCTTTTTAGGAAAGAGGGCCGGTGCTCCCCACGGCGAAACACTATGACGAATATAGCCCTTATCTAGCAACTCCTGGAGTTGAACCTTCAACTCACTCAACTCGGCTGGGGCAAAACGGTAAGGTGCCATGGAAATCGGCGCCGTGCCGGGCACTAGATCAATAAAGAACTCGATCTCTCTATAAGGTGGCAAACCGACAAGATTCTCGGGAAAGACGTCCGGGTACTCACTAACCACTCTTGGCAATACAATCTGGGTCTCATCACACTCACCACTCATGAAGCTAGCAAGTAGACCACTAAGCTCACTCCGCCCTCGCGGATCATACCCCGGTGGCAAAACACTACCAACCCGGTCCCCCAAGAAATGGAAACACTCTCCGCTCACGGTACAACAAGTGACCCTCTAGCGGTAGCAATCAATAACTGCCCGGTATGACGATAACCAGTCCATACCCAAAATAACATCAAAGCCCTTCATGGGCATGACCATAAATGGAAACGGAAGCCTATGGTCGGCGACCTCTATATCACAGCCTCTACATCCGTGTTTCAAAATCAATTCGCCCCCAACAGGCGATACCACACATATAGGAGATGCTAATAATGCCAACTCCAACTCCAACACAGATGCAAATGCAACAGACACAAAAGAATGAGACGCACCCGTATCAATCAACACACTAGCAACTGAATTGCAAAATAGAAAGGTACCTCTCACAATAGACGAAGCAGGCACAAGATCTTGCGCGGTAACAGCATATACGCGCCCAGACGGCCTCTGATCTACCTGCTTACCTCTAGGAGCATATGACTGCTGCACAGACTGGGACGACGAAGCTCCCTGATTGGCCCTCGAGGCCTGAACCGACTGAGCTGGCTGAAAACTCTGCCTCTGCCCAGATGCACCAGATGTGCCACTCAACTGCGGGCAAAACCTCTTCAGGTGCCCCGCCTGACCACACTGATAACAAGACAGTGGCTGACCCCTGCCCTGACTCTGGCTCTGCGGTCTAGCTGAAGATGAAGCAGCTCTCTGACCTCCTCCCTTCTGTGGGCAAGCGGGAGACTTATGACCCAGCTGGCCACATTTAAAACAAGTCACGTCTCCCTGACTGCCTTTCCCAGAACCTGCACTCGGCACCGGAAAGGTCGACCTAGCAAAACTGCCCTGAGACTGCTGAGGGTTAAAGCCCCTTTGTCTCCTGCCATCACTCTGGCCATCTTGACTCCTTTTGGAGCCTTTCTGTCCCTCCTCCTCCTGCATCATAATCTCCATATGGGCTGCAGCATCAACCAGATGCCCATAATCTCTAATCATAGTCCCGCCAACTCTCAACTTGAGGCCACGCCTCAACTTCTTCTCGAACTCTATACAACGGCGTTCCTCAGACGCCACAAGTTCAGGTGCAAACCTGGACAGACTGGTGAATGCAGCCTCAAACTCAGCTACCGAAGAATCTGACTGCAGAAGCTTGCAAAACTGGTCTCTCAGCTTCTCCCTGACAGCTGGAGATAAAAACTTCTCCTGGAAAGCACTCACAAAGGCCTCTCAAGTCCCTCCTATACGCCCCTTGGTGAATTTCCACCGCTGACCCGCATCCCCCTTCAGCTGGAAAGATGCCAAGGTCACCTTCAGAACTCCGTCCTCGATGCCAAGCATCTCGAACGTCTTCGTTGTCTGTTCGAGCCATTCATCTGCTTTAAGCGGCTCTTTAGGATCACCCAAAAATTCGTCCGGGTTGGACCGGAAGAACTCCCTCTTCAGAAATGCAGATCCCGCATCTGCAACATGAACCTGGGCTTGATTCTCAGCTCTGAGAATGCCCATTGACTCCCTGAATGCCTCTGCTATCTCTCGGGCCAAAGCGCTCATAGCCTGTTGACCTACTGGCTCGGCCACATCGGCCTGGCCAACACCCTCCTATTGTTCCGGAATCTCATCCGATATAGGCATCTCCTGCCTACCACGCTCTCGTCCTCGTCCTAACACCCTAATAAAGGTAACAAAGACGATTAATACGTTAGCACATTAATAAATGTGCCGAAACTACAACACTTGCGTCCTAATGCATTAGACAACAATAATTCACTCCACGTAAGCACATAATCACATAAGCACTTACGAATTTCATTCCTGGATAATGATAGTCTCGAGGCGTTCCTAGAGTTCCGGTTGGAAACAGCATTGATCAAGTGCTTTTCCAACAAGACTCATAGAAACTCAAGGATCCAATCAACATCCTAGAAACTACATTCCATACCCACATAGTCACATAAGCATGTTATCAAATAAACACATACGATCATACATGAGTCTCTAACAAGCGAGACGAACCCATTGTGATACGAATCACTTCCCACGTACCCAAAGTATTCGAACCCGGTACGCTCTGATACCAAGTTGTAACGCCCTCAAAATAAACCCATAATATATACAATATTAACATGCATTGTTAAAAGAAAATAAAATATTATTCCATTCATCAGAGTATTCTTAAAAGAAAAAACATTACATGTAATAACGAAAGTAGATGCCCTATGGGCTTACATCTTTCCAAGCCAAAACTTGGACATAAAAGAAATGAGTACTAACTCAACTACAGGTTAAGCCCTTGGCTTGTAATTACATGTAACATCAAAATAACAACCAGCTAACTAAAAGAAAGAGTCTTCAACTCCAAATCCTCCCAAGCTAGGTCCTTGGAGGTAGCATATCACCTGGACCTGAAAATGATGTTCCCGTATAGGGTGAGCCACAGCCCAGTAGAAATATACTAAACCAAATATAAGTATTGAATAAAGCAATAGCATTCAATAGATGGTTACCATTTTCAAATCCATTATATCACTATCTAATTTCCTGACAACAATGTCCATGACATAATTCACTTTCCGTTTATACAGACATGGCTCAGAACCTGGCCAAACTATAACATGAGACTACATCTCACATAAACATCACTTCGAATATCAATAATTCCAATGAGACTAAGGCTCATTATACAACACTTCCATAAATCAATAAGTACACATGGTGTTGCTGTACTAATGGAGTCCATCCTTTTTCCTCCTAAACAGGTTTGAGAGTCCATCCCCTATCTTCCCTCAAACCACGGAGTACATCCCCTATCTCCTCCCAAACAATATGTATATACAATGTATTAAACACTTGTCATATAACACACTCAATCAATACACAGATTTGCTGTATTAATTTATATCAGTCATACTCAATGACCCAATCAATGTGATTAGTTTCAGTTTTACCTAATCAACATGCAATGTCTACAACAATCACGACTATCCTCCACCGATAGCCCAGAACAGTTATTTCTAAACAGGAAATAAATATATCAATAAATGTAACCTCAACATTCTTATAGGTGAGTGATTAAATTATCCAACCACACCATTTAATCTCATAATTCCCCAATTTCATGAATTAAACTTAATTCCACAATTTCCCAAAATTAATTATACAAATTAATTTATTACAACAATTAGGGTTTCCACCATTTCTTCAAAAATTAACCCTAAGGTTCAATTTTCTCAAAATCACATGGGATTTAATATACATATATATTCCCTTTTTCTCAAATTATAACTCAAACCCTAACTTTCCCAAAATTCCCACACTATACCAACATATCAAAAAGACTAGAACTTATGACAAAACATATAGTATAGAGTAGGGTATCCCTACCTCAAGTTTAGAAGGGGAAGAAGGAAGAAAATCCAAAAGTCGACGAAGGAGAAACCAAGCTTTGCTCCGATCAAAATGAAGCCCTCGACAAACTCTACACTTTATCTTAAAGGAGCAAGGTGAGTAGAGGTCTTCAAACAAGTAGATCTAAGGATCTTTGAGTGAAAAGTGCCTTGAGAGAGAGAGAGAGAAAGTGTTTCACGGTTTAAAGAGAGGAAATGGAAGAAAAAATGAGAGAAAAGGTTAAGTGAGGGCCTTTATATAGTACTAGGTCAAAAATAGATATAAGCCCCAAAGTCAACTCAAAATATACTAGTTAAAATATCCCCAAAAAGTAGGTCCAAACCGTGAGAGAAAAAATCTGGGAAAAAGTCGCAGGTGTCGACCCTTCACAACACAGGTGTCGACACCCAAGAAGGAATCTGGAACACCAAGTGTGACTGCACTGCAGGTGTCGACCCTTCCCTAGGCTGGTGTCGACACCAAAATGCAGTGGGTAATTTCAGAACAAGGGTCGACCCTTCCACAGTTTGGTGTCGACCCTTGCGGCCAACCAAAAGAGAAGGTGTCGACACTACCAAGACCGGTGTCGACCCCAGAACATGATTTTCAAGTTTCCAAACAACTTTTCAACACGAACGAGCATGAACGAGCAATCCTAACAAGTTTAAATCAATTTGTACACCTCCAAAACTCAGGTACAACAACACCAAAGATTCCCAAAATAAAATAAAGGGTTCAAATACATTTACCAAAAGCTTTAAAGGGCTCAAGTGCTACATCATGTTCACTGGTTAGCTAGTAAATCCGATAGTGTCTCATAAGGGAAGGTTCAAAGCCAAAAGCCCCCTATCCTTTGCAGAATATTTTCAATTTCTGTACTCTCTGTATTTACATCATGTTGTTGCATTTTCTCTCTGTCAATTTCATTCATGTGGGGGATTGTTGGAAAATTTATAAAGAGGTAGTTGTGAATTGAAATAGACTCCATTTTGAATGAATGGGTGTAACCTTTCATGGTGTCTTTTTGTTTTAAAGGAAGGGTCAAACCTCCATTTGAATGAAAGGGTGCAAACCTTTCATGGTGTCTCTTTATTTTAAAGGAAGGGTTATGTCCTTTCTTCATACATTTTCTATTCAAATTGAATAGGTGCCAACAAAACCTATATAAAGGCAAACCCATTCCAATTTTGATTTTCCGAAAATTCATTTTCCTTGCCTTCATTTTGCTCTCTTGCATCCTTTATTCTTCATATTATTTTAGAGAAAATTTCAGAGAGTTATAGAATACAAGGTTCTAGTTCGCCGGACAAATTTGTTTGAAGTGCTACAACAAATTTGTGAAGATTATTGTATCCTGGGAGATAGACGCCACATAACCGTAAGCACCGTAGCGGGGCGAATCTGTCTTAAGGACAGAGTGTCACACACTCGACTTGGTTTTTAATTATTGATTCAGTTCAACAAAATAAATTCAGTAAATTTTATTTTATTTTGTTTGAATTATTTGAATTTATTTTATTTACACAGAAGATTGTTCCAACAACAAAAACTGCTGATGTCATCAAATATAAATCCTGAAATGCCAAGAATACCCTTAGATGTCTTCAACTCATCTATATATATCAAAGCTAATTGAACTCCACTGCCAGCAAAATTTATCTCCAGCAAAATTTAATAAAAATAATAATAATAAAATAAATATTCAACCGTTAATGAAGGTTAATTTAATAAAAATAATTTAAATGAGATAAATAAAGATGGAGAAATGGATTTTAGGTGTCATACATAACAAATTAATTGAGTATTTTATTATTCTCAAATAATTTTTTCATTTAAGTAAAGTTTAATTGTTTGAATTATTTATTATTCTCAAATAATTTTTTAATTTTTCATTCCCTATCAACTAATTGTAATTTGAATTTATTATACTTTTTATCTCTAAATTATCGCCAAATTGTCTATTTAGTTCTTAAACTATTGATTGAGTTTACTTAGTTCCTAAAGTATATAAATCAAAATCTATTTAGTTTATAAACTATCGATTAAATCTACTCAGTCCCGAAAGTATATAAATTAAAATCTATTTTGTCCTTAAGTTATCGATTGAATCTATTAAGTTCATAAAATATTTAATTCAAACTTATTTAGAAAAAATTAAAAAATTAAAAAATAAGCTCATAAATATTATAAATTAGTAGTAAAAAAAAAAAAACCCTATAATATTGGTGAATTTTTCTCATATAATTTTATTGGCAAGACTGAGAAATCAGAATTTAATACTAATTTAAGCACACAATAAAATAAAACATTTTTTAAAGAAAAAAAATCAAGATTTTCTATAATAGAATTTTAATTAGATAATGTCTTTTACTAATTTATAATACTTAAGGGTATATCTTTTATTTTTATAATATTTCCAAAAACTAAATATATTTCAATTAAATACTTTAGAGACTTAATGAAAACAAGTGATAGTTTAGGGTTAAATAAATTTTAATTTATATACTTTAAAAACTAAGTAGATTCAATCAATAATTCAAAAATTAAATACACAATTTGATTATAATTTAATAACAAGAAGTACTTTTTCCGTCCTAAAATAATGGTATCTTTTGAGGAATCTAACTTTTTTTAGTAGTACAATTATTGCATTATAAAAAAATTAATTTTTCAAAATTAGCTTTTGATAGTATATTTTTTGAAAAATATCAATATCATAATCATACTTTTTATGTTTTTAACGAATTTAAAAGAACAACAAAATAGAAAATTTATATTATTTTTATACTTAATTTTTTAAAAAAATAGTATTTTGAGATAATAAAAAATAAAATAATAAAATAATATTTTAGAATGGAAGGAGCACAATAATCCCTGTTTATATAAACAAGTTGATCGCCCTGGAAACCACAAGTAATTTTTCCAACAATGAACACACACAGAGACTCCTGAGGAAAAAGTATTTGATCACAGCCCTCTCATGCGAGAATTTATTGGTTGATGACGGTTAGGTGATGTTTAACATTATTGTAGTAGATGGAGAAGATATATAATTTTATAATAGGTGATTAAAAAATAAAAAGAAACATAATATATTATAAGAATAAAGTTTGAGAGTTCGAATTGGCGTCCCTTGAATCTCCCGAATTGCTGAAACGACGTCGTTTCAGTAATTAAATTTTATTTTTTTTTTTTCCTTCCTCCAGTTTGAAACGGGGTGAGGGTGAGGGAGAGGGAGAGGGAGAGAAAGAGAGAGAGGGGAAGCAGATCGCGTCGCCTTCGCCGCCGATCGCGTCGCCTCTGCCGATCGTCGCGCCTCCGTCTCCGCCGATCGCTGCGCCTTCGCCTCCGTCGCCGATCGCCATGCCTCTGCCTCGCCTCCGCCTCCGCCTCTAGCCCCATTTTTTAGGCCCCCTCCAGTCCTTCTTCCTCCTCCTCCTCCTTCCTCCCCCGTCTTCTTCTTGCTTCTGCTGTCTTCTTCTTCGTTCTGTTGAAAAAAAAAAAAAAAAAACAAAAGCAAAAACGACGCCGTTTTTGTTTTTAGGGGCATTCGGGGGAGCTCAGTTTCGAGCTCCCTAGCACGACTGATATTATAATTAGGCTAAGTTTGGGTACTCCCAAATAATCCAAAAAGTCAAAAAGTTACTCAAAAAGTTAAAAAGTTAACATTATTCACCAAAAGTCAACAATTACGGCTGCACAACTCCTAATTCAAATTTTCCTCTAAAAATCAATTTTCACAATTTTTTATTACACATTTTTCCATAAAAAGTCAAAAAGTTAACCCAAACATCCATATTTTCAACCTCACTTTTTTTGTCCAAAAAGATAAAAAGTGCACTTATTTAGTCTTTCCAAACTTGGTCTTAGTGAAAACATCAAATAATTTTTATCCTCGTGCACTAGAATAAAGGAGAGGTTTTTCTTAGCCTATTTGTGAATTGGAGCATACTATTAGATTTGTGGGCATTATGAATTCCGTTTTGATGATTTGAAACTTTTAATGTGTAGAGCTTGTTAAGTATGTCATGTTTGTAAAAAAATCACGTTGATCAGATATCAATTGTCTCTTAATCGGAACATATTTTGTTAATAATTTATTTTTAAAATTATATTTACCATTAATAAAAATATATTTCAATCAAGAAATTACTAATATCTGATCGATATAAATTTTTATAAACATAAAATATTAATAAATTTTATATATTAAACGATTCAAATTATTAAAATAAGACCCGTCATAAATTTTATAAATCTAATAATATATTCTAATTTACACAGTAGATAGAAGAGACCTCTCCCTTCAAATAAAACGTTGACCCACATAGTTTAGGGTCTCTATCTCTTTACTTTATGATTATAAATTTGAGAGGAGACCCCTCGCCCCTACCACCCTGACATATAATTGCCCTCACATTCATATACATCCATCGCGCTCTCTCTCTCTTTCTCTCTTCCTTTCTTTATTTACTTTCTCTCTCCGCTACACTGTCGTCCAACTCCTCACTCAGCAATAATCCCCAAAACCCAGGAAGCATTGAATTGAAGAATAAAGAGGTTGGTACTACAAATAGTTAGAAGCTCTCAGTCACAGTTATATCACTAATAAAAACTCACCTCCACAAATTTCTATGTCTATCAGCCAACCAACCAATTGCTTTTACTCCATTATCACCCCTTTCTAGGCACCCTCTCTCCTCTTTCATTTTTCAGAGAGATAAAATGTGGATATATATGAGGAGGAGAGAGAGTGCTGTTTCTCTCTCCTATTTCTCTCTCTGGCTCTTCCAGAGTAATGCCGCATAAGCTTTTGTTTGGCTCAAGGAAATGTTAAGTGTCATGAAATTTTTTTTATGAAAATGATCATAAAAAAATTTGTGACTTTTAAATTATCTTGATTAATATGCAGTATTTTATTATAAATATAATCTAAAAGTTATAAATCTTTGATGATCATTTTCATGAAAGACTTTTCATAATATCTAAGATTACTGTTGTGCTTAACGTTACCGAAATCTGCGAGCTTGGTTGGGCCAATCGTTGCTCTCCACTTCTCCCAATCAGCTCTCAGCCTTTTCAGAATACTCAGACGCAACCTCAATATAAATCAATTGAATTTTTTTATATATCAACAACAACAATAACAGATTATTATTTTCTTTTTCTTTTTTTTTTCTTTTAAAAAATAAAATACCTAATTCAAGAAACCTGTCTCTCTGTCTATATTTATATATACGAGCTTTATCTAAAGTAGGCAAGAAATTGGTCTTTGAGTTTTCTTTGTGCCTCTTCAATCCCATGTTCTCTTTTTTTCCTGTGGGCGTTTTGGGCTTTTTATTAAAATCCACATTTCAGGTTTCCAACCATTTTCAGGTATGACAGTATAGAAGAAAACTCAATGAGAGACTGAGATTCTCATGAAACTCAACCCATCATTTTCTTTTGCCTTTTTAAAATTTTTTTTTTTATTATAACCTTTTCCAGCTTTCATGGTCGAGAAAGTTTTTTAAAACTTATGTAATATTTCTGTGTGTTGTAGTTATCTCTTTTCTCTCTGATGTTGCAGGTGATCCCCTTTTTAAAGTCCCTTGAAATCTGTGATTTTAGTTTGGAGTTTTGCGTAGGCACAGAAGGGTAGTTTCTGGGTTTTCACAACACTTTTGTGTTGCCTTTTTTTGGTTGGTGTTTTTTGGGGGATTGCTACTGAACTACTCAGGGTACCCAGTTGAGAACACCTTTGAAAAAAGGATTTTCTTTTCGAAGGTTATTCTCTTACACCTTTTTTTTTTTTTAACCATTTTGATTCCCAAGGAAGCAATTTTTTTTTCCTCAAAAACAAACAGTCCTTTTGTTCTTATCTATATATTGTGGGAGGCGGGTTTTTGTTGTTCAAGTTTTTTGAGTTGGGTTTTTGGGAGCTAATAAGCAATGGCTAGTGGGTATTCAATGAGAGATGAAGATTTTCAAGAAGAAGATGTGTGGAGCGTTATGAAGGAAAGATCAGAAGATTTAAGCCCAAAGGTGAGAAAAGTGAGGGACTACTCATTTGGTTCAACATCTACTCCAAGAATGATCATCCCAAGGGCTAACAACAGTGAGGCAAAGATGGCTCATCAGCAATCATCAGCTCCTGTGAACATCCCTGACTGGTCAAAGATTTATAGGAAGAACAACAAGAACTCAAAGAAAGGTTCATGGGTTGATGATGGTGGTGATGATGGAGATGATGTTGATGATTATGATTATGATTATGATGATGAGATGGTCCCACCACATGAATATGTTGCCAAGAAGCTTGCAAGAAGTCAGATCTCTTCACACTCCATGTGTGAAGGGATTGGAAGGACCCTCAAAGGAAGAGACCTCAGCAAAGTTAGGAATGCCATCTTAACCAAAACTGGTTTCTTAGAGTGATCTCTCTCTGCCTATACCATTACCAGCTTCTTCTTCTTCTTCATCATTATCATTATCATCATCATCATCATCACCATCACCACCACCACCATCAACATCAACATCATTTTGTGGAATCATAACCACCATTGAATCATCTTCATATGTCATTGTCATCATGTTCATCATAATCTTCATCCTCAGCCAAGGGTCCCATTTAATCATTTTTTTTTTTTACTTTTACCATTAATTATTACATATAGCAGCATATAGTGTACTGGGGTGGGTAGAGCTATATGGCATTGAGTTTAAAAGTTGTCAGAGCTGCCATTTTTGAGTTTTGGATTTTTTTCTATTTTTCCCTTTAGGGGTAAAAAGAAAAAAGAAAAAGAAATCTCTTGGCAGCCTCTGAAATTTTGTCAGGAAATTCAAATGTTCTATTGCAGATGGAATGCAACTGTATCAGGATATTATATGAAGTAAAATTAGTTTATCATTGCATTCAAATATTATTTTCTTACACAATAGATTCTTTCTTGTGGAATATTAAATAAACATATAGAAAACTATTATAGATTAATGGAGTGGAAATGAAAATCCAAGACCAAGTGAAAACAAAAATGTTAGTGATAACGAAAAAATAGATTACAAAAAAATATCTCAAAACTGCCCTTCGACAATCAGAAAAATTTGAAATTGATCGGCCTGTCGTTTGGAAAAGGCTTTAAGATGATTTTTGCCGAAAATGTTTTCGTGATCCATAACATTGCTTGAGTGAAAATTATGTCTTTGTACATGGAAAAATTGTCACTGGTGCAAATAATTATGAAGTTCCTTGTAAGAACATTTTTAATCTTTTATATTTTTTTTATCAAATTTAAATTTAATAAAAAATATTCAAAAATTAATTTCAATCATTTCATCTAACTATTCATTGAACAAAGCAGTATTTTTTTATATTAAATTGAGAATTCATCAAATCTTTTATCAAATTTGAGTTTGATAAAATTTTTAAGAGATGAAACAGTGAGGAGGATTTTTTTTTTCATCTAATTTGATGAAAAGAAAAAATTGGGATAAAAGAAAAAATTTTAAATAGTTTTTAATGAAATTTGATGAAAGGATTAAAGTAATTCATATTAAATCAAGTTTTTTAACTCAAATTTATAATAAAATTAGATGAAAAAATTGTTGAGGAATTGGAAATGCTCTAACTAGTCTTTTGTATTTCTCATTTATATGATAATTCCCCTACCTTTTCTGATTTTATTTTTGTATCTTTTTTGGATTATTCTTCAATACAAGCAAAAGTATGAGCATATTTTACCATGAAAAGTACTATTAATTCACCAAATATTAACTTTGTGGCTATTGAGGATTATGATGGATCGGGGTTTGGCTCGCACAATGACACTTCACAAAGAATTAGGGTCTATTGGAGTAAGGTCAAAATATAATAGTATTATAATTTGTTAGATGTAATTAACAAAAGGAAAATGTCTCGTAGCTCAAATTTTTGTGGCTCAAAAGTGGCTCAAATTGTCAAAACGACGTCGTTTTGGCTATTTTTATGTTGTTCTATACTCAAAACGACGTCGTTTTGGCCATTTGAGCCACTTTTGAGCCACAAAATTTGAGCTACGTAGCATTATCGTTAACAAAAATAACAATGATAATAGTTTCAATTTCTAATGCCTTTCTGAACTTCCGAGCTCCTACCTAGAACTGTACATAATACTGTCAAATTCACTAAAATCATACCGTAGGCATTGTTCTATTTGTTAATTACGAATTAAATTTTAAGTTTTATAATTTGTTTTCGAAATCGCTCTACTCTGTTATAATTAATACAAATATATTTTTTAACATCTAATAAAATATCAAAGTAATAATGAGAGTGAGAGATATTTAAGACGTAAAATTTGTTATAAATTAGTAGTTAATATATATATATAATATATTATGTAAAATTAGTTTGTGCTATATATATAAAAAATATTATGTAAATTTCTATTATATATTATGCAAATACTTGATATTAGTTAAAATATTTTTCAGTCGGTCAATTCATCCCAAACTATGATTTGATTATATGTCAATCTGTTATTTGATTTATAATTTTACTCTCAAACTATCCAAATGCACTGCGCACACACCCACTCCTACCTAAGGTTCTATGGTCTGTTCCATCAACTAAATAAGTATAAAAAAAAATTGTCTTTCAAAATGTTTTTTGTTTGGATAAAAATTTAAGAAAAATTATAGAAAAATAGGGGAAAATTACATGTCATTGGAATATTTCCCAAAATTACAATGGACATGAAAAATTAAAAAATTAATTGCAAAAAAATGTAATGATTCACAAAGCAAAAATATCCTATCTTTTCCTTTCTTTTTCCTTCCCCTCCCCTTCTAACTACCCATCGCCAGCCATTCTTTATCATCCATTCCCTACCACCGCAGTCCCTGCCAGCATGTCACGAACTAAACCCACTCATATGGGTTTAATATCGTAATCGGCCAGTAATTTGTGATTATCAAAGGCCTGCTTAGCAATAATAACAATTATACGATAAGAGGGGCCGGCGGAAACTTGTAAATATTAAAACATAATGTTCAAAGAGCTATGAGGACTTAAATGAACAACACAAGTTTCATATCCTTATATATGCGCACAAGCACTTAAGTCCATAAGACGCTTATATACAAAATAAAATAGAAGTTAGGGAATTAAATCCCAAAGCCAAAACAAATCATAACAACATTTACTTGACTTCATATTATCATTCAAAAGAGTGGATTTAGATCACCCACAAAGCCTTGACATTAATAGTTCGGAATCTCGCGGTGAGGCACAATAGGTTGCTTGACAAAACGAATTAGGTTGACGCCGCTAACTTTGCTTCGATGCCTGGCCACCTATATATATATATATATAATAAATTGTGAGTTAAAGCCTGGTGAATAACAAATGTGTAAAGGGGTTAAGAATGAATGTCTTTTCAGTAATTAAAACAGTCAATTGCATCAGTAGATCAGTTATTCAATCAATGTCTCATATTTTGTCATATTAGTCATTTAGAAATCATAGCAGTCATATGTGGTATATCCAATAGCAGAATAGTACTGTAGGTCTTAATAGATCGAACAGTCAGTTGATGGCCATCAATATAGTAACAGCAGTTTCAAAGATTGGAACTGATCTCTGTAACAGTAGCAGTAACAGTAACAGTCAATTGCTATGGATGCCATGAGTACAGTTCATAAATTAGGACAAACATTCATTCAGTAAATAACACCATTTCAGAAAGCAGTACAGTTAATCATTCAAAAAATAATCATAATTCAACATAGCTTTACAACATTGTTACTCACAGTGGGCTCTTCGATATACGTGCTTAGATGCACTAAAGAAGCGGCATCCAACCTAACCAAACAAATTCAAGCACAACAATTCAATTACATTCATATCTTTAGCCAAATCTATTGATTCGGTTGTTTTCCTATTTAATTACCATGCAGTATTACTTGATTGGTTCTAATGTTTCAATTATTACCTCTAATGCACTCATGAGATGCAAATGGTCATGAAAACACTTTAAAACCATATAAACGGAGGCCCAGAAGGTGAAAAAAAGGAGTGGAAACAAAACTGGGTCTACCTAAAAGGGCCACATATGCGAGGGTCACAGCCACACATGCGGTGGCCATCTCCGCACCTGCTCCCACAGGTGCAATTTCAGTAGAATACTCAACACCACTGCCCTGTTTTCCGCACGTGTGGGGCCCTAGGCTGCACGTGCAATGATGCTACAAAACCAATCCGAAAACTGCTCTATTATGGTAGTGGGTTCCTTTGCAAAATCAACCCCATTTCCATGCAATTCACTCCCAAAAAGTTAACATAACCCCTTGAATGAAACATATTTGGCTTGGAACAAAATTCATGACTTCAATTGAAGCTTCAAAACCATGCAAGGAGTTCAAATTCTTGAAGTGTAAACACAAGTTCATAACTAATACAAATTGAGCTCCAAGTATTTAAAATGCATGGAGTTTTCCTCCTAAATGTTGAAACTCAAAAGAGAAGCAAGGAACAATTAAATGATCAAGAGTTTCATAGAAAATATGCCATGCATGTTGCTAATTCAAGTTAATCTCCATAATTCCTTCGTTATGTAATCATATGAATTCCTAACATCAATTTCACTTCAAATGTTGTAATGTATAATCATGAAATTTGCAACTTTGAGCCAAAACTCTCAACTCCCACAGAGTTTCTCTTCAAAGTGGAAATTATAAGTAAGAAATTGAATGTATGATCATGATTAATGTAAAATCTTGCCATGCATGTATCCATATGAACTAAACCGTCCATTAAACTTATATTCTTCTCACTTACTCTTAAATTCTTTAGCTATGAGCATAATTCCTCAAATACATGAGATTAGGGAGGAGAATTCTTACCTTTAATAAGTGAATTGTGAAGATTAGAGTGTAGTTACAAGGTTTCTCAAGCTTCTCTTCTCTTTTCTCTTTCTTTTCTTCTTGAGTTCAAGTGTTCAAAGCTTTCCTATTCTCTCTCTCTCTCTCTCTCTCTCTCTCTCTCTCTCTCTCTACGCGTATAGCTTAAAGGTTGAAGAAGACCCACCACTTTCCTATTCTTAATCAACTAAATGGTGAGTAGGACACATGTATAGATTTATGGTTTTCAATTTTAAATTTCCTAATTTCATTTACATGGAATTAACTTAAATTAAATTATACTTCATCATCTCATAGTCTTAATTACACTAAATTAAATTATATTAAGGTGAATTAGGCTCTAATTCCTATCCAATTTCTTAATTTTAACTTGTTAAAAATTAACGAATCAGATAGGTTTAATCCATAGCTCTACCTATCTGTTCTCAATGACAATATCATATACATATATCACACACGACACACATATCACACATGGCACATATATCACAATTAACACATAAGCACATGATCAACACTAATCACATAATTAACTTCATTAATTTATTTAATTAAGGAGGCAGTTGTCACATTCTCTCCCTCTTAGGACGTTTGGTCCTCCAAACTCAATTACCTTCCTCCGGAAAGAATATAGGATCAAGTGGGAAGAGGTCTGGATATCTTTTTTTCATATCATCTTACCTTTCCCAAGTTGCATAGATACCACCATGATTTTGCTAATCTATTTTCACTAACGAAATTTCTTTGTTTCTCGACTTCTTGATTCGCCTATTAACAATCTGAATGGGCCTTTCCTTGTACGAATAATCATCACTCAAAAGCACATGGGTAGGCTTAATAATATGAAAAGGATCCCAAAGATAATCCCGCAAAATTGAAACATGAAAGACATTATGCATATGTTCCATTTTGGGAGGAAGTGCTACCTGATATGCCACCGGATTAATTTTTTCAATAATTTTATACGGCCCAACATAACTCGGTGCTAATTTGCCCTTGGTTCCAAAGTGAGTCTGTCCTTTCATCGGTGTCACTTTAATAAAAACATGGTCGCCTACCTCATTTCCTTGTCTCGCCTATGGACATCCGCGTAACTTTTCTATCGACTTTGCGCAGGTTTCAATCTTTGTTGAATTAATTTCACTTTTTTTGTTGTTTCGTGCACAATCTCAGGCCAAAGTAAAGGCCCATCTCCAACTTCTGCCCAACAAATAGGAGATCGACATTTTCTGCCATATAAAGCCTCGAAAAGCGCCATACCAATGCTTGAATGGAAACTGTTGTTGTAGGCAAATTCGGCTAAAGGCAAGTGAGTTTCCCAATTCCCTTGAAAATCAAGTACACACATACGCAACATATTCTTTAGAGTTTGGATTGTTCTTTCTAACTGGCCATCGGTTTGTGGATGATAAGCACTACTCAATCTCAGTTTGATTCCCAATGCTGTTTGCAGACTTTGCCAAAATCCTGATGTGAACTTCGAGTCCCTATCAGAAACAAGTGACACAGACACTCCATGCAATATAACAATCTCATTAATGTAAATTGTAGCCAACTTATCCGCATTATAAATTGTCTTGACAAGTAAGAAATGAGCAGATTTAGTCGAACGGTCAACAATAACCCAAATTGAATCCATACCTCTATTGGAGCGAGGTAGTCCAACAATGAAATCCATAGTGATGTGCTCCCATTTCCACTCTGGTATTGGCAGTGGTTGGCGCAATCCAGCGGGTTTGATGCTCGGCTTTAACTTGTTGGCAGTGTAAACACTTAAATACAAAATCTGCAATTTCTTTTTCATTCCCGGCCACCAGAAATTAGCTTCAAGTCTTGGTACATTTTCGTATTCCCGGATGGATAGAAAGTTTTGAATTGTGGGCTTTGTGCAAAACTCGCTTCTTTAACTCAACATCATTTGGTACACACAATCTACCTTGAAATTTCAACACACCATTTTCAAAAGAAAAATCTAGCTTCGGTTTGGATTCATGTTCATCAATAATCCTCTTTGAAAATTCATCTTGTTGTTGTTTTTCGTAAATTTCTTCCAGAATTCTTGGTTGAGCAGGAATAGCAGCCAATGTTCCGCCTTGTTCTTGCAAAACAATTTCAACTTCAAATTTCTCAAGATCAAGTAACAATTCTCTTTGCCTGGTAAGTAGGCAAGCCAAATTCCCAATTGATTTTTGACTAAGTGCATCGGCAATAGTGTTAGCTTTCTCGAGATGGTACAATTTGCAAGTCATAATTCTTTATCAATTACAGCCATCTCTGTTGTCTCATATTCAACTCTTTTTGGGTAAATAAATACTTTCAACTCTTGTGGTCTGTGTAAACCTTAATGTTGCCCCATACAAGTAGTGGTGCCAAATCTTCAATGCAAATACTATTATGGCAAGCTCCAAATCATGAGTCAGATAATTCTTTTTATGTGGCTTCAGTTGGCGGGAAGCATATGCTATCACTTTACCATTCTGCATCAATACACACCCCAAACCCTTATAAGAAGCACATCACTAAAAATAGTAAATCCATCTGTACTTGAGGGTAAGGTGAGAATCGGTGCAGTCACAAGTCGAGTCTTTAGTTCTTGAAAGAATATTCTCTCTAATCGGTCCAGTCAAACGGTACCCCTTTCAGAGTCAATTGAGTCAAAGGCAAAGCAAGTTTAGAGAAGTCTTTCATGAATCTTCGGTAGTATCCGGCCAAACCTAAGAAACTTTGAACTTTGGTAGCATTAGTTGGTCTAGTCCAATTCACAACTACTTTTATTTTTTGTGGGTCGATAGAAATGCCATTTTTACTAATCACATGCCCCAAAAACATAACGCTATCAAGTCAAAATTCACACTTTGTCAGTTTTGCATATAATTTCTTCTCTCTTAAAGTTTGCAGAGCAATTCTTAAATGATGTTCATGTTCCTCTTTACTTTTGAAATAAATCAAAATGTCATTTATAAAAACAACCACAAATTCATCGAGGAATGGCTTGAAAATTCTGTCATAAGATTCATAAATGCAGCAGGCGCATTAGTAACTTCGAAAGGCATAACAAGAAATTCATAATATCTGTACCTCGTTCGGAAGGCAGTCTTTTCTACGTCCTCGGCTTTGACTTTTAATTGGTGGTATCCCGATTTAAGATCAATTTTGGAAAAGACTTGTGCACCTTGCAATTGGTCAAATAAATCATCAATATGAGGCAACGGATACTTGTTCTTCATTGTCACTTTGTTCAGTTCACGGTAGTCTATGCAAAGCCTCAATGAACAGTCCTTCTTTTTCACAGATAAGACTGGAGCGCCCCATGGTGATATACTAGGCCTGATAAATTTTTTGTCCAACAAATCTTGCAACGAGATTTTTTAGTCTTTTAATTTAGTAGGTGCCATTCGGTACAGAGCTTTGGAAATTGGCTGTGTCCCTGGTATGATCTCAATAGTGAACTCAATCTCCCTGTCAATCAAATCCCCTGACAAATCATCTGGAAAAACATCTTGGGAATTCTCTAACTATAAGAATATTGTCCATATTAGCTTTGTTTTCAGCAGGCACAGTCATTACACAACACAAATACCCTTTACATTCATTTTTAATCAATTTGAATGCTTTCATAGATGAAATCAAGTATAGGGGAGGTACGACACCAACTTAGTTAAATACAAATTCAGGCAATCCCGGTGGACGAAAAAAACTTGTTTTGTTACACAATCAGTGGAGGCATGATATTTTGTTAACCAGTCCATCCCCAAAATTATATCAAAGTGATCACGATTCAGAGGCAATAAATTAACATATAAAACCACATCCCCAATAACAATCTCACGTGCAGGATACACATAAGCACAAGTCATGGACCCCCTAGTAGGTGAAGATACAACCAATAAATAATTCATGGGTTCCAATGGTCTAGATAATTTTCTCGAAAAAGCTTGCGATACAAATGAATGCATAGACCCCAAGTCAATCAAAATATAAGCATTTTGAGCACAAATAGGGAGTATACCTGACACTATTTCAATATTCTGCACATCCCCTGGTACAAGTGCAAACACCCGGCCTTGCCTCAAGGTTTCTCTCCTGGTAGCTTTAGAATTGGGTTTTGGTATAGCGGTTGATGCTGCAGCACTTGCTATGGATCTACTAGTGCCTTGGAATGCGAGAGGGAAAGCTTTGACTATGTGGCCCACCTTGCCACACCTGTAACATGCCCCAGAAATTTTGTAACAAACCCTTTTATGTCTTCTGCCACATTCTGGACAAGGGGGTCTAGAATTGTTCCCTGACTAGAACTATTACTTGACCCTGTATTTTGTTTCTTACTCAGTGAGTTATTCTGGCCCTTTTTGAAATTAAAACTTTGTCTCTTACCCCGTCATTTAGTCACCGGTGTCATAGCTTGTTTTAAGGCTGCAATATTTGCCTCGACCATGATAGCTCGATCAAGGACATCCATATACTTAAGTAATTTCAAAACATTGATCCGGTCAAGTATCTCCACATTAAGTCCTCCCTCAAATTTTTGAGCCTTTTTATATGAGTATCTACCATGTGTGGGCATAACAAGCAAGCTTAATAAATTTGCTTCATATTCAGCCACAGACATAGTACCCTGTTTTAATTCCCCAAATTCGGATACTTTACTGTCACAGACACATTGAGGAAAGTATTTATCATAGAATGCTTCCTTGAATTGAGCCCAAATCATTGTATTATTACTTTCACGCACAAGTATCCACCATCGCCTTACCTTCTCTTGTAAAGTAAAAGTAGCCAGCAACACTTTCTGTGCCTCTGAACACAGAAACACTTCAAACAACTTTTCAATTTCTAGGATCTATGCCTCAGCTTTCAGTGGTTCCAGTCCTCACTGGAATGTTGGTGGCTTCATTTTGTTAAACTTTTGCATTAAAACAATAACATCATCATTGGCATTTGGTTCAGGTTGCACTGGTAGCGGAGGAGGAGGTGGGGGCTGTTTATTCTGTTGTTGTCTTAGAGCTTCAGTCAAGAGTTCAATCATTCTTTCCAATCTTGCAATTCTTGCTTTGGATGATTCATTTTCTTCTGTATTTCTTGCATTCTCCATTGCACTATATAAAACATGGTAATAATAAACATAGGGAAAAAAAAAATAGATTTCACATTCATATTACACATATACATATAACATGTCCACACACACTTATTCATGCTCATGCCATGCCCTAATTGCTTTTCTAGGATATCCTACAGCTCATGTGGACACGTGTGTGCGTATAACTCGTGCTCTAATACCACTCTGTCACGACCCAAACCCGCTCTTATGGATTTAGCATCGTAATCGGCCAGTAATTCGTGATTACTAAATGCTTACTTAACAAGAATAACAATTATACAATAAGAGGGGCCAGCAGAAGCCTGTAAATATTAAAACAAATGTCCAAAGAGTGTGATGACTTAAATGAACAACACAAGTTTCATATCCTTATATATGCGCACAACCACTTAAGTCCATAAGACGCTTCTATACAAAACAAAACAGAAGTTAGGGAATTAAATCCAAAGACAAGACAAATCATAACAACATTCACTTGACTTCATATAATCATTCAAAAGGGTGGATTTAGATCACCCACAAAGCCTTGACATTAACAGTTCGGAATCTCGCGGTGAGGCACAATAGGTTGCCTTGACAAAATGAATCAGGTTGACACAACTAACTTTGCTCCAGTGCTTGGCCACCTACATATATATAATAAACTGTGAGCTCAAGCCTAGTGAATAACAAATGTGTAAAGGGGTTAAGAATAAATGCCCTTTCAGTAATTAAAACAATCAATTACATCATTAGATCAGTTATTCAATCAATGTCTCATATTTTATGTCATATCAGTCATTTAGAAATCATAGTAGTCATACACGGTACATCCAACAGCAAAACAGTACAGTAGGTCTTAATAGACCGAACAGTCAATTGATGGCCATCAATACAGTAACAGTAGTTCCGAATATTGGAACTGATAGAGATCTCTATAACAGTAGCAGTAGCAGTAATAGTAACAAGTAGCAGTAATAGTAATAGTCAGTTGCTATGATGCCAAGAGTACAATTCATAAATTAGGACAAACATTCATTCAGTAAATAATACCATTTTATAAAGCAGCATAGTTAATCATTCAAAAAATAATCATAATTGAACATAGCTTTACAACATTATTACTCACAGTGGCTCCTTGATATACGTGCTTAGATGCACTAAAGAAGGCATCTGACCTAACCAAACAAATTCAAGCATAACGATTCAATTATATTCATATCTTGAGCCAAATCTATTGATTCGGTTGTTTTCTTATTAATTACCATGCAACATTACTCGATTGGTTCTAATGTTTCAATTATTCCCTCTAATGCACTCATGAGATGCAAATGGTTATGAAAACACTTTAAGACCATGCAAACGAAGACGTAAGGTAAAAAAGAGGAGTGGAAACAAAATCGAGTTTGCCTAAAAGGGCCACACGTGCAGGGGTCCCGGCCGCATGTGCGGTGGCCATCTTCGCACCTGCTCCTGCAGGTGCAATTTAAGCAAGATACTCAACACCATTGCCCTGTTTTCCACACGTGTAGGGCCCTAGGCCGTACGTGCGGTGATGCTACAAAACTAGTCCGAAAATTGATCTGTTATGGCAGTGGGTTCCTCTGCAAAATCAATCCCATTTCCATGCAATTCACTTCCAAAAACTTAACATAACACCTTGAATGAAACATATTTGGCTTGGAACAAAATTCATGACTTCAATTGAAGCTTCAAAACCATGCAAGGAGTTCAAATTCTTGAAGTGTAAACACAAGTTCATAACTAATACAAATTGAGCTCCAAGTCTTTAAAATGCATGGAGTTTTCCTTCCAAATGTTGAAACTCAAACAAGAAGCAAGGAACAATTAAATGATCAAGAGTTCCATAGAAAATATGCCATGCATGTTGCTAATTCAAGTTAATCTCCACAATTCCTTCTTTATGTAATCATATGAATTCCTAGCATTAATTTCACTTCAAAAGTTGTAATGTATAATCATGAAATTTATAACTTTGAGCCAAATCTCTCAACTCCCATGGAGTTTCTTTTCATCCGAATCTCTTTCTTTTCCTATATGATTAGTTAAGCGGCACAAACGACCTTCTCTCCCCCAACCCTACATGTTTCCCTATGCATATATTACCATCTCTCTCGAAAACATCACCAGCAATTGAATTAGTAACCATTGAGATTGAATTTGAATGGCTAACCTTACCAGCCAAACCGCCTCCACCTTCAAACATGTTATTCACCTATTGGTCCACTCATTAATATTTTCCACATTAGCAATGGTTGCCAACCTTTGGCATTCTGGTTCGACGGATGAGTTCTCTGACCAAACTGAACGAAGGTGAGCCATACCCTATTTCTGATCCATCTCAAGTGCAAAATCAATACCCTCTGCCTTATGACTACTTTCCCCAACCCATATATCATTGTAATGCCATTACACACAACTCTAATCGTAGTGTTCATAGCCTCCATAACATTAGTATTAATTTGGATACTCCCACAGTTAAGCTACTTGGAATCTATTAACTTGTCACCAAGTCTAATTACTTCACCCATAGGGATCCAATCCTATGCAGCTTCATTGTGTTCCAAGCATTAAAAGGAATTCCATAACAATTTAACCATAATAATCGTGAAGGTTCCAACTGAATATCCGCCGCCTAAATCATAATGTCTTCACAAACCACTTCAAGCATAGATGCCATAACATTGACATGATTGTACAACTCCTCTTCTGACTTAAAGATTAACAGGATTAGATTACCTCTACCAAATCGAAAATGAACCTTATGATATCCATTGTTCATCAATAACTTCTGTAACTCCCCCAACATACTCATACATTTGATTCTAAGAACCAAGCTTCTTCGTACCCATTCACAACCTTTATTTGATACCACAATCGAAATCATGTCTGTAATAATGTCATTATCATCTTTCACAAGATCTGCGTATGCCCTTAGCACCTTACTAGGACTTGTCCCTTGGTGATTATCCGAGATTCCATTTGAATTAATGATTTGCTTGTCCTTCCTTAAATCAGATATTCCTCTAACCACCTGGGCCTGCAGAATGGTGACTCCCTTTGCTATATCCCGCTGTAGACACCCAATTTTTGATCGCTCTTAAGACTTGGGCACCACACTTTGAACACTCGATGATGAAAGTTACGTTGTACAATCGTTCAAATTCTTCAACAAAAGGCTTTGGTTTTTGAGCTTCTAATCCCAACCTTACACCCCATTTTAACCAAAACTATTTTAGACCTTAAAGCCCTTTTTTCAAAATATTTTTCCAAATATTTCTACGATGTTTCGAGGCTCGTATTTCATTTAAAATATTGCACTTTTCGGTAAACCGAGTAAGGACAAAGTGGAAATAAATGGAAGGGAGGTGAACTCTTTGGAAAATGTTTAAAAACATCTTATTTATAGATTTGGAGTTGAAGGAAATAGGAGGGGTTGGAAGTAAACTAGTTTAGGAAAAGGTTGAGCATCAAACCGTTAAGAAATAAATGCATAGCCTTCACTAAATTAGGCATATCTCTTTTTAAACTTAGAATTTAGATGTGAGGCCACCACTATTGAAAAGTATACTTCTGGGGCTTTAATTTAGACTCAAGAATTACTTAAAACTTAGTCCGGATGAAGGAGATATGCCCATTCAAAGTATGGCTTGAGAGCAGTTTTTTCGGACTGCCCGACCACTTTTTGTGGCCGGTCGTACAAGTCATTGGCTGGCTGGCCAGGTGTCCCAATAGGCAGATATTTATAGTCAGTTGTCCCCTCCTGATGTGCATGCCTTGCACCATCTGTCTTTGTACAGATATTTCCGACAATAGAAGCTGTTTTTCTATAAATACAAGCCCACCTCTCTTGATTTTAGGTTAGACAAATTTGTGAAGAGCCCAAATCTTGCTAAGCACTCTCTCTCTCTCTATCTTGAAATATACATACACTATATATACACTTCCTAAACCAATATTTTAAGGCTCCTTGATGAGGTTCTTGAGCCAAAATTGTAGCCCTTGAGAGTGAACATGTGGTTTTTGAACAAAAAAGTGTCTTCTCTTCAAAGGTATAACTCTTGCCACCTTTTGGCCTACTTCTTCCTTCTCTTTTATTACTGTTTTTATACTGTTTTGACCTGCTTTTGGTGGGCTAAAACTTGTGATTTAAAGTTACCAAAGTTGGAGGGGTTAACCACCATTTCTTAAAGCTTATTATTCCATAAGCTTTTATCCTTGTGTTTCCTACTTGTTTATCAACTTTTGGCCACTGATTTTCAGAGTTTTCAGAGGCTAAAACATGTGATTTTAAGTTCCAAAAGGTGGAGGGGTTAGCCATCCTTCCTTTGGCTTGCTTATTAGCTTCAATTCTCTCATTTTTTTTGTTCACATTTTAGCTTTTCAAACTACTTTTTCAACATTGTTTTTACTCATTTTGGGGCTGTTTTGATGTGTTTACTTCATTTATTCTTTGAATATCATGCTTATATTGTTGTAAGTCCTTATAGATTTGGTGGTTTAGGCCTTAGACATCAATCTATTTGAGTTGATAGCTTTTATTTCATAGTTTTCATACATATACTCACACTTGTAATAATCATCTCTGCACCCTCCCTCCTTTCTTGGTTTTCTTTGTTTAAGAGTTGTTTCAAACAATTGATTGTTGTTTAAGGCATGAGAAAAGACCTTTCATGCTTAATGGTTTAATCTCTTCGGAGGTTCATTACCAAAGCATTACATCTCTCTCATGCTAAGGATAACTTCTCTTTTGACACTTTTTTTCATTAGTGGACATAACTCTCATTTCCAGAAAAAATGAATTAAAGAATAGTGAGGTAATGTAAAAGAAGTTAAAATTAGACTAAAAGTGGTAACAAGAGCAATAAAATCAAGTTGGGTTCAATCTTACAGTAATTGAACCTATTATATCTCGAGTCATTACATACTCTTTAGTGATGTTAATGATTCGAGAAGGGATGTCAACTACTTCCCTTGAGGTAACTCCATGATAGGGAGGGGGTTTTGTTAGTCTTTTTTTTTTTTTTTTTTTTTTTCGTTTATTGAACCTTTGTCCCATCGATTCATATATCATCACGCAACGAGTTTGTGACAATAGATGGTTTGCAAATCAAGTCTACTCTTTCCTTGACCAATTTCATGATAGGGAGAGGCAGAAAGGACAAACACCTCCTGGAAACACTCTGCTTTTGCTTTGTTTCATTTCTATAGTAGCAGGGTAAACCCTCAAAACAATGGCCGACCGACTACCCTTCCATCTAGCCGACCACTTTTCAAGGCTGGCCAGCCACTCTACTTTTTGTAGGCAGTGCCATTTTTTCATAGCAGAACAGAGCAGAGCCTCGGGTGAAAACAGATTAATCTTTTGACTGCAAAATAGAACACTTCTAACAGCAAAATAGAGGAGTTTTGTGGACGGATATTCTTGTTCATGCATGTGCGACTTTTCGATTCCCGTCGTCCTTAAATAATGTTTGTTTTAATAGTAATATGTTGTGTTTATGGCTCCATTTGAAACTTGTAAAAGCTAGTTAGTTAATTAGTTAATTTGGCATTGTAATAATTAGATTAAATTCGGAACATTCAGGCCTTATTGTACGAGGGCAAACTTGTAATATTGTGTATGTTTTCTAACCCCCATTCTTTCTCCCTTTTATTTACTTATGATGGTTGCATGTTGCATTCATGTTTTGATTTCATATCATTACCATGTATAAAGTATCCATTTTTGCATGCATCGGGTTCGGTTCATCATTCTAACCTTATTGTCATTTCCTACTTAATTGAATACGTGTGCTAAACACATGTTTCGAGTTGACTCACATGCCATACTAGCAGCCAAGCCTATTAATTGCATTTTGTATGTGTTGCATTAGTCACTTGCATAGTAGAGCATGCATTTTTCTAATGGTTTTATTTCCTTTGGCTTGCCTTTGTAACAACCCCGATCCGTAATTAACTACTAATCCGTAATTAAGGATGTTAATTAAGTGATTAAAGTAAATTATGTGTTTATTGCGTATTTTGTGTGCTATTTAGCTTTCTATCTATTACTTGTAGAACTATCTGCCTAGAATTCTGCTTTGATCTGAAAATTGAAAGCCTTATCGACATTTGAAACTGAAATCGGCCACATCAATATGTTATTTGGAATTTTTAGAATCATGTGGCAAATTTAATTAAAAACTGATTCAGTTTAATTAGTTAAGTTGTGTTTGGTTGGTCAAATGTTCTAATTATTGTATAATAGCATCATGACTATATATATAAGCCCTTATGCTCATTCTTGAGCTCAATTTGCTTCATTTGAGTGCAAAAATCTGAGATTTGCATTTTAGAGAGAGAAAGGAAGAGATTGAAGAGGAATTGAAGGTTTTGTGTTGAGTTCATCAAGATTGTGTAAGAATAAGTGTGTTTGAAGACTCCAGGTAAGAATTCAACCCCCAATTTATGAATCTAAGTTATCAACATGAAGATTATGTGTTTAGATGTGTAAATTGAGCTTAAAATAAAGAATTGGGTTATAATTCATACATGCAAGCATACATAAGTGTTAAGTCAACATTTTGATCATGAGCTTCATCATTTGTGTTGAATTTGGAGCATGAGATGTACATGCATGCATATTTTACCAAGTTTTGAGAGTGAATTCCATGTTCATATAGTCTTAGAAGAAAATTGGGAGAAGGATTTTACATGCATGCATAAACATGAAGAGTTTTGCGATGTTGAGTTAATTTTGAACATCAAAGTTGTTATGTAAGTTATTTGGTGTGTAATTCATCATGTTTTAAAGTTTAAATTCATGTTTTGGAAGGGATTTCTCTTATGTATGGATCTTTTGAGCTCAATTTTGTTTAAAACCATGGTGTTGGAGAAAAAAGGTTTATAAAACTTATATATACATGGAAGTTTGAACTCAATTTTGGTAAATTCATGAGCTTTGAGAAAGAAAAGTTAGTGAAAATCATATGTTTGTGTTTTGGAAAAATTTACAAGCTTTAAAGACAAGCCATGCATGAGTTCTACCATTGAATTTGCCTTTTGGAAGCTCAAGACCCTGTTTTGAAACCCAGAATTTTTGTAGGTCGCTCGAGCGAAGGATTTTCTGCTCAAGCGAACATTTCGAGCATCTAGTAGTTTTACAATCTATTACAGACCGCTCGAGCAACCACTTGATGGCTCGATTGAACCCTTTGTATTTTGTCTGACCGCTCGAGTAAAGGAGTTGTGGCTCGAGCGTATTTTTCATCCATCCAGTACTTTTGTAGGCAGAGCAGTCCGTTCGAGCGACCAAGCCAAATTCAGCATATTTTTGGAAGACATTCAATATTCATATTTTTGTTCCCATCCTCTTTTGAGCATATTTAGGCATGAATTATGAGTCATTAGAGAGTAATAAGCCAAGGAATGACATGAGTAATTGAATTTGAAAATATGAGTCAAATCTGAGATCTGAGAATGTGATTCATGTGTATAAGTTATGAGAATGGGCTGAATAAGAAACCAATGTAAAGAAAGCTAAGCCGTAATGGCCAAGTGTATGTGTAATGATAAGCTATGTTTATGTTATGTACTTTTGTGTTTGTAGGTCAACGTTCGACGATTGATTGACTGTTTTTGGAAGCCCACTGTGAGTAACGTTATTGTAAAGATATGTTCATATGAATTATGTTCTAAATGTGATTTGATAAGTTATGATTTCTGAAATGATATTTGTCTACGTGAGCGAATGTCCTACATTTGAAATCTATTATGGCATCCATAGATAGTCCCAAGTCATGGGGGATGGCATGTTAATGCGGGTCTATGAGACATATGTGATTACGAGATCTTGTTAGCCACTTATCAAAGTGGTGATGTGTTTAATCGGTATCCGAAACCGATTACTCTAGTTGGATGACGATGTGATGTATTCTATGTAATGTACCATTATTATGTTCGGATATGAGAATTGATTCTGTTATGATCTGTTTTATGAATATGATATGTTCGGAATTTGTTCACTAACCTCTTTACATTTGCGTTATTCACTGGGTTTTAGCTCACTATGTGTAGATATGTATGTATAGGTGAGCGTTCTGGAGATCAAGCCTAAAGACTTTTGTCTGGATCTATGTTCTGTTGTCAGCCAACCATTGTGCCTCACGTGGAGGTTCCTGAAGTGTCACGTGTTATAAGTTCCGGTTGTTTCTGTATATAAGACTTTGTTTTGTTGGCTGTACTTAAGATGCTATTGTTAAGTGTGTGGGTATAATGTAAGAATGATTTTTGGATATGTATATAAAGTTTTAAATATTCTATTTCATGTAAGTTAGCACAGCTCAATGGACGATGTATTTATTTATTTGCTTCCGCAACCCCTTACTATATCATTATCTGTTCAGAGGCCTTTGGTAATACAAGGATTACTGGCCGGTTATGACGCTAAACCTATAGGGGCGAGTTTGGATCGTGACAGCCTCAATTGAGTACTAGGTGAGCATTTCTTGCTTTTGCTTAATGCATATATGTTGGTGTTGCCATGTCAAGCATATTTACCATGACGCTACGTGATATAACTTTTTGAATGCTAGTGGATGAAAGCTTTTTCACTTAAATTGAGATGATTTGATTAAATATACATATGATACCACTTTTTCAAGTGGCACATATTCAAACTCTTTTCAAAACGAACATGAAATCAAAGCGTTCCAAATTGGGCGAATTAGTCTATATTTGTGTGCATCACATAGTAATGTTTAACATTAATAAATCGGAACAAGTGCATATACTGTACATAAGAATCACATCATGATTAGTAGAGACTGATCTTTGATCGAGTGAATGGGGTGCTCAATTCATGACCTTCCTCTTTTATACCTAAGTTCCCGAGCCGAGACACTTTGGTAATGATGGATAAGTGGCCTTTGGCATGAGTCACGAGTTTCCTAAATTTCTTAAAAATATTTAGGTGGCGACTTTGAAATCTGGCAAAGCGGTCTATTTTTGGCATTTTTGATTAAAAATTGATTTTCCAAATATTTGCCGGATTTGGACTCTTTTGTGTTTGTTTATTTCACATTGCACTTGTGAAATCAGATTCAGAACCACGGGAGTCCAAACTATAGGGCTATCATATCCGAGGAGATTAAACCCCTCCGAGGAGCACGAAAAGCAAGCTACACCCGCATCTTTCCATTATCATATCCTATATACTTAACTTTAAGGACTTTATCACTACACCATACCCCATCCGTTTTCTAAATCGCCACCCCCGTTACAACCACACAATCGTTCCTAACAATTCGAACCTTGTTCCCACTTTGATTTTCTTAGATGCAATGAAAACATGAACGACCACGCCGAACTTGGAGAACATATTGAACAGCTTCTTTGGGTTCATATCAAATGGAAGGTTGTCAACGAAAATAGTGATAAGGTTTGCAACGCTATTAGCGTTGTGGTTAAAAGTATGTTTATGATGGAAAATCTATTGTCATCCTCCCTATCTCTCTCTCTCTCTCTCTCTCTCTCTCTCTCTCTCTCTCTCTCTATTTTAACACTTGGCGACACTATCCACAACTGTTGCTCCACCACCGTCTACCTCACCTTTGCCCCTAACCACTACCCTTTCTTTACACCTCACCTATGCCCCACTCCCCTAACCTTTACATTCTCTTTCCATTCTACTTCTGTTGTTGAAATTATCAAGCACCCATTAGTGCCATTTTTTTCCATTGCACTAGATCTACCTCCACAACAACCACCAATTTGCTTTACTACTACCATCTTTACCCCGAAATATGAACCTAAAACCCTAAAACAAATCAAATCATAAATCTAATCAAATCAAACCCTAAAATAAATCATAGCACCACCACCATTCTGATCAAATCAAAATCAAGCCCCAAACAAATCAAAACAACACATTTCACACGCGCGCGCAGAGAGAGAGAGAGAGAGAGATTTGGACAAATGGAGAAGAGAAAGATAAACCTTGACATAAGGGAGGCATTGTTGGTGGCAGTTGTTGGGATTAGAGAATGGACACGAAGGGGAAGCAGTGGTAATTGACAATGGTTGTGGAAACAGAGTAGAAGTGAGTAGGGTTGGAAAGTAAAGGTGAAGGCTGGCGGTGGTCGGGTTAGAGAAGGCAATGGTGGTCGATGATGGCAACAACTATTGAGAGAAGGTAGAGAATAAAGGGTAACAGAGAGAATGGTTGAATTTAATATGAAAACCATACGCAAGAATGACTTTATCAAATTTCTTATGTCACTATTTAGATAGTTTGTTTAAAACCAGACAAGGACTTAACTAACCCATATACTTTACGTTTTTGACATTTTACTACAAAATCTTTAGGTTGCTTCATATATATTTCTTCTTCTAAATCACCATTAAGAAAAGCGATATTAACATCCATTTGACGAATAACCAAGTTGTATATAGATGCTAATGCAACTAATGTCCTAATAGTAGTAATCCTACTGGTGAATATACATCAAAATAGTTTATCTATTTCTTTTGTGTAAATCCTTGTTTATTAACCTTGTCCTATACTTTATCAATGTTTCCATTTATTTTAAATACCCACTTATAACCTATAGCCTTATTCCTGGGAGGTAGAATTGTTAATTCCCATATATTATTATGAAGTATAGACTCAATCTCACTATTAATTGTTTCCTTTCAAAATGGAGCATCCAAAGATGACATTACTTTTGTAAAAGAATTTTGTTCACCTACTGTTAAAAAGGTTAAAAAAACCATCTATCTTTTTCTTTTACTCTAGGTTTTATTTTTCCAGGTTCAGTAAACATTGAATTGGTAGTCATAATATATGATGATTTTCATTAAGAAATTTACAATAGTGAGACAAATATAGTTGGATTTTTAAGAGAGAAACATTATTCATTTATAGCGGTTTGGTTAGGTTATTTGAGAATAAAACAAAAGAAAGATATTACTCTTAACTCATATCTCACTTATTTGGATTATTAAAAATGAGAGAAATGGGTGGTAATAGAAGAAGTAAAGATAAAATAAATTATCTTATAATATTCAGAATCTTTCCAAAAGTGAAGAGATGAAGTGAGAAAAGAAACAACAAATTATTATTTTTCATAATTTCAAAATTATCATTGTACATATATGGAAGAAAGAAAAAGAAAAAAAATGAACACCTATTTTGATAATATATCATGTAATAATTTCTTTTATATAATTTAATCAAACAATATAGAAGAAAAATAATTCTCTTTTCTTTCATTTTTATCCTATTTATCTAAAGAAGGAAACAAATACAATATTTTTTTTCCTAACTTAATTATTTTATTGGGAAATTTTTTTAAGGTCTCTGGTATTAAGATTTTATAGGATAAATGATTGTAATATTTTCATAGTAGGTGGGGTCTCTCAATATTTTTCTAGAAAAATTTCAATTCAAAGAAATTTCGATCTATTTCTCTGTATTTTGAAATTTCTTTGGTTTGCTCAATTTCTCTGATTTTTCTATGTGGTTTCAAATTTTATTGTGTTTTGAAATTTCTTTGATTTGCTCACAAATTTATCTAATTTGTTTATAATTTTTCTGTGTTTGACCAATTTTCTCTAATTTGCTCACAATTTTTATAGTATTTCAACCAAATCAGAAAAATTATATTTTGACTGAACCAGAGAAAATTACAAATCAAATATACAGAGCAACCCTCATTCACATAATCTTCCCCTAAAAATTCAATTCCTATCTTTGTTTTCCATACATTGAAATTGCTCTAATTAGAACACTATAATGGCAACTGATGCAACAAGAAGTTCAAGCGACGACGACGCATTCTGTGACGCCGCATACTACCGTCACTGGCCGCGGTGGATGATGAGGGTCCGCGAATGCATCGTTGTACGTGGGCGATCTAGACCCGACTATGAACGAAGGCCAACCGTATGATCTATTTAATCAAGTAGCGTAGGTCGTCTCTGTTAGGGTTTGTAGGGTCAAGCTAGAAGAACGTCTCTTGGCTATGCTTACGACAATTTCGTCTTTCAGTCAGAGTGTTTCTCCGTCACGAATAGATTTAGATCATCACGAATAGATCGTTTCTTCGCTGAAGGTTTCCCCAATCACACGATTCTCAGCTGTGATTTGGTTAGCGCGTTGATTTGTCAGAGACCGATCACAATCCAACAGGCCTGAACTACAACGGCCCAATGTCCGAACAGGTTGAGCAGGCTCTAGCAACTTCTGGATCTCCGACGACAGTGGTGGTAGAGGAGGAGAGAGAAATAATTGTTGTGGAGAAATCTAAAACCCTAGAGTTAGAGAGGAAGAGAAAAATGAGAGAGAATGAGAGAGTGGGTGTGATATATGAGTGTGGGGTGAGATATAGACTCATCAACAGGTAAGGGATCTTAGGTTACAAAAAACAAGGCAAATTACCTACACTTCCTTGAGGTTTAACAAAATTACAGATTCCCTCTGAGGTTTTAAAAACTACATCCCGCCCCATCACAATTAACGCCATTAATAAATATCATAAATTGACTAAAATGCCCTTTTAACAAATAAGGGCAAATTATTTACACCCCCTTGAGGTTTAGCTAAATTACAGATTTCTCCTTGGGGTTTAGCTAAATTATCATTTTTAAATAAGTTATGAAATGCAAAATTAAAATGAAAAAACACTTATCAAACTATAAAAAATTAAGGTTTTAGAGGCCAAAATTTAGGGACAATTATTTTTAAGGGACCAAATATTTTTGTTGCGAAAAGTGTCATTATTATATTTTTAGTAACGAAAATTGAACATTAGTGATTAATTATTATCTTTTTGGCATCAAATTTTTGTCTCAAAAAATAAACCATTTTGTGACCAAATTATTTTGTCCCTAAAAGTTTATTTATTATTGACATTTTCAAAATTTTATCGTTGAAAACCTTATTTTTGACTTTTTAGGGCGACCATTTAGCGACTATCCTCACGACGATAGAAATTAGTCCCTAATGCTTGTTTGGTTGGGGGATTTAAAGAGGGATTTGGAAAGGAAAATGGAAAAGGTGTGTGAAACTATGTGAAATTTAGGTATATTTTATTCACATTTCATCTACCTTTTCCACTTCTCTTTCCAAATCTCTTCTCAAATCTCCCAACTAAACACAACATAAATGTTTTTTGCGACAAAATTTTTAGTTTTAGAGATCAAAAAAATTAGTCTCTAAAACTCTTATATGTTGTAGTATCAAATGTTGAAAATATCATAAAATTAACAAATAATTAAATAAGTTAAAAACACAAGAAATGGCTTGTCAAAAAATTTTAGAATATATTTGGTTTGATTTTTAGAAATTTATTTTAATTTTTTTTAAAAATTAAAAATTAATTTGGTTAAGAAATAAAAAATAAAAAATAATTATTTTTATATAATTTTATCTTTTGAGTGATTAGAAATAATTTTTACAAATTAAATATATTTTTATTAAATTAGTTTTTTTTTTCAATTCTGAAATTTTTTTTCCAAACAATAAATCAAACATGGTTCCAAAAACTTAATTATTATTTTTTTTTCCATCTAACATAATTCTTTTGTAAATTTTGTTAATTTATCAAACAAATTTCAGCAGGGACAATATCGTCCATCAATTTATATTTTAGTGATGTCAGCTAACCATTCTTAACGTTTAGTTAATAGTTGGGGTTAAATTGTTATGCGAATATAAATCTGGGGGGGGGGGGTGGATGTAATTTCTTAACCCTCAAGGATGAATCTGTAATTAGCTAAACTTCAAGGGAGGTGTAGGTAATTTGCCCAAAAAAAATATTATGGACCTCTCCTATTACTAAAAGTTGGAGAGAAATATTAGGCTAAATATCCCTAATTTATTTTATTTTATTTTTCACTGAAAGCATCTCCAACTGGTCAATTAAATTTTTTAATCAATTTTGTTTTTAAAAAAAAAAAATACTTAACGTATTCCAAAAATGTTCTTTAACCAATTCTGATATATATATATTATCTATAATCCTTCATTGTTTAACAATTTTATTAAATTTAGAATAAATTATAAATACATTTTTTCAATTTGCTTAAAATACAAATTACCCCTATGGTTCTGAAAATTATATCTCGCCCCTTGAAGTTTTAAATTTCATAGCAAATAGTCATTTTTATTAATAAATTATCAAGTCAATTAATAGTTTCTAATGATGTCAAAAATTTATTTTAATTAATAATTCAGGTAATTTTATTATTTTATAGGAGTGCAGTTATAAATTTTATTTTTTCAATTAATTTTGTTAAATAAAAAATTCCAATGATGAGATATTTATAATTTTTCAAACTGTAAGAGACCATCCATATTTTAAGCAAGCCTTAAAGTGTGTATTTGTAATTTACCCTTAAATTTAAGTAAAAAAATGATTTGCTGAAAATTTGATTTATCCTTCATTGAATTAGTTTAATATAAATTTAAAAAATAGATTGGATATCATTTTGACCAAACTTTTGATCAAATTTAAATTTGATGAGTAGTTTAATGAAAGATTGGAGATGATTTTTTTTTTAAGGGAAAAAACCAAAAATAAAGTATAAAGCTTCGAAATAGTTAACAAACACGAATGTTACAGCATTACACAATAGTTAAATAGGAGGAGACTATTCGGAAGGAAAAATTATTTGTTGGTCTAAGGGTGATCATATCCCTCGTCAATTAAAATTCATTATGTTCCCTCATCTTCTCCAATTATCCAAGACAAATTTGTGAGCCCCACTCCCTCCACCAATCATAACACCGTTGGGACACTGCATAATAGTGTTCCAAGACCAACTAATAACTTCTCATTCAGAAGGTGCAATTAGACTAGAGTCGTGTAAGACAAAAATAATTATCCATGAAAAAGTTTGTAATTTTAATTATTAAGGGCATTTGGGCGATAAATCCAATCTTGAATTTTTGTTACCCAAAGGTCTAGGTACTAATATATTATGTACATAAGGACAAGACACTGCGAAATGAATAAAATACCCCTATATATAAAACATACAAAATACTTATTTGTCTGTTCAAAACTCTCTCTCTCTCTCTCTCTCTCACATCTGTCTCTCTTTCTCTCTTATTTATATGTTCCTTTATTGCGATACAGTTCTGAGTTTATGGCAGGCATTGTCACAAATGTACGCTCATACTCTCAATGATGCCCGTATCTTTGAACTTTACCAGGATATAGCTCGGGCCTCTCAATCCTCTCTTGGCCTTTCTGTCGCTGAATTCTTTGGATACATTTAAGCTCGTTGGGAGGAACTTACTCCATATGAGCCTTTGACTGACCTTCCACCAGCAACTGCCTCCCTTGTATCCAAGAGGCTTGCCCGATAGCACACTTATCAGTTTTTCATGGGTTTAAACTCTGAATTTGAATATCTTCGAATTCAGATTCTAAACACATCACCTATGTCATCTCTTTATGAGGCTTTTGCCACTATTGACAGTGATGAGTGTTGCCGGCGATTGGTTCAGCCTAGTATTCCTTCAGCCCCTTTAATTTTAGTAGATCAGATGGCTCTTGCTGCGAGTTCTGGTTCTCGAAGTTCCACCAGTTTTGTTACTTGTCATCATTATGGTGCGCCTGGACATGTTAAAACCTGTTGCTTCAAACTTCATCCTGAGTTGAGGCAATGCCCTTCCCGTCCTCGTGGTCATGCTCCACGTGGTTTTGCCTCTGTTCGCACTGCTGCTTTGGTGGAAGTTACTCTTGTTTTGAGTCTCCTAATGTCCCTAATCTATAGCAGTTACAGACTTAGATTGGTCAGCTTCAAGCTCAACTTGGGTCTCTTACCACTAGTTCTTTTGGTCTATCATCCTCTACTACCATTGCTTTATGTCTTTTACAGGACTTGAGTTCGAAGAGGATTTTTGGTTGGAGATATGAGCGCGACGGGCTATACTACTTTGGGAATCCATCAGACCAGCCTTCGACTTTAGCCAGTTTTCAGGCATCTGTTTTGCCTACTTCTATATCTTGTGTTTTTTCTGTTCAACCTTTAGAGTTATGGCACGCCCGTATGGATCATGTTAACTTTCAATATTTATGTCAACTTTTCTCTTTATTAAATAAAGCTTGCAAGGACTCTAAATTTCAATGTCTTACTTGTGAGTTTTCTAAACATATCCGTACTAGTTATATACCACATATAACACGGGCCCCTAGTGCTTTCGACCTTATTCATTCTGATGTTTGGGGCTCCTCTCCTGTTTCTACTTTTTTGAGTCATCGTTATTATGTGACTTTTATTGATGATCACACTAGGTGCATTTGGGTCTATTTACTTCGCTGCAAGTCTGATGTATTTTCCATATTCATTTAGTTTTTGCAAATGGTTAAGATACAATTTCATACAGTTGTTAGGAACATTCGCTCTGATAATGGTAGGGAATACATTTCCAACAAGTTTCGTTCCCACCTTAATCGCACGGGTATTCTTTAACAACTTACATGTTGTCGGACCCCTGAACAAAATGGTGTGGCTGAATGTAAAAACCGTCATATTACATCTATCGTACGTTGTCTTCTTCGTGGTATGCGTGTGCCCAAGTCTTATTGGCACATGGCTATTCTTATTACTGTCTATCTCATTAATAGGACTCCTAGTCATGTGTTACATGGCCTTACCCTATTCCATATTCTTATGCCTAATACTATCACTTTTCTTCTTTTACCTCGTATTTTTGGGTGTACATATTTTGTTTAGGACCGCCGTCCCACTCGCACTAAGTTAGATGACAAGTCTATTCGTTGCATCTTTTTGGGGTATTCCTCCATGTCTAAAGGGTATAGATGTTTTGATCATGTTTCTCGTTATTTTCACCACACTCTGGATGTTACTTTTTGTGAGAATCTTCCTTTTTTTAATCCTAACCCCCCCTTGCAAGTTTCTCCTTCAGATACTCAGAGTGTTCGCCTGGTCCCTATTTTAGACGAGGTTGTGGATGAGGTTGCCTCCCTCCCTCATCCTCCACCTTCGTCTCATTCCCCTCCCTTGCAGGTATACTCTCGCTGCCCTCATGCTCAGTCCCCTCCTGCTACCTCTCTGACTCTTGGATTAGGTAATTCTTCCCCTTTACATACATCTTCTTCCCTTCCTCATCGTAATCCTCCTCGAGATTGACATCCCTCCAATCGTTAGCATTATCTGTGTAGTACTGATCATCCTATTTTCTAGTTTCTCTCATATGCTAGGGTTTCAGACTTATATCATTCTTTCTTTGGCAAGCTTAGTCCGAATCTATTCTTCGGTCTGTGTCCGAGGCCCTTCAGAATCCAAAATGGGTGGCGGCCATGCAGATTGAAATGGCCGCTTTAGAACAGAATCATACTTGGGATTTGGTTCCTTTACCTTCTGGCGAGAGTACCGTGGGTTGCAAATGGGTCTTTGCTATTAAGTACCTACCTGATGGTTCCATTGACCGTTATAAGGCCTGCTTAGTGGTCAAGGGTTTTACTCAAGTTCCTGGCAAGGATTTTGGTGCAACGTTTGCCTTTGTTGCCAAGCTTACATCTGTCCATCAACTTATCTCCCTTGCTGCATGCCATTCTTGGCCCCTTTATTAGCTTGATGTCAAGAATGCCTTTTTACATGGGGATCTTGTTGAGACGATTTATATGGCCCCTCTTCCTGGTTTTCGAGCTGAGCGGAGTATTCGGGGAAGGTATGTTGACTGCGTAAGTCTTTGTATGGCTTGAAGCAGTCTCCACGAGCTTGGTTTGGTTATTTTAGCTCAGTCATCATCTCCATAGGTTTTGTTCAGTGCCATTTAGACCATACGTGCTTCATCTGTCGTAATTCCACAGGTCAGTGTATAGTCTTGTTGGTTTATGTGGATGATATCATTCTCACCGGTGATGCCTCTATAGGCATCAATCAAGTAAAACGGGATTTGGGACACACATTTGATATTAAGGATTTGGAAAATCTCAAGTATTTTCTAGGGATTGAGGTGACTCACTCACAACAAGGGATCTTCTTATCTCGAAGGAAGTATACTCTTGACTTACTTAAGGATACTGGTATGTTAGGGTGTAAACCTACTTTTACTCTTATGGATCCAGATGTCAAGCTCATATTAGAGTCTGGCAAATTACTATATGTATCAACGTCTTGTTGGGTGTCTCATCTATTTGACCAATACTAGACCTGACTTGACATTTGTGGTTAGTGTGGTTAGCCAATTCATGCATGCACCTCATACAGAACATCTTGATGTGGTTCATCACATCTTGAGATATTTGAAGACCTCTCCTAGCTTGGGATTGTTCTTCACAGCTAATCCTCAATCTGGACTCTTCTGTTTTACTGATGTTGACTATGTAGATCTAGAATGGATAGCGTTCTACTTCTGGCTTTTGTACCTTTTATGGTGATCATCTTATATCGTAGAAAAGCAAGAAGCAAGCAGTTGTTTCTAGGTCTTCTGCAGAAGCTAAGTATAGGGCCATGACACAAGGTACTTGTGAGATTCTATGGCTATGTTCTATTTTGGTAGAGTTGAGATTTGAGGAGACTGCTCTGCGTCTTTGTTTTGTGACAATAAGTCTGTTATTATGCTGTCTTCTGATTCTATCCTACATGAGCGTACTAAGCATATAGAGGTTGATACACATTTCATTTGAGATAAGGTTCGGATTGGTATTATGAGACCATCCTTTGTCTCTTCTTCTCAACAGTTAGCAGATATGTTCACCATGTCTGTAGGCCCAACATTACTCCAGTCGTCTATCGGTATGCTGAGTTTATTGAATATCTTCACACCAACTTGAAGGGGAGTGTTAGAATTAGGAAATACGATATTATAATTATGGTAGTGTTAAATTAGGAAATAGTGAATATTGTAATTATGGTAGTATGTATAAATCTGTGATTGTGTCAATCACAAATTTAATGCCTTTTTTTTTTTTATCTTCGTTTCTTATTTTGTTTGTTTTCTATTTTGTAATATTGTTTCATTATAAATACAAGGCTCTACCTCATTCATAGGTAAGCTAAAATAATTCTTTTTATCCTTTTTCCATCACTTCAAATCTATGAACGATGTTTTAGTGGTCAAGAGGTCACTGTTGCTCATGGCACATCGGGGTGGAGATTAGAGTTGAAGGACTTGTATATGGGGTCAGCGCTGGAGCACGCCTTTGGTTGCATTTTTGCAAGATATGAGTTCGTCGTCGCCGCTAGAAGCACATTATCTTCTCGACCTCTCTTCATTTTCTCAATCACACAGATCTAACCCCTAACTTTTCTCTCTAGCCAGACATGGCGGTAAAGAGGTGTTCGATGGCGGAATAGTTGGAGATATGGTGCCAGACGAAGTTGACTAGTAGGGTTATCAAGAAGCACATCAAGAACCAGAGCACTGGTAATGAGACCCTTATCGCCGACGTCATGGCTTCCATCTCTAGTACATCAAGAATTAGAGCACTGGTATCGAGATCTGAGTTAGCCGCCGCCAGATCTTCCACCACTGTCCTTCTCATTTCGTCCTCGACCATTGAAATCGAAAAACCTCTTGTAGATTTGAACATATATATATATATATATATATATATATTAGGGTTTTAAGATCTGAGATTTGATCCAAATCTGCTCTCTTCTCTTCCTCGACTAACTATCACTGTAATATAAACCCTCTCTCTTTCTCATCTCAGAGTTTATTTATTTATTTTTATTTTTTTATAATAGATACGAATCCTTTCTCTATCCTCTCTTTTTATTTTATTTATTTTTTTTGTTTTTAGTTGTTGTTGTGATGATGATGGTGGATGTTGTTGATGAGATATGTAATGGCCAACAAATAGGGGGAGAGAGAAAATGATTTCAAAGATAGTGGATTCATGAACATATATTTTTGACAGATATAAAAAAAATTGAATAGATATTTTTTTTTGAACAATAGATATTATCTGTTCAAATAAGTTAGAAATGAGAATTTCAACAGATAGAGATAAAGTGAGAAAAGAGAAAGGTAAAAATACAACAGATAATAAAAAATTAAATAGATAAGGGAAAAAAATTGAAAAATAGTTAAAAAATTTGAACAGATAGACATAAATTTGAACAGATAGAAAAAATAGGTCATGAAAATTCAACAGATAGATACAAATTTAAACAGATAGACCAAAAATTTGAATAAATAGAAAATAATTTGAATAGATAAATATAAATTTGAACAATAGTCAAAAAATGTCAAACAAATAAAAAAAGTCAATAGATAAATTAAGGGGTAAAATTGGAAACAAAATATCCTTCCAGAACAGTGAAAGAACTTCTCACCAAACTATTTCACAAAGTGTGGACTTCTCACCAACAAAAATATCCATTGGGCTTATGCTTTATACCCTTTTTATCTTGGATTTTTCAATAATTTTATCTTTTTTTAATCTCTAGTGCATAATTATTTGCCGTATTCAAAAACTCTTTTATCTAGAAACAATAATGCTACATCCTACCAATTTGGTAACCCAATACCAATCCCCAATGATATGGCAAGCACTCATTTAATTATTTTTATGTTTTAGTGGGTTTCTAAGTGATGTGACTTATGACTAAGGGTGGACAAATGTCGGGCCAAGCCGGGCCGGGTTCGGGCTGAGCGGACACTATATAATAAGGAACTTTGTATTTGTCCAAGCCCGGCCCGGCCCGGCCCGGTCCTAACATCGGACCTTTATATTTGCCCAAACCCAATACAAAAAAATAATTATAAATTCCAAGGCCACTTATCGAGCTATATGTTAAGACATCACTAGAGATTGGTTTAGGGGTACAAAATTAAGGGTTCAAAACATTTTTCTAATTTTGCACCCCTATATCAACCCTAGTGATGTGTCATAAGTCATATCACTCGATAACCTTACTAAAATATAAAAATTATCCCATGAGTCCTTGTCATGTTCTTGTTATGGTTCGGATTGGTTCGGTTTTGAGTAAAACCAGGACCAATCTGTTGTCTATGATTCCATAAAAATTGGAACCAACCCAATCCATTTAAATCGTGAAACCAATCCGAACCAAACCATTTAAACATGATTCGGCTCGGTTTGGAACCAAGGATTCACGTAATCTATTAACAAAGAAAAATCATATAACATTTTCATTTCAACATTAATTTGTTTATAATTTTTCAAAACGTAAACATGCATACTGTTCCACTATTAATTTAAATAAATATAATATCCAATTCCACAACAATAAATATAATATCCAGTTGCATAACAATAATAGCAGCAGCCATCACCAAATTCCAAATTCCAAAAAAAAAAAAAAAACTAAAACTAAAACTAAAACTAGTTCCGCCATTACACCATTACAAAATTAAAACTAAAAAATAATACAAAAATAGAAACAAAGCGGCTACTGCACACACAGAGAAGAGAAGAGAATGCGATGTTATGAATTAGGGAAATTCTACTAACTCTTACCATATGCACATCTAAGTTATGCCATTTTCTTCTTTAGTTATGACAAAAAAAAATTTTAGTTATGACCATATTTAAGTTATAACTCATGAGATTTTTTGTTATGCCTTGTATGTTGTTTGGTTAGGCCTCGTATGTTGTTTGGTTAGGATTTCTTATTTTTAATTTTTAATTTTTAATATGATTAAAAAATTATGAAATTATGTCACTTTATTCTTTAATTATAAGGCACATATGGTATACATCTTTTGAGGGGCATGTACCATAGTCTTTCCTAACGAATTAGGGTTTTGGTTTTATATATAAGAAGTAGGATAATATATATCAAGGGCGTATGATATGAATATAGTCTAAGTTGCATACCATTAAGATCCAATCTGGAACCATGAAGTGAAATACGAAATGGATTCGTGAGGAACGATTCCTCAATTCTCCAGTCCAGAATCGGACCATAGATTCAAAAATCTAATCTAAACCTACCGGATTGAACTGAACTAGTTTGGTTTGCATATTTTACGAATTCCTTACTCAGCCCTACCTTTGCTTTGTCTTGCCAGCTTTTGCTCTGCAATGTTCTTCACTTAGGGTGTGTTTGTTTGGACGGACTAGATAAGAGGGGATTGTAATTCATCAGACTGTTAGTCCTAGGATACATTGTTCCTGAACTATTTGGCTGGACTGGATTTGTATCCTATGTTTGTTTAGTCATGGGATTAGAGGTCTGGATTGGACTATTCTATTGAATCCCATGTTTGTTTGGGATATTGTGGAGAAGGATAAATGCTCAAAAGACTATTTTGCCCTTTTGAATTATTTACTAAATAATAGGAATATTAAATTTGAATTATAAATTTTATTTAATTTTTTTACTAGAACATTTAGTTTTGAACCAAATGTTTGAGGTCTGCTTTGAATGTCTGAGGCATTTGGGGTTTGCTTTTTTTTCACTGTGAATTATGAATTTGGATAATCTGATTTTAGATTAGGGTCATCTAGAATGTTTATTCACTCGTTTCTCTTTAATTACTATTTTTTTTTGTTTATATATATATATATATATATATATTATATATGAGATAATTTTAATTTACTATAGTTTTTCCTCTTCCTATTCCTCCCCTCCCCTATTTTTTTTCAAGAGGTTTACTGGTCTATGTTACACGGACTCGGGTGCGGGTATCGGGTGCAGGTGTGTATCTGGGGGTCGAACACTTCAAAATTAAAAATTGAGGATACGTGAATATGGATCCAAATGTGGATACAGGTGCGGGGATAGGTTAAATAGTTATTTTTAAAATATATTTATTATATAAAAATGAGTTAAATAATTATTTTTTAAATATATTTATTATATGAAGATGAGTTAAAAAAAGTTGACCTAATAATTTTTTTTTTTTTTTAAAATAGAATCAAACATGTGGATAAGTCATATAATAACCCATGTTATTGTTGAATAGAGTTTATAAATAGGCCCAAATATTTATTTATTTATTTGGATCCAACCCATTAAGGTTTATTATGATACAAACTAGCCAATAGATATAAATTTTTTCTTTATTTTTTTGGGTCCAGCCCATTATAGTTTATAATATTAATTATTATGATACAAATCAGTGCCCAAACTTTCTATTTATTTATTTGGGTCCAGCCCATTAAGATTTATAATATTAACTAGCCAATAGCCCAAGCCTTTTATTTATTTATTTGGTCCAGCCCATAACGTCCAGCCATTAGGGTTTGATACAAATAAAAGCAGCAGCAGCAGCTTTGACACAATGGGTCTGTCTCACACGCACAACAACAACACGATGGGTCTGTCTCCTCTTCGCTTCTCTCTCACACACAGAGCAACACAATCGGTCTGTCTCTTCTCTTCTCTTCTTTCACACACGCACAACACGATCAAGAGAGATATCGAGGGAGAGAAGGAGATCGTGATAGAGAGATGGAAGGAGATCGAGATAGAGAAGAAGATCGAAAGACATGATCAAGATCTTGAACCCATACATCAATGTAAGTATCTCAACCTTCTTCTTCCTTTTTGATTAGTCGTGTCCGAGAGAGGAGAGGCGAATCCGACACAGATCCCACACCCGCACCTGTGTCATGTCGTGTCGACATGGGTACTTCGCCTCAAAGTGCCAAGTCTATGTAACATAGTACCTGGTGAATCTGATTATTTCTGTTATTTCCATGTAGAGGTCTTGCATGGTTGTTTCTGCAGAAGTGAACTTTAAACATTTTCTAATTTTATTATTGTTCAGTTTTAAATTTTCTCTATTTTTCTTTTGTTGCGTATGTAACTTGGAGAACTTTGTAAATTAGATATGTTGTTCAATTCCATTTCAAGTCCAAGAATAGTCTTTTAGTTAGAAAATGTGGGAGAAGAAGTTGTTTATAAATCTTTATAATCAAGATCCAAAACAGGTTAAAAAAAAATCAAGGAAGATGTGATGATAACACCACTATGGCTATCACTAGTCCTCGCTTCACCTTCCTACATCAATGTCTAACATCTATATATACATAATTTTATGGTGTTATGCATATAACAACCTTCATAATCCAAAATCATAAACTATCATGATTTTCACAAATAATAACATAATGCGGAAAATAAATAACATACCCGGATCAGTTATGCGAAATGTTTGAGTGATCCATAATTGATTGAATGTAAACCTAATATCAATATTAGTGGAAAAAGGTTTCTCTCTCTTGACCCTCTTTAGAATACATTGAATTCAGAATTGATTTGATGGGTAGTCTGAATGTCCTTTTATAGGTAGAGAGGGGACTAGTTTCCTTATTCAACAATGATTCCACTTTCTCATCAAAGTAGGACACTTAGAAAACACTCTTCTTTATTTACCAATTAATGTAGCAAAAAATATGGAATCATAATCCTGCCAAATCTCTAATTCATATTACCATATCATGTGGGTCAACACAATGACTAAATAATTAATTTAGTCTTACATTCTCCCACTTGGCCCATATGATAACTTACGTCAAGATTTAACAAGGTTAACATTAGGCAAAATGTTATAATTAAATAGTTCACTAATATGAGTCATGGCGGTTCTACACCAATAGTGCGATATAGTCCCTTCCATGTACAACAACACTAGTAACTAATTTAACATAGCCCTTTAAGTGAAGAGTATAAAGAGGTCTAACGATAATCTCTTTTATGAAAGACCATTCCTATTGTCATTCATTCATTCTCATATATGTATGTACTCATTTTATAACAGGAAATATATCAGAAACACAATTAATGAGATCTCAATGTGTCAAATAACGCAATCAATCATAAACAACTGTTATGGATTACATTCGAGACCTAATTGACAAGTTTCTTAATTGTCTTTAAGAGTAATCCCTTCATCAATAGATCTGCACTTAAAAGTTATGTACTTATGTATTTTATTGATACTTTCTGTTTTTGAAATTCTTCTTTAACGACAAAGTATTTCGATTCTATGTGTTTAGCATCATTAGAATACTTGTCATTCTAAGAAAATAAAACAATTGCGAAATTATCACAATAAATTCTCAACGACTTGGCAACAAAAGTTGACAATTCCAAGTTTTGAGATAAAGTTTCGCAATAACAATTCATGAATTGTGGTCTCAAAGCACACCACAAATTTAACTTTCATAGAGGATACTTATGATAGTTCGTTTTACACTTTTCTTAATATTTCTCCTCCACATAATAGAAATAAAGAACCAAAAGTGAATTTTTTACTATCAATATATCATCTAAAGTCTGAATCTAAGTAGCCAATCAATTCAAGATTATCAAACTTCATAAATGTGAGCAAGTAATCTTTTATTCCTTATGATTACCTTATCACTTCCTTATTTGAGCTTTAAGTTTCTTACAACAACTGTATAAACAATCGTTTCCATTCCAATTAAATTTTTTGCATAAGACTGGATTTATTTCCTTTCAAAATATGGATAACTTTATGTGAATATCTTTTATTCTGAATCTCTATAGAACTTTTAATATATACCTTCTGAGACAATCTCAACAATTCATGTAATTCTTTCAGAAATATTTCAATTTCTATCACATAGATTGTCTTACTAATATATTTTATTTCAAAATTCTTAAAGAGAAATTTCTTAACTCGTGCAATAAATCACGTACATTATTGACAAGCAAAATATCATCTACATACAAAATCGTAACTACAAACTTGCTCCCATTGATATTTGGATTTGTACACTAAATAAAAAAAAAAATCTTTAAATCCAAAGGAAAAATAGTATCATAAAACTTAAGATACAATTTTTAGAAAGCTTGTTTAAGTCCACAAATTTATTTTTTTTTTTTAAATTTGCAAGTCACATTTTCATTTTTCTCAATAGAGAAACCTTTGAGTTGATCTACACAAAATTCTTCATCTAAACTCTCTTTCCAAAAATTAATTTTCACATACATTTAATACAACTCAATATCATAATGAGTTACTAATGCCATAATGATTCTAAATCAGACTTTTAAGATACAAGTGAAAAAAGAACATCTCATTGTAATCAATGTCTACTTTTTGAGTAAAATCTTTTACCACATATCTAGCATTATATCATTTTATATTGCCCTTAGAAGAATAAATATTTTTGTATCATTAGGCAATGCAATGAAATCCCAAATTTCATTCTGGTTCATTGATTTCAACTCATCATTCATATAGCGACCCCGGTCTTTTCCCATTTGGTTGTTGTACCCGGACTTATGGTCCGTAGATTCAGTTGTTATTTTGTTGTTGTTGTTGTCCTTTAATTCCCTATTTTGAGTTATGGGTTGTGTTGGGCAGGTTTGTTACAGGTTGGTTGGGTTGGAAACCAAGTGTTGCTGTCCAGATTTTTGGACCTTCGCTCGAGCGAGGAGTTGGTCGCTCGAGCGAGCTGTTGTTTTTGTTCTTCGCTCGAGCCAGGGTTTGGTCGCTCGAGCGAGAGTCTGCATCTGGGCTTAGGACCTGAGAGTTGTGTTTCTTCGCTCGAGCGAGCTTTTCTTCGCTCGAGCGAGCGAGGTGTATGTTTTCGAGTTCTTCGCTTGAGCGAGCGTTCCTTCGCTCGAGCGTGCGTCTGGTTGCAGACCTGAGGGTTTGAGTTCTTCGCTCGAGCGAGCTTTCCTTCGCTCAAGCGAGCTTCTGGGTTGTTGGCTCGAGCGAATCATTCTTGGCTCGAGCGGGGGTTTTCTGTGTCTGGTCGCTCGAGCGACCAAGTCCTCGCTCGAGCGAGCCTATTCAGTTTAAATAGGCAGCAGCGGGATTTTAATCAGTTTTTCTATCTCTTTTTGTTTCCAAACCCTAGGTCCGACTCTTCTCTCTTCCTACACACCTTCTACCCTAGGTTTCATCTAGTTTTAGGGTGTTTCTACCCTAGATCCTTTATTAAAAAGTTAGAGTGGGTCGAGGGCTTTAGTTTAATCTGAACAATTTGGGTTTTGGAGCACTTTGGAGTTTGGTCATCATCTTCGTCTTCTCTTTTGGGTTATTTCTTCGAGGTAGGGATTTCCTACTCCAATGTATACGTTTTGTTCTAAGTTTTAGCAATTTAATATGTTGGGGGTAGTTTGGTAATTTTGGGAAAAACCCTAGTTGTTTTATTAAATTGAATTGTATGTTTAATTTAAGGAAAATTGGGAAAATTAGTTGAATTCATGAGATTGAGGAATATATTGATTTAATGGGGTAGTTGATTTATTTAAATCATTCGCCTATTGAATTATTGATTTATTTATTTCCAGTCTAGAAATAACTGTTTTGGGCTATCGGCGGAGGATAGTCATGATTGTTGTAGACATTGCATGTGGATTAGGGATAACTGGAACTAATCATATGGGTTAAGTCATTGTTTGACTATTGAATTAATACAGAACAATACGTGTATTGATTGAGCATTGCATATGCATATTGTGTGGGAGGAGATAGGAGATGTACTCCACGGTTTAGGGGAAGATAGGGGATGGACCTCTAAACCGGATTTTGTTTGGGAGGAGATAGGGGATGGACTCCATTAGCATCACTATTATGTGTGCTTATTGATATTGAAGTGTTTTGTTTTTACATGTTAATGATACAACACTAAAATGTGTATCATATTGGAAGTATGGAAGTGTTTCGATATGAGCCTGTGTCTCATTTGTTTTGTTGATATTGGAAGTAATGTGAAACTAATATATAGTTCACTGTTGTAGTTTGGCCAGGTTCTGAGCCTTGTTGATAATAATGGAAAGTTGAATAAATAATGAAAAGTGAATGTGATGTTTAGTGTTAACCATCTATTGAATGCTAGGGCTTTATTCAATGCTTATATTTGGTTTAGTATTTTTCTACTGGGCTGTGGCTCACCCTTTATGGGAACATCATTTTCAGGTTCAGGTGATAAGCTACCTCCAAGGACTTAGCTTGGAAGGATTTGGACTTTGACGCCTTGTCTTTAGTTATCTGTTTTTATTTGAATTACATGTAAACATTCAAGCCTAGGGCTTTATTTGTATTTGAGTTAGAACTCATAATTTTGTGTCCAAGTGTTGGCTTGGCAAGATGTAAGTCCGTAGGGCATTTATTATGATGTTACATGTAATGTTTTCATTTCGTAAAACTCTGATGAATGAGATAATGCAATGTTTTCTTTTAATAATGCAAGTCATTGTTATATGTATATTGGGTTAATTTTGAGGGCGTTACAATTCATGACATCAATTCATTTAGTAGAATCAATACTTTCTATAGCTTGTGACAATAAAACGAGTCTTTACTTATCCCAATATTATAATGTGGGTGTTGATTTTTGACCACACAACCAAACGGGAAAACTCAACAAGAGAACATTGGCAGAATAGATTAAGCCCGAACAACCTATTATAGAAAGATAAGAATCCGACAGTGTTCGTCTACCCGGGGGCACTCTAACGATCAAGTCAGTAATTATCTCTCAAAGATAGCCAATAGTGCTTAACTCACTAAACAGAACCTAAAAAGCATACCTTAGACCCATGAGGGTGCCTTACTTTTATAGCCAGCATTAACCTGATCCCTATAGAAGCCTAGCTTCAATGGACTTTGGCTCAATGCCTATTTTAGACTCTTAGCTAGATAGAGATAAATTTCCTGAGAGCTTTATCTTTATCCAGATTGAGGTCCTCCCCCATTCTAGGACTCTTGTCCTTTTTCCACTCGTCTCGAATTCCAATATCTCCAAAGATAACCTCAGCCTAGCCGAGATCATTTCGACACATGACCAAGCCATGTGGCACTCTGGCTGACACGTCGGCGTCACCTTGGCCACGTGCTGTCATTCTCAAAATACATCCCCACAACTGCCCCCTAGGTTCTATTACTTCGGCATCCTGAGGTGATGGAACCTACATTGCTTGTTCAAATACTATGTCGGCCAAAAATTCATTCTTTTCCATCAACCGAGATCATTACCAGTCGGTTTCAAGTGCCCAGCACTTAACTATCCATTTTTATTAAGGGCCAAGAACCAAGACTCAAGTTCTTTAGATATTCCGGCCGAGGTCATTCCTCTAGTTGAGGTTGTTGCTTCATTAACTCAAGAACTCCAAGAGTTTAATCTGCGCATGAGCTGTCATGCACGGCTTCCTTAACCATTTCTGCCACGCATTCTTCTCTCATTAGTTCGTACTTGACACGCGCCATCAGATCGCATTGTTTCTGTGCACGCCGCCTAACAGACACGTCGTCCAAGGTGTATTCATTTCATTTTGCTGCATTTTGAGTTTCAACAAAACTCTTTCTCTTTCTCTTCGTCTTCTCACTTCGTATTCTTACATTCTCTCTTTGCTCAAGATTTTCTCTCTCTAACAATTCCTTAACTCTGCAACTGTGCTCTGTTTACCTCCTCCGGCGAAGCATTTTACTGTCCTGCTCCACTCGTCATCACCGTCTGACTCTAGCGATCCTCAAACCTCGACCTTAGACCCAACTAGTGAGTTCCTAGTTTCTTTCAATTTCAGTTTCAGCCTTTCATTATTCTGAATGTATCCCCTCTTTACTAGATGTCTATTCTGTTGCTATTTAAATATGTTTTCATGGTTGCACTCTGTTTTTTTCTTCAATTATGAATCAGTTTCCTGTTCTTGAACCTTGAATCTGTGTAATCTTTCGAAAATGCCAATCATGTTTTTTTGCTTGAGACATTCGCACACTGTTCTTCACACACTCACTCAGTGTCTTGAAGTTTTAGATGTGCACACCTGTTTTTCTACTTCACCCATGATTTCTGAATTATATTTCTTTTTTGGTTTTCTTGCTTTGTTTCCAAATTTTTGCCTTTGATTCTTGTTTCTGTATAGACTTAGGCTTGGGAATTGCTAGAAACCACACACTTAGGAAAAACTAAAACAAATCCCTCATAATTCTCACAGATCCTCATCCTAGTGCTTTCTAGGGTTTAGCTAAGGTTTTCAAACATTTACCAGTGATCTTCTTCTAAAATCTTGTACCATCTCCGATTTAAGCTGACGTTATGGGCATTTTTAAGTAGAGGGTAGACACCCCAGAGAAACTTGAGAACTTTAGAAGAGAGTTCTCTATCCTAGCCGACGTCCAGATGAGATTGGCTGGGAAAGAGGACTCCATTATGCTTGATGAAAATCTTATGCCTTTCCCAGTAGTTGCCTTTGTAGAATGTGAACTCAGGTTTCCCCTAGACATCCTTTTTAGGGAAATCCTCCACTATTATAAGCTCAATCCCATGCAACTAGCCATCAACTTGTACAAAGTTATCAATGGCATCATAGAATTGGCATGCCGAGAAAATGCTAGGATCACGCTAGCCGACATCCAGTTCTGTTACACCATGTGTGGCCTTCAGTCTGAAAAAGGCTACACCTATTACCTTAAGCCCAAGCCGACCTTCTTGACTCTAACAAGGGTGCTGGGCATGACTATCTGATCGTCTCGGGTAACTGGGAGTTTGCACCAGACGACGATCTTCATCTCTTCCCACTGCGCCGAGGAGTGTTTAGAGAGGATGAGGTAAGAACTGTGCTTCCTACCAACTTTATCTCTGCCCAAAACTTGTTAACCTTTATCTGTTCATACTAATGTTTCTTTTGTTTGCAGCTCTTCCTCAGCCAGCAAAAGCCTTTCGCCAGACATTCTTCCTTAGCAAAGACCTAAAAAAGCTACTGGGTTTGCCTATCGAAAAGCACAAGACCCCATTGCTCTTGACTACATCCCAATGTACAAATTCGCCTTGTCCGATGTTCCCCACCGAAGCAAGACTCCTTCATCTGCAACAACTCCACCATCTACGTCATCCTTAAGGCCAGACCAGGCCTCTTCATCTGACCTAGTAGAGTTGCTTTCTATTTTTGCTCCAGCTTAATTAATCCCACTATCTCAACATCGACGCCAACATAGAGCTCCACCAAACGCTCCAGCTGGCAAGACTCGCAACCGCATACGCCGAGAATCAGTATCCTCGGCGTATGACCCAGAAAACCCTCCAACTATACTTTCGGCGATTCACTTTAGTACCAAGGTTACTGTCGTTGCAACATCCGACGACATGGACGGCAAACCAGTAGTTGTTGAAGATCTCCTAGCCACCCTTCTAGAGGTGGTGATGGTGCAATCCTCATCTTCTCCATCCCAATCAAAGCCATAGTCGAAAAGAGTGAAGAAGGCCAAGGCTAAGGCCATAGTGACTCAAATTGACTCTAAGGACACTGTGCCAATCTCAAAACTAGCTGAGGTCGAGAATAACCAAACTGCGGCCGAAGAAAAGGCCAGCCGAGGCCGATGCATTTGATTTCCAACCATCTAAAAGGCCGAGGTCTAACCAACCTGAAGATCGCAGCTTTCCTCGCAGTATGACTTGGGCTCCCGAGGTCATGGTGGGGGACAGACCCTTGAAAGGTGGTGGCAGTGCAATTAATGACGTCAAGGTCGGTGCCGCCCTATCAATGGCCGTGCTTTTACCCGAGGATATGAATCACATGGCCGACCTCCATGTGTATGAAAACTTTGGCCTCATGATGCAGCACTCAGTCTTAGTAATCCTCTTTATTTACTTTTTTACAGTCTTTCAACACTTAGTCAAATTTTGCTAATCTATTTTACTTCTTACAGGCTATTCAACATGCGCATTCGTACGCGATTAAGATCGAGATGACAAGGAAGGAGTTGGCAAAGAAGACTAAGGAAGCTGCCAAACTCCTCTCCTCGCTCAATCATGCCGAAGCCAACAATCGATCTCTGTTGGACCAAGCCAAGGTTTCCAAAGCCACTTAGGATCAAGCAGAGAAAAAAACAAAAATGGCCGAAGCTGAAGCCGCAACCTCCAAAGCCGATCTTGAGGCTACCCAAGCCAGAGTAGCCGAGTTAGAGGCTAAGCTCTAATAGGCCCTTGAATCAAAGGAAGCCGAGGTCAAGGCGGCCGATGAAAAGGCATTTAAGGAATGGCAAGCCGCCGTCCGAGATCAATACAAAGAGCAAGTCAACTTGGCTTGCAATAGAGGTTATTACCTCGGTTGGATGGTGACACTAAACAAATTATCCGTTCCAATGGACTCCGACCTCCGAGACATCATTTAACTCCAAGTGCCTTTCCCTCCACGCCTAAGGATTCTGGCAACAAAGTTGACGAGGATGGTGATGCCGATGAAGAGGAGGAGGAAGCTGCCATGATGCCAAGTCCCCCACCCTAAATGATCAAGTCCTTGACTTGACTCAAGATGAGGAGGATGACTTGGCTTCCAAGGGCGCCTCTTCCAAACCAACCATTTCTAAAGCCGAGGTCCAATGCGCCGAAAAGAGTTTGGACCAAACTTTGCTCGAAATAGATGCTGAGATAGCGGTGGAGAAGAATGTAATGTTGGCAACCGAGGCCGATAAAACTCCAACAACCGAGGTTGAGCAACCCCAGACCAATCCCAGTGCTTAGGACATTTCTTCTTTATTTTGTACTCTTTCTTCCTTCAGTTGTGTTTTGTTTTTTGTAAGTTGAACAAGTAACCTTCTAGGCCAGGCCGAAGTGCCTTCTTGTCCTTAAAACAATTTCATTTATGAATGCACAATTTCTTTTGGCTAAGTATTGAATGCTCTTTTCATACATGTCCATTGCTTTCTTTCATGCCTTAGAATATTTTTGTATTACTTCAAAGTATGCCTTAACTGCATAGTAACTTCGGGATATAATACCTCGGATATAAACCTTAAATGTTTTCCTCAGCTAACCATTGGCATACCTCGACTAACATTTTAAAACTACCAAAGTATTTTTACAAGTGTTATTTAGTATTGCTTTTTTGCCTTCATATGCTATCTTTTTTCAAGACTTCACCCTTTCCAAGTTTTGACAACTTGGTTGGTCATCTCGGCCAGTATGTATCTCGGATACATCTTTCAATATTACCTCGGCTAACTTCAACTTGTAAATTTTCCTAAAATTTCAATAAGTGTTTAAGCCAATTCTAGCTTGTAAATTCTTAAAAAATTTCAACAAGTGTTCCCAAGCTCTTAAATTTTTATCATTCTCTAGCTCTCTACCCCCTAATGTGACCCTAAGTTCCACATAAGTTCACATTAAGCACTTATAGCCTTTCGTCGAAGTCAGATTCGAACAAAGACTAGCCGAGGTTTTCAACCTGGGTGTCTCTGTTAATCCGATTAAAGCACACTTAGTTCCATTCGGAGTTCTGCTGACATGGCAAATCTTATTTCAAATCTATCATATGCAAGTACAATTTGACTTTATCATATGATAAGTTTATTCGTCATGTTTCATTCATAAACATCGCCAACTTAGTTCAACTATATTATATGCAACTATAATTCAATTCTGCCATATAATAAATCTAAGTTATTCATCATGCTTCATTCAGAAACATCGCCAACTTAGTTCAACTCTATTATATGCAAGTATAATTCAACTCTGCCATATAATAAGTCTAAGTTATTCGTCATGCTTTATTCAGAAGTATCGCCAACTTAGTTCAACTTTATTATATGCAAGTATAATTCAACTCTGTCATATAATAAGTCTAAGTTATTCGTCATGCTTCATTCAGAAATATCGCCATAGGGCTGGTCAGTCCTATCACACAAATTTTAGATTCATAAAAATCAGACTAAAATTTTATTATTACTTTGGCTAATGACATAAGCTTCAAAAAACAAAATCTAATGATGAAAAAACTTCAGGTTGCAAGTGTTCTAGGGTCTTGGCAACTCTTTGCCATCACTATTTTCAAGCCGATATGCCCCATGCCAGCGACTGAGATGATTCTATAAGGCCCCTCCCAATTTGGGCCAAGCTTGCCCTCCCTCGGATCCTTTTTGTTGCCGGCTACTTTCCTTAGCACAAGGTCCCCAACTTTGAACTCTCTTGGGTTGGCCTTCTTGTTCTAAGTCCTGGCAAGTTGTTGCTGGTATGCCTCTAGCCAAATTGCTGCTCTCTCTCTTTTCTCTTCTAGTAAGTCTAGATCTCGGGCTAGAAATGCCTCATTAGTTCCATTTTCCACTCCCTGGGTTCTGATCCCTGGAATGCCGACTTTTAGTGGAATAATTGCTTTAGTGCCATAAGCCATGACAAATGGAGATTCCCCAGTTGATCTTCTCGGCGTAGTCCGATGTGCCCAGAGTACATTGGGCAACTCCTCCACCCACTTTCTCTTTGTTGTTTCAACCCCTTTTTGATCCCATCCAAGATAGTCTTGTTAGATGCTTCTGCCTAACCATTACTCTGAGGGAAACTTGGAGTAGAGTAGTAGTTCTTGATTTTACTTTGCACAGAAACTTTTGATTAGCTTACTGTCAAACTATGTACCATTATCTGCTATTACTGCCCTTGGGATCCCAAACCTGGTGATGATGTTCTTTCATATGAAGTTCTTAACATCAATATCTCGAATCTTCGTAAGGGGTTTAGCTTTTATCCCAATTGTGAAGTAATCCGTTACTACCAGCAGGAACTTTCTTTGTCCAGTTGCTTGGGGCAGTTGTCTAACAAGATCCATGCCTCACTGGGAAAATGGCCAAGGGCTAGACACTAGGTTCAAATTTGCTGCTGGTTGATGTATCAAAGGTGCTAACCTTTACCACTTCTCGCACTTTTTGACGTAGGTTTCAGCATCCTTCTATATGTAGGGCCACTAGTTCCCCTGAGTAATGGCCTTATGAGCAAGTGATTTGCCCCCAGCATGGTTTTCACATACCCTTTCATGTATTTCATACAAGAAGTCTTCAACTTGGGAGGAATGCACACACTTCAAAAGGGGACCAGTGAAAGACCTTCTGTAGAGATGTCCTTCTGCTGTCAAGCAAAACCTTTGCCAACTTCAGTCTGGTTTTATGCGCCTCTTTGCGGTCATCTGGTAGCTTGCTGTCCCTAAGAAACATCACTATTGCATCCATCTAACTTGGACCCATCTCCACACACGTTGCTTCATACTTTGTGATTAGTGGTTCCACACTTGGGCTTGACAAATAATCAATCATTATTTTCCTTGCCTCCCCTGATTTCATTGCACTAGCCAGGTTAGCCAAGGCAACGGCATGGTTGTTGTCATCTCGGCTAACCTGCCGTAGTCGGCAATCTTGAAATAAGGCTAGCAGTCTAACAACTTCTTTGACATAGGCTATCATTCTTTCATCTCGGGTTGCATACTCGCCTGTTGCCTGGTTCACAATAAGTTGGAAGTCACAAAAGACTATCATCTCGTCGACTTCCATTGCTGTTGCTAACTTCAACCCTGCGATTAGTGCCTCATATTCTGCTTCATTATTTGAGGCCTTGAATCCCAAACGAATAGACTGCTTTAACATTCGCCCATCTGGTGATACCAATACCACTCTTGTCCCCGCTCCTTGACTGTTTGAACTTCCATCAACAAACAGGTGGAAGGAGTCGCCGATGTAAACATCGCAGGGCATGGGTTTTTCTTTTTTCTTCTACTCTGTTATAAAGTTTTTTATTCCCAACTGGGTCTCTTCTTGTTCCCCTGGACACCCTAAGCCGCGGCTCACTAGAGCCTGACGTGGGATGGCACCAGGTGTGTACTCGGCCACAAAGTCAGCCAGAACCTGGCCTTTGATTGTCGTTCTGGGTCTAAATTCTAAGTCATACTGGCCCAATATCACTGCCCACCTGGCTACCCTGCCTATCAGATCTCCTTGCTGTAACAGGGACTTCAAGGGATGCTCAGTCAACACCACGATCTTGTGGGCTTGGAAGTAATGATTCAACTTTTTGGAAGCCATCACTAAGGCCAGTGTCAATTTCTCTAGGGGCAATTACCTGGTCTCGGCACTTGCTAAGGTTTTACTCACGTAGTATACTGCCTTTTGTTTTCCCTTTTCTTCTCTGATTACCACTACACTCACTGCGTGCTCTGAAACCGCCAAGTATAAGAACAGTTCCTTTCCAGGTACTGGATTTGAGAGAACTAGAGCTGTGGTCAGGTATTTTTTCAAGTCGGCCAAGGTGACTTCGCATTCCTCTGTCCACAAAAAATCTGTGTGTAGACACCCCATTTTTGACCGACCTTAAGACTCAGACGTCACCGATTGAGCGCTTGGTGATGTTGCATGTTGTGCTCATTCTGAGGTTGCGGAGTCCTAGCTGCGAGCCTTGCCTCCGGACTTCTGGACTCTTTTGTGCTTTGCCTCGGTTTGCGAACCAGGCTCCGTTTTCTCTATTTTCTCTTCCTGAAGGGAGGGAGAGGTCTCGTAGATCATTTCTCAGTGGCCATAGGCTACGTTTCGTGGTCGTAGGCCATTTTTCCCGTTTGGAGCCTGGTTTTCGATTTTTCGGAGCCGACGGCCGTGTGCCTCGGTTCGGGACCGCTTAACCACCTCCGTTTGCTCTGGTTTTTGGCACATACCTTATTTCCTCCCTTTTGAGGGACACTGTGGTCTGAGAGACCGACTTCGTGGTCGAACACCACTCCGGTGCCTAATAGTCAGTTTTCGGGGCCCCAGGCTGCGCGTTTTGGCCCCCGAGCCTTGCTTTCAAGCATTGTTGGGCTCTGAACCAAATTGTAAATAGTCATATTTTGAGCTCTTTTTCATGTTTGATTAAGGACCTTTTGCTGTTTGAGGTCTCCTACTATCACTTGCCTCTTTAACTCTCTTTTAGGCCTATTTTTGCATGGTATTTTAGGCTTACTTGTGAGCTGTTTTGGACTTGGTCATAAACTACAAAATGTCTTGTTTTGAGCCCCTCTTCAACTTTGTTGAAGGGCTCTCTTCGATTTGAGGCCAGCAGCTACCACTTGCCTCTTTATCTCACTTTTTGGCCTTTTTGGGGGGAAATTTGAATTTCAATTTCCCCCCCTTTTCCCCCACTCTTTTGCCTATATAAACACCCCCCCAGCTCTGGTTTTAGGGGTTAGAAAATTTTGGTTTGGAGCTCTCACATTAAATCTCTCTCTCTCTCTCTACTCTAAGCCTTAAAAACCCCCTTGGTTCTTCACCAACCCATAGCCCCACCCTTCCATCCTCCATTCCAGCAGCTTGAGGTTGTTCTTCAGAGCCTAGGAGTGCTGCATTTTGGTCTAAAAGGCTGTCAAAGATTAGTCTTTAAGAGTAAGTCCTCTTCTCCCCTTTTTGACCCTTCTCTTGGTTCATATTCTAGCTCCTTGTGCTTGCTTTTTTGAGCTTCGACCCTAACTGAAAATAGCACTTTTTTGAGCTCTATTTCATATTTGTTTAAGGGTCTCTCACTGTTTGAGGCTTCCTTGTGGCACTTGCTTCTTTACCTTTCTTTTATGCCATTTCCTTGCATAGTATTTTAGGCCTATGTATAAACTGTTTTGAGGCATGTTGTAAACTGTAAAGTGGCTTATTTAGATCCCTTCTTCAACATTGTTGAAGGGCTCCTCACTGTTTGAGGCTTCCATTTTCCACTTGCCTTTGTATCCCTCTTTTGGCCTTATTTTTCCATGATTTGTTAGCCCCTTGTGCTTCTGTTTTTGGGCTCTGGTCCGAACTGTAAATAGCCTTATTTTGACCCCCTCTTCATGTTCATTAAGGGTCTTTTGCTGTTTGAGGCATCCTTTGTATACTTTGTGTTGAAGCCCTCTTTTTGGCCTTATGCATGTAGTATTTTAGGCTTGCTTGTGCACTGTTTTGGGTTTGGTCACTAACTGTAAAATGCCATGTTTTGAGCCCCTCTTCAACTTTGTTGAAGGGCTCTCGGCCATTTGGGGCCAGAAGCTGCTACTTGCTTCATTATCTCAATTTTAGGGCCATTTTTGTATGCTAGCTTAGCCCCATTTGTGTTCACTGTTTGGCCTTGATTAAAACTGTAAATATGCATTTTTTGGGACTGCCTTGCTTCTGTCTTCATGATTCATGTTCAAATAATGCATGCTTTGTATAGCCATAGGTCATTCCATGTACCTAATTTCATGTTTCGGGTCTCATTTCATGTATCGGGTGCCATGTTTCCATGTTTTGGGGCTGTTTTGCATCATATTTTGCTACTGAAATTTGCATGCTAGTATGCCATATTCCATGCCTTGCCATGTCTTGTTAGAGTGGCATTTGGTGCCTTAGGGTCGGTCCTCGGTTTGCGCGCACGTGTGCACGCATTTTGAGTGTCTCATTTTCATCTAATGGCCTCCTATGTGAGTGTGGCTGAGGTCCACTTGTGTTGGTGTAAGCCCATTATGCATTGTGTATGCCATTTCATCTCATAGCATTGTGTATGCTAGGTTGTATGTTAGCGCATTGTGTATGCCATGTTACCTCGTGCATCGTGTATGCCATTTCATAGCATTTTGCATGTTAGGTTGTATCTTAGTTGCATTTCATGCATGTCATGTATTGCATTGTGTCGGGATAGGAGTTAGCCCGAGCACGGAAAACGAGGTACGTTTCGTACTCCGAGTGACGGAACGTGTCTCAATTCCCCAGTCACCGACACTTCGGATCATCCATGATGGAGTTACGTCTTGTTGTGTTTTCATGTGCATTCATTTCATATTGAGTTGTGCAATTCGACTCCTCGGCCATCATACATCGAGATGCGTGATTGGTGGCATGAGGATCGAGGTATGCATACATATGTGAAAATACATTGCCATGCCCCTTTCCTGCTCTCTGTTGCAGCAAATCAAGAATCAGCAGCCTTCCAGAGCTTGGCGCGCTTTCCAAGAAACAATTGCAAACAGAGGCTAATTGGGGCATCGCGGTGGATTTCCGCGCAAGGCAACCGGAACATGCATCAGGCATCATCTGAAGAAGAGTCAAGGCAGTCCCTGGCTTGCATGCCAGTTTAAAGTTTTCCTAGTTAATTTTGTTAATTAATTAGGAATTTGTACATATTTTGGACTGTATTATTTATTTGGACTGTACTATTTCGGGACTGTATATTATTTATTCGGACCCTCTGCGCGAGGGCATAATTGTAATAAGTGTGCGTGTGTGTGATGTATGTCTTCCAACCCCACGTCTTTCTTCCCTTTTTATTTACCAGCTTATGATGGTTAGATTAGGGCATGTTTCAATTAGCATACAGTATGATAGCATGTTTGCATTCATTCATCTGTTTTGCATGCACCGGGCTCGGCGCATCATACTAACTGCATTTGTATTTCAATTCCGAGTTGAATACTTGATAGCTGTTGCATCTCATATGCCATGTTTAGAATAGCCGAGCCTGCTATAGTTACATTTTTGCATGTGTTGCATTAGACATTTCTGTATAGTTAGGATCATGCATGGATTTCTAATTAGCTTTTGTTTTGGCTTGGAGTACTCGGTGAGTTTTTATACTTTAGCATCCTTGCATGTGTGTGAGTGACTGCCATGAATAGCATGCTTACCATGAGGCTATGTGCTTATGTGATATACCTGCTTGAATGCCTGTGGGTGAAGGTTGGGTTATTTGGATTGAAACAATTCATCAAATGTGTGTTTTAAGCCCACTAGATAGTGGCAAAATCATATTTTCTAAGCCCACCTGAGGGTGGCAAAATCTGCATTTTAAGCCTAGCAAACCATCTTTCAAAAACAAATATGAAATGTTTTGTTCCAATTCAGGCGACCCGGTCTATATTTGTATGCTGTGCGCATCACATAGTAAAACTAGGCTAATAATCGGAATAAGAGCACATAATGTTTTCAAAACTAGATATCATGGTTAGTAGAGGCCGATCTTTGATCGGGCGAGCGGGGGTGCTCACGAAGTGACCTTCCCCAATCGTACCCAAGTTCCCGAGCCGAGGCAACTTTGGTGATGACGGACACGTGGCCTTAGGCAACGAGTCAGGGTTTCCTAAATTTCCCAAAATAAAATATTTAGGTGGCGACTCTGTATCTGGCAAAGCAGTCCATGTTTGGCACTTCTTTCAAAAATCTGTTTTCTCAAAATGATTTGCCGGATTTGGACTCTTTGGTTCAAGATTAAGAACCGTGACAACAAATCGAGTCCGAGCTGTAGTGAGGTCCCCCGCGGGCTTGTTTACACTGTGGCCTTCTTTAATAAACTGAAAAATGGTTTGCACTTATCTGAACTTCTACTTATAAACCTATTCAGGGCCCCAGCCTTTCCCGTCAGCATCTGTACTTGTTTTGTCGATGTTGGGCTTTTCAAGTCAAGGACGGCCTTGATTTGATTTGGGCTTGCCTCAATGCCCCTTCTGGTAACTAGATATCCCCAAAACTTACCAAACCTAACTCCAAATGCGCATTTCGAAGCTTTGAGTTAGAGCCGATATGTTTTAAGAATTTCGAAACTGCCTTCAAGTCAGTCATGACTCTCAGGTTCTTTGGTCTTCACGACCATGTCATCAATGTCTATTTCCATTATTTTTCCAATCAGATGTCTGAACATCTTGGTCACCAACCTCTAGTAGGTTGCTCCTACATTTTTCAACCCGAAAGGCGTCACTCTATAACAATACAGCCCTTTTGGGGTGATAAATGCAATCTTCTCCCATCAGGGAGGTACATTGCTATCTGATGGTACCCCCTGTAAGCGTCCAAGAAGTTTATCCTTCCATGCCCTGAAGTGGCATCAACAATTGATCAATCTTGGGGAGTGGGAAACTGTCTTTGGAATAAGCCTTATTTAGGCTGGTGAAGTCCACGCAGACCTTCCACTTCCCGTTCTTCTTTTTCACAACAACTATGTTTGACAACCAAGTTGGGTAGTTTACCTCCCAAATGGCTCTAGCCTCTAACAATTTGTCCACTTCCTCCCCTACTGCCTCCACATGAATCAACGTTGGCCTTCTTGCTCGCTGAATGACAGGTTTAGCCGACCTGTCTACATTTAGTCTATGGTAAGTGAACTCGGGATCAATGCCAAGCATCTCGTATGGCATCCAGGCAAACACCTCTATGTTTGCTCACAAGAATGACTCTAACTCCTTTTCCTCCTCCTCAGCCAGTCCTGAGCCGAGAAGGAAGAAGGCTCTTCATTACCTTGTTGGACCAGAATTTTCTTTAAGGCTTCCTCGCTTTTGTCAGCCGGCTCTTTGCCGACATCATCCAAGACCTCCATGTCCTCGTTCTCAATTTCTACTGTTTCTGCCTCTCGCACGTTCCAGGTGGATTTCATTGCTGCCATGAAACAATTCTTCGCCTGCACTCGATCCCCTCTCGCACGTTCCAGGTGGATTTCAGATCTCGAGGTCCTTTGTTACAGTTCTCCTCCTCCATATTAGGATCGGTGTTCTTGCCACTACCACTAGGGATGTCATCCTTGACCTTTTCTTTCTGCCCGTCGTTGGCCATTTATTCTCTTTACGTTCCCATAGACGGTGCCAAATTGTGAGTGTTGATTTTTTACCACACAACAAAATGGAGAAACTCAGCAGGAGAACACCGACAGAATAGATTAAGCCCGAACAACCTGTTACAGAAAGATAAGAATCCGGCGGTGGTTCATCCACCTAGGGGCACTCTGACGATCAAGTCAGTAATTATCTCTCGAAGATAGCCAATAGTGCTTAACTCACTAGACAGAGCCTAAAAAGCATACCTTAGACCCACGAGGGTGCCTTACTTTTATAGCCAACATTAACCTGATCCCTGTAGAAGCCTAGCTTCAATGGACTTTGGCACAATGCCCATCTTGGACTTTCAGCTAGATAGAGATAAACTCCCTGAGAGCTTTATCTTTATCCAGACTGAGGTCCTCCCCCATTCTAGGACTCTTGTCCCTTATCCATTCATCTCGGATTCCGATATCTCCAAAGATAACCTCGGCCTAGCCGAGGTCATCTCAGTACATGACCAAGCCACGTGGCACTCTGGCTGACATGTCGGCGTCACCTTGGCCACGTACTGTTATTCTAAAAATACGTCCCCACATATAATAAGATTGTTATAGATATACCACATAATCATTCGAAATGACAAATCTCTTTACCTATGAGATCTTCTTAATATTATTTCTTGTGATTCTTTTACAACTTTTCATTGGTGATAATTACGTTATAGAGTAATTCATTATTCATTTGTTGTTCCAAGACATTAAGCTGTTTAACTATACGAACAACAATTTCCTTCAAATCATGAGTAATGATATTTGTACCCAAACTTATTGAATAATTACATTTCATGATTTATCATTCCCACTGATTTCACCATTCTTATTAAATTTGATATTATCGGTTTTTGCAATTCTTGTACTATGATCAAGACAGTAAACTAATACCCTTTGAATTTTCAAGATAATCAACAAAATAACCACTAATTATTCTAAAATCTAATTTCTTTTCATGTGGATCAATAATTCTAATTTTTTAGACAACCTCAAACATGCAGGTGTCATAAGTTCGGTTTCCTTCTTGTTCACAGTTCAAAGTTTGTGTTTGGAATTGCATTACTAGGAACCAGATTCTATATGAAACAATAAATCATAACGACATACATCCACAATATTATGGATATTTAGATTATTTAACATACTCTTAGTCATATTCATTAAAGTACAATAATGTTTCTCAACCACATCATTATGCTGATGCATTATGTCTTTCATAGAGTTTAGCAAATAGACTTGTGCTTTGCACTATCTTTATGTTTTTTCACATTTTTGTGTAATTGCCTTTCTTTCTTAATAATGTTAGAGATCTTTTATGTAATAAATAAACAAAATCATGAAGTGAAAATTCATCTATAAAAATGATAAAATAATTTTATTTACCAAACATAAAGTGTCAAAAAGATACATTAATGTCTATTTGGATAATATGAAGAAGCCATATATATCTTGTGGCACTTTACATAATGTGATTGAATTGCTTTTCCTTAATGCAACTCATACTCCCACTAAAAGCAATAAAATTTAAGTTCAAAACAATCTCGTCTTTATTAGTTTTTATAACTTTTTAGAAAAAAAAAAAAAAAAACAATACAATCTTTTATGCCACAAGTTTGAGGAGTTTTCATTCATCCAGCTATATTTAGGACCAACATAATAATGCAAGATAAATTAAATTTTTGATAAATCATTAAATTTTAATTTATACAAACCATCATAAATAATACCAAAATTAACAGAAAATGTATTATCAATAAATTAAACTTTTATTCTAATTTTTTTGAAAATAACCATCAAGGTTAATTAAGTTTGGACAAATCAATAAATAATTTTCAAAATTAGAATCAATATAATTTTTTTAAAATAAAGTCTAAATAATGATCAATGTCTAAAAATAAACAATAAGTCCCAATAATTTAAATTGGGATTTTAACATACGTTTGAAAATAATCTTGTACCGAAAACAAACTCATTCACAAATATTCTTAAATTCTTTAATTGAACAGTCAAGTTAGATAATTCAATGACATGCTCATACATCTCATGCATCGGTAAGCTTAACCATAAGTGTTCTAGCAAAAAAACCTTATCAACAATTCGGAAACATTCTTTCACACTATTTAGCATTATTAATTTAAGAAAGTTAAAACTTAATGTTTGCTATACTCATTCGCATATAAACATAAACTTTATTTGTTTGATCTTTTTATACTTTAGGAAAAGTCTTTTCCTTCTTTTATACTGCTTGAATAATAGCAGTAAATTTCTCAAATAGTAACACTAAGTCAAAATTTAGAATATCGAGATAAAACTGAACTTGTTCTATAATTTTTTTCATTTAAAATCGAAACAAATAAGGTATAAAAATATAGCGAAATAAAACTTTAATCAATAATTCATGCTCACTACATTAATGCTAAAAAAGTAATCAATAATTGACAATTAGTCAAGATAAACACATGTTTAAACAATCACAAATAGTATCACCGTGATTTACCTTTGGGATAATCTAATGGCATACTATTTAACAATTATGGTGATTTCCTTTCACCAAAAGCACTAGTTGATAAAATACTCATAATTAAGTAGTTCTGTTACCTTTGGTTATTCATTCCAATATCAACTATGAATACCCATCAACTATCCTATTTCAATTCAACAATTACTTAGAAGTAGTGCACCTTTGGGCCAACCTAATGTCTTTGTGATTAAAGAATTGCGATTTGCAAAGTCATTATTTTTTAATACTTGAGAAGGGTATTAAATTTCAATTATTTGATCTGATATCTATGTGTCATTCTGACTGGGTCACTTTGGCAACTATCAATTGTATCATAATTTAGATTTCAAATCAAAATAAAAACTTTGCGTAAACATTTTTGAATAAATAATAATTTATTCACAATTATTCATCATCATAATCATAATGCATATTACTAAATCATAAGAATAATATTAAGACAATAAATATTAACACAATTCATATTCTATGCCACATAAGATTATATATTTTTGTACCTCATCAAACCACCTATAAAAATCAAGCTTATACATAATGGTGGTAATTACATCATACTAAAATAATTTTTTAGAGGTTACAGTTAGATCCATAAATAGCAATATGCTTGGTACTATAAAGATCACAATAAAATTTTAATATGTTTTCTCATACTAAAATTTAATAACACTTTAATGTGCTTCACAGTAAAATTTGATAATATAAAACTTGGCAAAACATGAATAATTATCACCATCATGATTAGTAAAATTACAAGTTAACAATTCTTTACTACCATGCCATATCCTAAAATTTATAAGCATATATAACAAATAAATTTTATACATAAAATAAGAGTACATCTGTTGAGACTTTGAAAAGATGCATGCTTAACATATTAATATAAAATTTAATTTTGATCATCTCATACTACTACCGGTCTATTACTTAGATGATGATCAATCATGACAAAGGAATTTATAATACAATTTTAGTAACGAAAATTCCAGCAATAATTTATATATGCAAGACACATGCAAGCAATACCCAATTCAACATACTATCGAGTTTTGAACCAAAGTTTGCAATTAACAAAATTTAACTAAATTTATTTAATAAAAAAATGATAATTCATGAACACAAACTCTGATACCACATGTAAATAATTTGATGGTGTTATGCATATAACAACCTTCATAATTCAAAATCGTAAACTATCATGATTTTCACAAATAATAACATAATGCGGAAAATAAATAATATACCCGGATCAGTTATGCGAAATGTTTGAGTGATCCATAATTGATTGAACGTAAACCTAATATCAATATTAATGGAAAAAGGTTTCTCTTCCTTGACCCTCTTTAGAATACATTGAATTTAGAATTGATTTTGGGTAGTCTGAATATCTTTTTATAGGTAGAGAGGGGACTAATTTTCTTATTCAACAATGATTCCACTTTTCCGTCAAAGTAGGATACTTAGAAAAAACTCTCCTTTATTTACCAATTAATGTAGCAAAAAATATGGAATTATAATCTTGTCAAATCTCTAATTAATATTACCATATCATGTAGGTCAACATAATGACTAAATAATTAATTTAGTCCTACACTATAATCATCAATGCAACTCATCTAGGACATATTGCCATGGCCACCCTTTTCTCAACCGTCTCTTCACCTTTGGCACTATATCATGTAAAACTCCATTAACAGAAAGGTTGGCTCATAACATAAACTTAAAGATGCCAGAAAAGCACACTAAACGCGGTTCATCAGGGGTTGTTCAAAGGCTCCTTCCTGTCCCACCAACCACCCTGCTTCAACATCAATTGTTATTAGGAACTTGTTTCTCTTAACAAGAATCATCACTTCAGTTATTACCTTCTCATCCATTATGAAAATCATCAATTCGATTACTGATTTGCTACCGTATCACACCCTCTCCAGCAACCAGTCATCTTCATCTTTTCCCATTTCCTCTCTGCGATTACCACACTCCTCTTCATTTTAATCCCATCAGGAGTTCCATAGAGACGAATAATGGACATTGACACAATGCAAACATATTTTTACAGAAAATTGAGAGAAATTGGAAACTATTCTTGGGACGAGATAATGATTAGATTAACCAATGTATATTTCTTTGAACAATTACATTATTGTAGGCCCTCTAATAATAAAAAAATTATGGGGGAAAATGCTCAATTGGATATTAAAGTGTATACCCGTATAGTAATCTGGTCTCATGATCGCATAGTTAATTCTGGACTTAGAAGTGTTGCTTCATTTGAATTATCCTGTTTATAACACTTATGAGTGTTCAAAAATAGAAAATTAATGGTTATAGGAACTAGTACAGTTTGTAGTTACCGAAAACGAAGAGATTCACTGCAGGAAACTTGGATGCCCCAAGGTGAATTAACAAATATTGCAGCCCTTTGAGTTTCACTATTAGTGTTATTATATCTGATTCATGAAACTCTGTCAAAAAAATTTATTAGGTGAGAAAGAAGGGAAGCTAGAGGAAGGGAAGGGCATTGTCATATGCTTAATAATCGGAAGGCATATGTTGTTAGTTAGGTAAAATCAGAGGCTTTTCCATAATTTCACTTGGAATTTGGCTCACTTTCTCTTGACACATTAATTGTGCTTTTTACGTCTTTCTACACTTTATCAGATTGAAAAAAGAAAAAGAAAAAAAGTGTTTGCTTTATTGTGTTATAAGTTCATACATACATATTTCCCCTTTCTTCATATTAGATGCTAGGCGGATTCCCTCATTTGGGCCTCAATTTAGTTATTTTTGCCAATTTTGAAAAGATTAGAGTCTTCAATTACTTTTGAGGAAAAAATTCATTTTGACCCTGCAAACTATTATACTTTTGCTTCTTTAACCCTGAACTATAAATTTGAACACGCACTATTGACATTAGTTCATTTTACCCCATTCTGTTGTTGATGTTAATAATTTTTATGAAATATCACACTGGCACACACATGATAAATTGAGGGTATTGATTCACTTTAGCCCATAGTAAGGAGGCAAATTTCAAGATATCATGCAGCAAAACACAACGTTTTGTTTTGAAAAACATTCAATAAAACACAAAATACAACCAATTGTAGTAAACTATCTTTGGATACAATCAAATTAAGCAAATCACATACACAAATATTTTTGGTGCTGCCAGCCAGGGGTGATATTCCTTTAAAAATATTAAATTTGTAGACGGTTTAGGGTAAAGTAAATTAATGTCAATAGTTTTAATGGGTTAAGTGTACTAATTGTTCAAATTGATAGTTTATGCGGTGAAGTGACACAAATTTGATAGTTTGAAAAGGCAAAGTGAATTTTTTCTTACTTTTGATGTAAAAGTTAGAATCCAATTTTGTTGATTCTGTCTTGATCCTAGGAGTCTAAATTAGTTGTTTTCATGTTCATGTTGAATATTTTCACCTCTTTTTTTTTTTTTCTTAATTAGTATCATGTCTGACAATGAATTGCCGGAGGTTGTTTCCTAGTTGGGCTAGATTTGTCATTCATTATAAATCGCATTGTAAGCCTAATGCTGTGTTTGGTTGGGAGATTTGAGGAGGGATTTGGAAAGAAAAATGAAAAATGTAGGTGAAATGTGAATAAAACATACCTATATTTCACCTAGTTTCACACACTTTTTCCCTTTCCCTTTTCAAATCCCTTCCCAAATCCTCCAACCAAACACAGCGTAAGTGTTAATCAGTTTTTGAAAATTGATTTTTAGAGTTGTTTACTATTCTCTCCAACTTTGGATATTCTGTGTGAATTAATAATTGTTGGTATCTTTATTTCCGGTATTCTTCTTGAATCAATGGGTCTAGACAAGGGATTTTGCTTTTGGTATTCATTCTTGGATCAATGATTTTAAAATCATTATCCCAAACCCTTTCATTATACACTTCAGTTACTTGAAAATCTCTGCAACAGGGTCCAGATTCTTTTGATGGCATGTCTTATGTACTATGAGTGCTTTTACTTTGTTTTAATTGTATCTTCTAGTTTTAGGGCTTTCATCGAGCTTGAAACGCCTGATTCAAGTTCTTACAAGGAAGTACCTCTCTCACAACACACTTCACTACTTTTCTAGAGCCAAAAAAAAAAAAACGCTTCACTCTTGGCCCAATAAGAGGAAAGCCTGAGATATCCTTAGGCAAGGAATGAAATGTCTAATTGGGGATGGGAGCCAAATATCTGATTGGGAGGAGTTGTGGCCTGCTGTGGGAGCTTCTATTTTCACACGCCAACTTTCTCTCAGGTCGCATATTATTTTGTTCGAATATCAACTTTTGAAGAAAAATTTATGATTTGGCAAATCTTTTCGAACCATGGATTTTTATTTGTAAATTGATTTTTGAACCATGCAATTTTATTCGAAGAAAAACCTATAGCTGGCACCTGCTCATTCCACATAATCCTTTATAATATGTATAAAATTTATGAAGTTTATATAAACTAATTTTACTCATATGCCATTTTATATAAACTAATCTTTTTTTAAATAATTAATTCTCTCCCTCTCTCTGTCTCTCTAAGTTAGTCAGCCGACAACTCTTTCCTTCGTTTTACTTAGGTCTGTCTTTTATTTTTCTTTTTTTCCTCTTTAGTCTTTCCCTCTTTTATTTATGTGAAGGCTATATGATATACTCTCGTACCACAAGAAAAGTTACTACTAATTTTTATGATATTAATTATGAATTATTGTGTGATTATGTTTTGAAGGGTATACTATAGAAAAATTATTGATTACAAATTATTGCAATAACGTTATGAAAAGTTACTACTATTTTTGTGATATTAGTTACAAATTATTGTGTGATTATGTTACGAAGGGTATGCTATAGAAAAATTATTGATTACAAATTATTGCGATTAGGGGTGTGCATAATACCGCCGAAACTGCTGAAACCGCACCGAGCCGCACCGCCAAGGCAAATTCGTTATTATTTGCCAATCGAACCGCCGGTTTTTGGTAAGAAAAATGGCAAATTCTAGTGACATTTTTATCAATCCGCCGGTTTCTATTTTTCTTCCAAACCGTACCGACCCGCACCGCTATTAAATCAATGTTTTTATAAGATTCTAAAAATTCTTTTTTACTTAAGTTTGCTTGTTGTTCTATACCTTAGAATATAGTATTACAGTACTACTCGAGGGAAATTCAAGATGTCAGTAATCCAAAATAAAGTTGGATTCCAATTCACTTTTCAATCTTTTTTTTTTTTTTTTCTGGCCATGTTGCAAACTTGCATCAGCTCACTTTTCAATCTAAATACTTTTCAACAGTAAACATTTTCAATATATTGTAAACCCTGAATGATATTAATTTTATGTATTGTATTTGATCATTGTAGCTTCTACATATGCTTGTAATGAACTGATGGCATAGTCGTTGATATTATCGTGTTATTGTTACACTTGCTGCATCAGAAGAAAGTTTCGTAAGATGCTTAACATCACGGTATCTCTCATCTTTTTTTTACTCTTTGATTTAAGTTTTGTAATTTGAATTATATTTTTTATAAACCGCCAATCCGCCCGAACCGCCAAGGCAAATCCGCCATTATTTGCCAACCGAACCGGCGGTTTTTTATAAGGAAAATGGCAAATTCTAGTGACACTTTTATCAATCCGCCATCTGCCATACGGTTTCTATTTTTCTCTCAAACCGCACCGACCCGCACCGCGCACACCCCTAATTGCAATAACGTTATGAATATTAAAATATTATGAGAGGGAAATATCATTTTGCCACTCAAATTGTTACGCATTTTTTAATTTGGCACCCAGACTTCGATTAATATCAATTTTATACTCAAACTTTCAAAATTTTGATCAATTTAATCCCTGCAGGCACATTCCGTTTACAATTAGACGGATTGTGCTGATGTGGTATCAAAATTAATTTGGAATTTCATTTTACCCCCAAATATAAAAAAAAAAAATTAAATTTAAATATTTAATAAATAAATTTTTTTATCTCAATAAATTTTAAATAATATATACTTTGCAAAAAAAAAAAAAATACACAAATATAAAATCATCATTTAGAATCATCTTAAGACTATGAAACATGAGCACTTCGACAAACATGTCGTGTCCATGCCGAATACTTACCGAATTTTGAAAATTTTTTCCACTCAATTTTGAAATTACTATTAGTTGTTCAATTCTATTGAAATTAATTTGGGTAATAAACTAGTTATAATTGTGCGTGCATGCACACACATAGAGTAGCCAATAAATTTTTGGTTCAATAAGTTTCTTCAGGATCGACTTGAGATAATTTGAGATCTATGAAAAACAGGTATGGGTATGAGTATTGGTATTGGTATGATATGGGTATGGCTTAATATATTTGTAAAAAAATATATATATTTTTTTAATTGGGAATAATACAAAAATTGATTTAATAATTTAATTTGTTAAATCCAACATACAATTGACATTTAATGCCAAAAGTACATGATAAAACAAAATTAAATATTATTATATTAAATAACTTACAAATCATAACTTAATTTTAAAATCATGCTAAACACAAAATTAAAAATGAAAAAGAAGTCTGGTAAAATGAATTTTATCTTTATAGTAAAAGAAAATATTGTTTAGACTGAGATACGACACGGCTTAGGTATATACTAGATATGTCTGGGTATGCCAAAAATTAAGAAAAAAAATTTGAATACATGTTTTGTACTTGGTATGTATGCAGAAATACCATACATTAGTAAGTATCCGGTATAAGTATGATATATTTGTCGAATTATCCATACTTCATAGTTTCAAGATAATTCTAAATGAGAATTTTTTTATTTTTTTATTACTTTTTTGCAAAATATATATTATTTAAAATTATTTTTTTTATATTTGGGGGACAAATTGATTTTTAAGATGTAGTTTGTTGGGTAAAATGAAATTGCAAATGAATTTTAGTGTCACGTTAGCACATTCCGTCTAATTGTAGACGGAATATGACGGTAAGATTCAAATTGATCAAAATTTCAAAATTTTAGGTATAAAATTAATATTAATCAAAATTTGAGAATCAAATTAAAAAATACGTAAAAATTTAAGGAGTAAAATGATATTCCCTCTCGTTATGATAAAAAAAAGTTATGGACCATTATATTTTTGTTGTGAATCCTTGGTGTAGTTTACTATTCATGTACTAAGTGAATTACTTATGATTTGCATTTTTCTAGGAGTAAATTGAATCATGAAGTATAAGTTGCTGAAACGCATTTAAAAGTGTTCTAATTATTTATTAACTAAATTTTAATAGTAATTTGTTCTAATAGTTATTTAAATAATTTAAACTTATTCACACCCGGGCACTTAGAGTTTGCCAATAGAATCGTGGCTCCATCCTTAATGTGTGACTTGAGAAAAAACTATTCAATGTTTCTAGAATGCCATATATTCATACTTCTTTATTAATCATCATACATTATATTTTCATTTAATTTTTTAATTATCTAATATAAAATTATAAGTCTTACATTCTTCATTAATTATAACACCTTAAAACATCACGTGATCATACTTTAAGAACGCTCAATAACTACTATACACAAAGGGTGTGTTTGATTTGGGCGGACTGGATAAGGGGGGATTAGAATCCATCGGACTTGAGTCCTGGGACTGTGAATCTCCCGGACTATTTGGTCGGATTGGATATGTATCCTGTGTTTGTTTTTTCATGGGATTAGATGTCTGGAAAGGATTATTTTTAGTGAATCCAACGTTTGGTTGGACGGACTGGATAGGATAAATGAACAAAAGACTATTTTGCCCTTTTTCAATTGTTTACTAAGGAATAGCAATATTAAACATATCTTTAATATTTTAATTATTTTTAATTAAATAAATTTGTTTTTTGTTTTAAATAAATAAATAAATAAATAAAATATCAATAAAATTTGTTTTAAATCATTACTGTATAACAAATCATTATTTTTTTTTACATACAAAACGTTACTGTGTTTGTTTTTTTACATACAAAAAATATCATTAATTTAATAATATAAATTAAATTTATTTTTTTTACATAAATTTATTTTTTTACACAATTAAATAAATAAATAACCACTAAATTTATTTTTTTTTACACAATAGTAAAACACCTGTTACAATTTAAATAATGAAATTAAATAAATTATAAACAAAATTTGAAAATAAAACATCAATAAAATATCTATAAAAATTATTTTAAAAAATTAAATAAATAAAACATTAATAAAAAGTTAAATAAAATTATTTTATTTTTAAATTGAGACATTTAAATTTTATTGAATTTTATTAAATATAATACATAATTAAATAATAGAGGGTCAAAATTATCATTTTCGCATCTAATCCCAATAGTGATTAGTCCCCCCAAAACAATCCCACACCCCCCCCCAGGACAGGATAGTCCCCCATATGAGGGACATGGAGTCCGGCCGGACATAGAGTCCGGCGGACTAAAAAAAAATCAAACAACGGATAAGGAGGGAGGCCGGACATGGAGTCCAAATAGTGGATAGTTCCCCCTATCCCCCAATCAAACACACCCAAAGTGATATGTGAAGATAGAAGATGTCCTGGTGTGACAGCCGGTCCTCATCAAGACTACTACTATGGATGCCATTACTAAGGTCAAGTTTGGAACGTGTAAAAAAAGTTAAAAAGTTAAAAAGTTACTTAAAAGGTTAAAAAGTTATCACTATTTATCAAAAGTCAAAAATTACAACTGCACAACTCTAAATTTTAATTTTTCCCTACACACTAATTTATACAATTTTTTAATACAGATTTTTTTATAAAAAGTCAAAAAATTAATCTAAATATTCATATTTTTTTCTCAATTTTTTAATTCAAAAAGACAAAAAATATATTTATTTAAGACACCCCAAACAACCCCTAAACCTCCGTATCAAAATCTAGGATTGTATTAATGAAGAAGGGAGCTGGGATCTGGAAGGTTGGTTGGGATGCCTGAATTCTGGGTGTCCTGTAACCTTTTTAAAAGTTGTCCTATCCCGAAATTTAACATCAAGTTATTTGGGGCTCCACTTCTGACAGAAAGAAAACTTCACAATCAAGTCTGCCTTGGAGCTTATTTGCAATGGCCCAATCTACCCCTGAACATAATTATTAATGGCCATTCTTGGAAACTCCCTTGGAAGGAAAGGAATGCAACCCAGGGGTGAGTGATGTTGTGGTTAAGATTTGAGATTTAACTCCTAAAGTCACAGATTTAATTCTCCTTTCTCTTGGGTCAATTTCTTGAACGAAACACAATTAGTTAGGAAGTTGGATATCAAGTTATCTAATCAGTATTTGGTGTGGGTTCAATACTCCTCCGCTGTGCGTGTCCTGACTTAAGCGGAGCTTGTCTTGGGAGGTCGGGACAAATTTCTAAGTTATAATCTCCTCGCTCGGAACGGCTAATAGGACACTCTGGTGATCTCTGCAAGGGGCGCTACCTTGAACCTGCGGGAGGATAGGAAAGATTTTCCTGTAAAAAAAAGAAAAAGAAAAAGGAATGCCTGTTTTTTAGATGAATATTCAATCCGGGAAAGAAATATTATCAACCTTGCAATAGAAATACAATACGCCTTCCAACCAAACCCCTTATTGTCAATTCCAAAGAACATGTACTAATTAAATGTAATTTTTCCTATTGCAAGTTCCCTAATGCTGTGTTTAGTTGGGAGATTTTGAGAAGGAATTTGAAAAAGAAAAAAGAAAAAAAAAAGTAAGTGAAATGTGAATAAAATATACTTATATTTTACTTAGTTTTATATTTTCCGTTTTATTTTTCAAATTCATTCTCAAATCTCCTAACTAAACATCACGTGAAGTTTAAGATTGTATTTGATTAGAGGATTTGATGAGAAAAATGAAAAGGAAAAAAGAAATGCAATTCCAGTTTTTGTTTGGTTATAATGGAAAACACATAGAAAAAGAAAATGAGAGGAAAATGTAATCCCACTTTTTATCTTTTTGGATTCACTTTTTTTCATTTTTCAACTCAATCAAACATAATTTAGAATTTTAATCTTATTAATTCTTTCTCCTTTCATTTCTATTTTTCTTTCTATTTTCATTTCTCTGATCAAATCCTCCAATCAAACACAGTCTAAGACTGTATTTGGATCATAAATTTGAATAGGAATTTAAAAAATGAAAGAGAAAAAATAGTTGTCTATTGTGAATGAATAGTGAAGATGGTTGTCTGAATCAAGTTGGCTGAATGAATGATTGGCTATTTAGGAAACATGCAGCCTGTTTGGGATATTTTTTTTGAGGGTTAAGGATTCACAAATGTTGTGATTGAGCCAAGACTCATCAAATGCGTTTTCTCTCATCTTTGAAGCAAGACATATCTCTAAGAATCCTCTTAGCACTCTTCTGGAGCACTGTCGGTTATTATTGAAGACATTGGGTATGTAGCCTCGCCCCACATTCTGAGAGGCGAATTTTTGTGCTCGCTTGCCAAAAAAAGGTGTCATCGAAGTCTTATAAACTCCCCAATTGATCTTATGCAAAATTATTCGTCAAGATGATATTTCATTATAAAAATGTCATTGTCATATTATTCTAATAAATTTTTTGAGTTATTTACATGAAGACTCTTAAAATTATTAAAAAATATTATTTTTATCTCCTAAACTATAAAAACGTATAAATGGACGCTTGAAATTATTAAAAAAATATTATTTTATCTCCTAAACTACAAAACCGTATAAATGGACTCCTTAAATTATGAAAGTGTACAAATTGGACCCCTTAATGGAACACCAATAGTTAGGGGGTCTATTTATGTGTTTTCATAATTTAAGAGGTAAAGTGATAATTCTCAATAGTTTAAGAGAGTAAAATGATACTTATGAATAATTTAGAGCGTCTATTTGTATATTTTTATAATTTAGGAGGTGAAAGTAATACTTTTCAATAGTTTTAGGGTTCTTGTATAAATAATCTAAATTTTTTTGTAAGATTAGAATTATCCTACTGACTCATGCTATTAACAAATTAATACAAGATTACAATCTTTCTTAAATCTCATTTCAAAATTGATTGGAATTCTTCAGGACTACTATGATTGTTATATTTTATTTTGTCGATAGGTTAAAATATTCAAAAAGTCACTATTAATTATTATATTTTTTTATTTTTTTTTATACATCAATTCATAAAAAATTAAAAAAATAACTAAAAGTGAAATTCTCAAAGGAGAAAGAACAAGATGCTGGATTCATTGTACTTGAGTGCCGTTTTGGCAAGTGAACAAAAACAGCGTTTTTCAGTGCCTTCCCAAAACGCCAACCTTCCCAAAACGTTGATATTCCCATTTGGGAAGAGAAAAAAAAGTCACTTAAAAATTTATCAAATTATCCTTTGGGACATTATAATTAATTAATTTTAAAAAATGTTTTTAATTAAAAAGTAAGGATATTTTGATCATTTTAGACTGATGTGACACTTTTAAAAAATATTAAATCAAAAATCAAAAAAGTTAACTTTTTACTAACTTCCCAAATTACGTCCAAAAAAGTCAAAAAATTTAGTAAAAAATAAAAAGCCAACTTTTTACCAACTACTCAAAAACCAGCACCCACCCACTCACACACTGCAATGTAACTGAATTATTTGTTAGACAAATGTAAAAAAGTAGAATCTTTTGAATAATTCTAAGCATAATTATAATTATATCTCATCAGACAACTTCAACGACCCCCTTAAAAGGAAAAAAGCTAGAAAAAAGAAAAATACAGGAAAGTAAAAAAAAGGTTTAATAATGGGACCAAGAAGACAGAATCTTGCACCCACCCATATCTTGTCATTAAAAAAAGTGGACAGCCTTTATGCATAAGTAATGCAAACCTAAATAATAATTTTCTACAAATCCATTCTTATCAATTAAATTTTAATATTGCGTTCGATTTATAAATTTAAAAAGAGATTTAGAAAATATAAAAACAAAAGATATATAAAATATAAATAAAATATATTTTACTTACATTTTATATAATTTTTTTTTTCCCAAATGTATGAAATAAAAGTAACTTAAAATCTTATTGCAATTGCTTCTTCTACACAAAAAGGAAAAATGGACAAAACAACAAATCGACCGACAGACCGACCAAAACAGAGTAATTATGAAGAGAATGAAATTCTACTGAAAAATTTCTATTCTTAGATAATTTTTATAATGCAGTCACATCATTTTATTAAATTTTTATATAATTTAATTTTTAGGTATAAAATAGTACATAGAGAATTTTTTTCTAAAAAACTCATCAAGAATGATATCAATATGTATTTTTAAAATCATGAAATGAAAAGAATAGAAATGACATGTCTATATGAAAAATCTATATTAAAATGAGTAAAGGCAAATGTGAAAATAGAGAACATACTTCACATGGTTCACAAAGCATGTGACCACACCACACCATTCAAGTTGCCCCCCCAAGAGCTGTCCCTTCATGCTAGAGTGGCCTTCAATACCTGCAAGTATTAACACTCAAAATTAGATGCTTCTATTTGATAAAATCACCATTTATTTATTTCAACTCAAAAATACAAAAGAAACATTTTTCACATATTTCACAATAGTTTTTGTCAATTTTAAAATAACGTCTAAACTTTTCACTTATTTGAAAACACTTACGCATAAATAACTTTTACATTTAAGCTAGTCAATTAGGGATATTAAACGAATCAAACTATTCATGGTTGGCTCATTAAAAAAACTCATTCAAAATAGACTCGTTGTATAAACAAATCAATTTTAAACACAAATTTAAGCTCGTCAAGTTTTTCAGTCAACTTGAACAACCAATTACTTGGCTTGATAAGTTTTATGCATTATAAACAAAAAATCAAATTACTCATGTTTGGCTTATAAAAATTAGTTTAAGATCAGCTCATTATGTAAGTTTGAACACATTTTGAAATTTATTAAATTTTCAAACCAAACATAAACAACATACTATTCAGCTCGACTAATTCGACTTGTTTATGATTCTATAGTCAATTAATACTGTAAAAATAGTAGTTGATTACCTTTTAAAAGGAATGCCGATTGATGGATAAAGAACTATGATCATCTGGACAAGTACGTGATATTGGCACGGCTCAATTAAAAAATAGAACTCCTATTCTTAGAGTACTACTTTCAAATTGAACCGCACCAACATCTCGTATTGTTACTTTATTTATTTATTTATTTCAGTAGTCGATGATTTGAATCTTGACACCAGCTCCATATTGTTACAACATTTTCAAGCATGAGAAAGAGAGAAAGAAAGAAAGAGAGAGATATATGTTGATAAGAAATGAACAAAGAGGCATGTAGAGAGAGATGGATGAGGATGAGAAGAAGAAACAAAAGGGTTGGCAAAGAAGGCATGAAATGGTTGCAATGAAGAACATATGTCCTTTGAGAATCTCTCATCTATTTATGAGAGAAGGAGGAGGAGAGAGAAAGTTAGGGGGGAGGTGGAGTTTGAAAAAAAGGTGGCATTGAATGGGGCAACAACCAAACAACAAAAAGGAGGTTTGGTTTGGTATATATTTATTCAAAAGCAAACTGGAGCAAATCTGAAGCACTCGATGTACATTTATCAAGTGGGACAAAAAAGCTTGTTTAACAGCGTGACACCTGCATTGAAATTTCAAACCATAAATGTCCTTTGTTTGGTTGGTACCTTAATTTTTGGAAATAGTTTGGCCTCTATATCAAAACAACTTTGAAAGCAAATGTGGATCTCTTATAAAGTGGTGTTTTAAATTAATTACGTAGCGAACTTGTGCGTATAACATGTTAATTCATGATCTACTTATCGTATGTTGTAATTCTTATTTGTTAGGCATCACACATAAATTATTACATTGTACTTTAGAAATATCTAATAATTTTTTGATGTCAAGAACCTCTAATTGAGAGAAATCATCGGTGTGGAGTATTACTCCAAAGAACCTAATAAATCCTGTTTGGTATAATTTTTGTTTTCTAATTTTCCTTTTTGTGTTTTAGAAATTGTTGCTATTTTTGACACTTCAAATGTTAGAAATATAATTTAGGCGTGTTAGTAAGAATTTGAAAAGTCTTTATAGATAATAAATGTCAATCTTATCAATCAATTGTGTTAAGAATCTCTTAGCCTCAGTAAAGACGACTTTACTGTGTTATGTTGAAAAGATGAACCAATATTTTAACCTAAATTTGTAACAGAATGGGAGGGAGAGACTGGGCAGAAATTGCAATTGATTAATTGAATGAACAATTACAAAATGCTATCTTTAGTAAGGGCAACTTTGAAACTTTAAAACTAACCGAGTTCTGCGATTACAAAGTTAATCTACTCCTATGAAATGTAAGTGCAATGTATAAAAGTAAAGTGTTGAAATTTAAAGATAAAATGAAATTAATAAAGACGTAAAGTTTGAATTTGGTCAGGACTTTCTTAATCTTTGCTTTTATCTATTTATAGCCTTCTTCTAATGCCTTTGAAGCAGTTAGGCTGCCATATTTCATCATGATCTCTTTCCTTCTCGCTACTGCTTAGGGCTATAATCTTCTCTTCGTGCGTGTGTAACTGGTAGCAACTGCTCCTTGTTATCTCCCACTTCACGTGCCTTGCACATGTTGCTCATCATCTTTACTGGTTGTACTTCCATTTGTGGCTCACATGTGAACCTTCAAATGTGGAATTCTTTACTATCTTATCAAATACCACGGAGTACCCTTTGCCTATCATGTGTCACTTTTGAATTTGATGATTTAAATGTGACGCCAATAGAAACAGGGAATAATAAAAGTTTAAAAACATCCATCTTTTTCATAGTGAATTTTTTTTACATATTCAATAACAATTTTTTTGATGATTCTTTAAAAAGTAAATTGTTTTTAATAAATATGGGGTAAATTACACTTACATCTCCTGAGGTTTCTGACAAATACAGAAACCTCCCTTATAGTTTCAATAATTACAGTAATCTCCCATACGTTACCTGACAATATCAATAGTTTCCTATTTTTTGACTGTCGTTTACACACTTCATAGAATATACTGATGTCATCAAAGCTAAACAAAAATGTCCATAATGCCCTCAACTGTCCTCAACCCATCTATAAAAATGAAGAAGAATAAAAATAACTTTTAAAAAATTATTTATTTAAATGAAGAAGATTAAAAATAAAAATTTATTTAAATGAAATACTTTTTTATGTTTATAAAATTTATTAATTTTTGTAATTAAATTTTAGTTTTTGTAAACATAAAAATATAATGTAACGCTCTAAAAAAACAACATAAATAATCCATCGATTTAATGAAAATGATATGCTTTCATTCATTAGAGTTTATATTACAAAAAGGTATTACATGTGTTATACATTCATAAACATTCATTCTGAATCTAAAACATGTAATATAAGTTGGTGATAGCAAAATAAATGCCCTATGGGCTTACATCTTTCCAAGATATCACTTGGTTACAACAAAAGAAAGAGTTCTAAGCTCTATACATGTAAAGCCCTTGGCTCGAATGAACATCTAAATATAACATAACAAAAATAGAGTCTTCAGCCCCTAGTTCTCCCAAGCTATGTCCTTGAAGATGGCATGTCACCAATACTTGAAAATGATTTCTCAAGTAGGGTGAGCTAAAGCACAGTAGAGATATACTAACACAATATATGAAATTTAACTAAAATATATGTATTAGTTAAATATTCAACATTCGTGACCAACTTACATACTTTCTATGACCATCCAATATTGATATTTACATCTCAATCTATTTCCATTCATTCATTTCCGATCAATTCATAAGTCTAGTTCATTGTTATCAAATCAACCCAAATTGAGATTTCAACTCAATGGTTTACAATTCAATACATTTATCACTCTAACACTTCTATTTTGCCATTTTACGGAACTCTCATCCGAGGGAATCGGCACCTAATTTCAAGACTTTCACCCTAGACACTCCGGCCAACTTAATTTTAAATAAAGTCCATCCCCTATCTCTTCTCAAATAATGGAGTACATCCTCTTTCTCCTCCCAAACAATGATATATATACAATGTATTAAAATATCATTATATACAATGACTGTTCACAACACATATTCAATATTTCAATCATACCGTCATATTCAATGACATAATTTAAATGACAGGTTTCAATTGACATAGTCCTCATGCAATTTCTACAACAATCATAGCTATCCTCCATCGATAGCCCAAAACAGATATTTCTAGATAGATAGAAAATCTTTATAACAGATAATTAACCAAATTTCCATAGGTGAGTGATTTAACAAATCCAACTACACCATTCATTCATACATCCTTCCAATTTCACATTTCTCATATTAATTTCATTATTTATACAAAATGGTTATTTAACTCATTTTAGGACAATTTCCTCCATTTTCAAATACCAACCCAAAGGCTAAATTTTCACCATTCTAACACTTGAGAATCTCATATACATGCCCCATAGTCATTTTGTAAAACCAACATGGAAAACCCCTCTTTTAATTTTTTGAATCCAAACCCTAACTTTTTTCGAAACCTCCTAAATCCCACCATTTATACAACACAACAAATACCTAGGTTAAAAACCATATTAAGGTGTAAAATATCCCTACCTCAAGTGTAAAAGCCCAAAGAAGATGAAGAAGAGCTTCAAAAGTGCCCCAAATTCGACTTTGCTCGGATCAAGAGGAAGCCCACAACGTGCTCTAATTCTTTATCAAAGGGAGTAGGATAGTGATATGCTTAGATCAATGAATATTTGTAGAGAGAGAGAGAGAGAGAGTTTCAGAGAGAGAGTGCCGGATTAGGGTTTTTAGCAAAAAGGAAATAAAAAAGTGATATAAAATTGCTCAACTGCGAACTGATATACGCGACCCTCGCTCAAGCGAAGGAGTTGTTGCTTGAGCGACCAGATACAACAAGCGACCTCGCTCGAGCGCAGAATACATACCTTCAGAAGTTTTACAGACACACACCCTTGCTCGAGTGCAAAAAGCCTCGCTCGAGCAAAGACCTCAACCAATGTTTTCAAAATCGGACCGGTGAGCGAACCGGAAAAGGGATCGGGTGGACGGGTCATCGGTTCAACCGTTGGGTCAAAGCGGTCGAATCGTGACATCATAATTAATATTATATAATTAAAAAAAATATAACTATAAATTATAAATAAATAAAAATATATATAAATAATCAAATAAAAATAAAAATTGTTGCATAGTATTTATTAATAATATTTAATAAAGTCATAATTGATAAAAAAAAAAGTCACTTATTTTAAAGAAATTAAATTTTTTAAACATTCCCTCCAAACAAATTGATTGAATGCTAGATTTAATTTTGGAGAGAAATGAAATTTTCAACCCTCCCTCCAATCAATATGTTTCAAATAATTTGATTGAATCCCACATAGAATTTTGTAGGTTCTCTTTGAAAAATCTTTTCCTATAAATAGGAATAGATTTTCATAATCTTCTCAAACTTTCAATGAGACTCTTCCTTATGAGAGGAGACTCTTGAAATAAGAATTTTTAGTCAAAATTTTGAAATATATTTATATATATATAAGAAAGAAAGAAAGAAAGAAAGAAAATAAAAAAAAAAGAAAAGAAAAAATCAGAAAAAACGAGCTGGTCCGACCCTCTTGACCCATTTCAGGTCACCGATTTTTCCGGTTCAACCACTGGGTCACCGGTTTTTCCCAGTTTTACTCCCACCCCGGGTTTAGGGGGTTGACCGGACCGGAACAAGGCCCGGTTCCCGGTTCAATCGGTCCGACCGGGCGGTCCAGTTCGGGTTTGAAAACATTGACCTCAACCTTCCCAGAAATTCTACATCTGCGCAAAATACTAAGAGCACACAAAGCTCGCTCGAGCACAAGAAATCTCGCTCGAGCGAAGAAGCAAATTTCACAAGGCTCGCTCGAGCGCAAGAAGCCTCGTTCAAGCGAAGAAGCTAAAATCTGGGCAACAACAATCTAGACCAACTAATAACCAATCTGTTCCAAACACGCCCAACATATTCCAAATCTCAAATTCAAAGAGTTAAAGGAGGAAAACAAGACATGGATAGCAATATTAAACCGCGAAACCCGAATCCGGAATACAACAAAGGTCAGGTCGAAACCAGGATCACTATATATAAAAACATATAGATACAGATACATTTCCAGAGAAATAGATACATATACATACAACAATCTATATCAACCACCATGGATCTACCTCACGAGGAGCTCCAGTTCCTTTCCATACCAAACATCTTGAGAGAATCAACCTCAATCACTAAACAACCCCCCAAAACCTTCTATCTTCTAACTCTAACCCTAATTTTCCCTATCTCCTTCGCAATCCTAGCTCACTCTCTTTCCTACGCTTTCCTCACTCAAATTGACTCCCCAACTGGTTCTCACTCCTTCTAATGGACAAAGCTCTATATCTTCCAATTCTTCTACCTTATCTTTTTCTTTGCTTTGTCTTTTCTCTCCACCGTCGTCGTAGTCTTCACCGTCGCTTCTCTCTATACCTCCAAGCCCGTCTCTTTCTCCTCTACCAATCACTGCTATTTCTCGCGTTTTCCAATGACTTTTCATTACCTACTTATCGGGTTCTCTAATCATGATCATCTACAACATTATGTTTGTGGGTTTTTTCTTTGTTTTAGCTGTCGATACCTAGAATCCAATTTTGTTGTTTTTCTTAATGGTTGTGATTTTCATTTTGTTTCTTGTTGTTCATGTTTACATCACTGCTTTGTGGCATTTAGCTAGTGTGGTTTTGGTGCTCGAATCGATTTTTGGGTTTGCGACGATAGAGAAGAGCTATGAGTTGTTGAAGGGGAGGACCCGAATGGCGGTTGTGCTTGTTTTTGGGTACCTGGCGATTTGTGAGGTGAATAATGGGGTTTTTGGAGCCGTGGTGGTTCATGGAGAGGGTTATGGAATTTTTGTGAGGATTATGGTTGGTGGGTTTTTAGTTGGGGTTATGGTGATTGTGAATTTGGTGGGTTTAATGGTGCAGAGTGTGTTTTACTATGTCTGCAAAAGCTATCACCATCAAGGGATTGACGAGAGTGCTCTTTATGATCATCTTAGAGGCTATCTTGGAGAGTATGCACCCCTCAAAAGAAACATTCAAATGGAGAACTTGGATGTTTGAGGCCATGGTGAGATAAAAATGATACAAAGACGTAAACTTTGAAATGGCTGGGTGAGTATTTTCAGTTCTGTTTCTTCACATTGATCGATCGTCTCTCTCTCTCTGTCTCTCTGTCTCTCTCTATATCTTCTTTCTTTCACAAATTCAATTTCTATTTTGAATATAGCTATTTGATTAGGGATTTTGTGGATAAAGGGCATTTTCGTCTTTTTGTATGCAAAAGCAAGGTTAATATGGTCATTTTATATAGGTTACTAACGTCGTTTCTGAACATTTGACGGAATGGGGTAATATTGATATTGTCAGATAAAGGCCCCGTTTGGTATAACTGTTAAAACATATTATAGATTATAGCTTAACATATTATAGATTATGACCTTAATTAGAAGTTGTCAATCTGTTTGGTATAACTGTTGGATTATAGATTTAAGTTGTTGAGTAATATTTGTTAAATAAGCTGTGAAGTAACTTTTTCAATTAACTTTTATTTTTTGTTATTCACTACTTGTCTACATTTCTCATAAAAAAATAATAATAATCTATAGTCCATTTGGGCCTTTTTCTATTTTAAAAAAAATAAAAAATAAAAAAATCTAAGAGTATAACTGTAAATTAATATGTCTACAGCAGAAGCTGATAATCAGAAACAAAGGGTGAACAACTTCTCAGAATCAATTTTTTTGAGTTAAAATTAATTGTTAGAATCAGAAACTGTTTAAAATAAGTTTAACCAAATAGTCCAAAATAATTTTTCCAAAGTTAAAAGTTATAAGTTTGACTTAAAAAAGCCCAAACAAACACCTCTAAAGTAAAGGAAGTTACTATAATTATTGAAATTATAAGAAAAGTTCTTCTATTTATCAAAAATTTCAAGAGAGATAAGTGTAATTTACTCAATATTTTTTGAAAACAATTTTTGGGAACAAATCATCAAACAAGGTGAATAATTTTTCCTAAAACTGTTTGCCCACCAGACCCTAGATTGATCAATTATTTGTCAGGGAGATGCTGCAATAATGCTACAAGTGATGTTTTAAAAGTATCACTAATGATGTGGTAGATGGGACTCACTGTTTGTATCTTTTTTTTTATTTTTTTAATTTTTTTTTAAGTGTTTGTCAACTCATTAGTGATACTTTAAAGCACCACTAATGTGATGTATGATTACTGGGAGATGCTACCTTTAAAGTCTTTAGAGTCAAGGTCTTTAGACCCATTGAGGACTCTATTTTGAATATTGTATGTAGGATATTTAATAAAAATTTAATAAAAAAATTATTAGAAAATTCTTTTTCAATTAATTATATCTCAATTAGTCTATATAACATATTTTTGTATTTTAATAAGTTCTATTATTTGGACATTTGATCTATCAAATTTTAATTTTTATATTTAAGATGTTTTATGGATAATTTTAGCTTTACAAATATTTTTTAAACGCTTAACAATTTGGTTATATAAATATTCATATTTAATAATGTGAATGTTCACATTATAAAACATTCACATTGTCAAATATGAACATTAATGTGCCTTTCACTATATTATTAGGGGCATTTTAGTAACTATAACACTCATATAACTTATTGAAATATAAAAAAATAATTTAAATTAAGTAAAATATAAGTAGATAAAGAGAGATTTATTAATAAATATTCCTAATCTAATTGATATGATTTCACTATTTTTACCTTCAATTTTATAAATGATAAAAAGTTAGTAAAAAATTAATTTTTAATTTTTTTAATTTATTTTATTTTTTTATGAATAAAAAATTATAAAAGATAATATAATTTAAAATAGATAAAAAAGTTAAAAGTTAACTACCTCCTACTCTTTTTTTTCTTTTTACTTATTTTTTATTTTTTTTTTTTATGTTCAAAACGCCCCTTTGACAAAAATAAATTATTAAAATAAGACAATACAGAGCCCACAAGTCAAGACATGACTACTCTGAACGGAAACAAGTCCATCATATTTATGACTCAGAAATTTAAATCACGCAAAGTAATGCTATATTTCATGGGATAAAGAAGTTACGATTCCCCCCGAAATTTAGAGCATCTCCAACCACAACCTCTTCATAAGAGAATGAAAATAATAGTCTTTATTTAAAAAAAATAAATATAGAGAAGGTTATTATTCATTCAAACTTTAATCACAAACCTTCATTTCCTTCATTCAAACTCCAATCAAAAAGTAATTTTTGTTCATTAATAAATATTTAATTTTAAAATTTTTGTAAAATATATTTAATATTATATTCATTTTAAAAGTATGATTCCATACTTTTTATTGATGCCAATTTTATAAAAATTAAATTTACACATTAAAAGTTATTTCGAATATAATAAGAAATATAGAGTGAATAGTATTTTAGAGTCTCCTTCATTTTGTTCATCTTCCCTTCATATTTGAAGGATCAATCCATCTTCCTTCATTTGGGAGGAAGAAATGAAGGATGGGTTGGAGCTCAAAATTAGGAACGATCCTTCATATTTGAAGTTTTGAAAGATGGGTTGGAGATGTTCTTAGTTAGGTAACCCCGGGTGGGTGACACTGTACTTAAGGTTTGGGTATTAAACCTTTAGGTTATAAGTTTAATTTTTTTTTGAACTAATTTTTTGAGTGAAGAACAGTTGGTTAGGAGGTTGGATTTTAAGTTATCTAATCAACACTTGGTATAGGTTCAATACTTTCCTGCTATACGAGTCTTGACTTAAGTAGAACTTGTGTTGAGAGATTGAGACAAGTTCTCAAGTTATAGTTTTCTAGCTCGGAACGGCTAATAAGACATATTGGTGATCTCTACAAAGTGCGTTGTCTTAGACCTGTGGGAGAGTAGGGATGATTTTCTTGTAATAAAAAATAAAAATAAAAAAAAGCAAAAAAAAAAATGTTAGGATTTTGTTGAAAGGGACACATTAAGGGTGTGTTTGGTAACGTTTACGTTTTCAGTTTATATTTACAAAAATTTTATAAACTAATTTTTGTTTATTTTTTGTTTATTTTTAGAAAAACATAAACTCCAAACGCGTTTGGTAATTGACAAAATGTTTAAAAAATTTTAAAAATATAAAAGAAATGGCAAGTGGTGGCAAGTGGCGGCGGAAGATGGTGATGGAAAGTAGTGACGGTGGGTTGCTGGTGGTGGCGGGTGAGTGGTGGTGGCAAGTAGGCGGCGGGTGGTGGTGGTGGTAAATGGGTGGTGACGGTGGCGGTGGTGGTGGCAGGTGGGTGGCGGATGGTGGGTGGTGGCGGTGGTGGTGGCAGGTGGGTGGCGGATGGTGGGTGGTGGCGGGTGGTGGTGGTGGTGGTGGTGGTGGTGGCGGTGGTGGTGGTGTGGCAAGTGGGTGGCAGAGGACGAGTGGTGGTGGCGGGTGAGTGGTGGTGGCGGGTAGGGGGTGGTGGTGGTGGTGGGTAAATGGGGGTGACGGTGGCGGTGGTGAGTGGTAGCGAGTAGGTGGTGATGGCAGGTAATGACAGGTGAGTGGGTCGGTGACGGTGGCGGGTGGTGGTGGTGGGTGGTAGTGGTGGTAGGTGGTGACGGGTGGGTGGTGGTGGTGTGGTGGCGGGTGGTGGTGTGTCGGTTAGGTGGCGGGTGGTGTGGTGGTGGTGGTAGGCGGATGGGTGACGGTGGCGGGTGGTGGTGGTGGTGGTGGCGGGTGGCGGTGTGGTGGTGGTGGTGGCGGGTGGTGGTGGTGGTGGCGGGTGTGGTGGTGGTGGCGGTGGTGGGTGGTGGGTGGTGATAGTGGATGGGTGGGTGACGGTGGCGGTGGTGGGTGGTGGTGGTGGCGGGTGGTGGTGGTGTGGTGGTGGTGGCGGTGGTGGTGGTGTCGGTTAGGTGGCGGTGGTGGTGGTGGTGGTAGGCGGATGGGTGACGGTGGCGGGTGGTAGTGAGTGGTGGTGGCGGTGGCGGTGTCGGTTGGTGATGGCAGGTGGGTGCGGATGGCGAGTGGTGGTAGGTGGTGACGGGTGGGTGGTGGGTGGTGATAGTGGATGGGTGGGTGACGGTGGCGGGTGGTGGTGGCAGGTGGGTGGCGGATGGTGGGTGGTGGCGGGTGGTGGTGTGGTGGTGGTGGGTGACGGTGGCAGGTGGTAGCGAGTGGGTGGTAGTGGTGGTAGGTGGGTGGCAGATGGGTGGTGGGTGGTAGTGGCGGGTGGGTGGCAGGTGGTGGTGGGTGGCTAGTGGTAGCAGGTGGTTGATGGGTAGTGAGTGGTGGTGGCAAGTAGGCGGCGGGTGGTGGTGTGGTGGTGGCGGGTGGATGGCAGGTGGGTGGTGGCGAGGGTGGGTGGTGGTGCGAGTGGGTGGCAAGTGGGTGGTGGCTGGTGGGTGGCTGGTGGTAGTGGTGGCGGGTGGTGGGTGGTGGTCGGTGGTTATGGCGGAAGACGGTGGTGGAAAATGGTGGCGGGTGGTGGCTAGTGTTGGGTGGTAAAAAAAAAAAAAAACTGAAAACTTAAAATGAAAACACATTTTTTGTGTTTTTATTTTTTGGCCAAATTTATAAACTGAGACCACTGATTTAGAAATTAAAAATTTTACAAAACAAGTTTTTGTTTGAGTTTTTAAAATTTTTGTAAATATAAATAGAAAATTAAAAACGTAAATGTTACCAAACGACACCTAACAAAATTTCAAATTATCCTATATTTTAGGGTCATTCTATATATGTTTATGCGGTTGATATATTACAAATCTCATAACTAATCAGTTTTTAAGTGAAAATATATGTATATATATATATATATATATATTTATAAAATAAGTCATAATCAAATACAATTTGAAAGATAATAAAAAATCTTTTCACTAGCAACTAAAATAATAATGATAATAAATTATAACTAACATTATAATGAGTCATAATCAAGTATTACTTAAGGCATAATAAAAAACTTTTTCCGCGATAATCAAAATAAAAATCATAAGAGATTATCATAACAAATATCACACTCATACTTAAATTATAACCAATACCACAACAATTAATAATAAAATGCCACAAAGGTTATAATGGCGGAGGTGTGTATTATAGAATTTCTCATTTTTTAATGATAATATGCAGCACAAAAATAGTAAAACAATTTTAAGCTTTGAGTATTTACATATTGAATGCAGGGGGCCTAAAAAAAAAATTTGAACTCCCAAAACTTTACAGATTGAACACACTGGACCTAACAAGAACACTCTCTCTCAATTGTTTAGTAATCTAGCAACAAACCGAGCGTTTGTTTATTTTCTCTAAGTCTCGATCTCAACACCGACAACTATTGCATTTGTTATTGCTCATGTTGCTTCCTCGTTTGTTCTTTCTCTCCAATGTTCCATGACTTGTTCATTCGGATCTTTTTTGTTTGCTTGTTTGCTACGTCAATTACAATTTCTAATAATGACTCCTCTAAAAAAAAAATTCTGCCCACGCCATTGGAAATGACCCATTTTATTAATAAACAATCAAGTTAATTAACAGTTTTAATAATATTATAAATATATTTTAATTAATAATTCATATAATTTTATTATTATATAGGATAGTAATTATGATTTTATTTTTTTTTGTTAATTCTGTTATATAAAAGAATTAAAATAAAGGAATATTTATAATTTTCAAAATTATAAAAAACAATTCGTGTTTTAAACAAATTTTTGAAAGCATATTTGTAATTTACCTTCAATTTTTTATTTCATCTAGTAATCCCATCTTAACTTATCATTTATAATCGTAATCGTAATCAATCATATACTCAATATTTCACCTCATATAATTTCACAATATAATTTATTCTCGCAGTCTTTTTAATAAAATTATTATATTTAATCTCATTAAAAAAAATATGCATCCAAACATGGCCTAAATTTATTACTGTTTTTACACTGGGAGCCGAATGTTGGTGAACAAGTGGAAACTCATCTTGATCCTTAATTATAAATGAGAAGCAGACTGGCCATGGGGGTGAAGAAAAGTGATGTTATGTTGGCTTTACTGCCATGGCCACAAGGTGTTTGATGTTTTGCCTGAGTTGCTTCTCGATTGTCAAAATAGCGCACACACTTCGTTTAAAATACATGCTCAAATTTACATTCCAGAGATTAACTACTTTAATAATGATACTACTATGTTTGGCTGTTAAAGTCTTCTGGGTTTAATTGGGTTAAAAATGATTAAAAAAATTAAGGGAAAATGTTAAAGTAATTGTTCAGAAAGCCAATAAACTGAGGCTTAGGTGGTGGCTAGTCAAAAAAAAGATGAAGTGATCATGACATTTTTATCACATTCTTATATTTCATATTGCTGCTTTTAATTGCAGGAGTTAATTTTCAACACTACTGATCTATCCTCCAAAATTCATAATTTGAACAAGCAATTTAGATCATATCACATAAGAAATAAAAGAAAATTAAAAATTAATGAACATACTAGAAGGGACTTGCCATTCTTCTTGCTAATGTCCAATAATTTTCCTTGCTCGAGTATATATCCTAAAGCACTATGTGATCATACTCCCTCACCAGTCACCATTCACTATCTGTAGATTTTAGGGAGTTAATTAATTATTGTCAAAAGAAAATATTGATTATCTCTAATTTTTTATCTCATTATGAAAGTTTTTTTTATTGTGTTGAGTTGTTTATTAAAGGGAACTCTGGTTATAAGTCAAATTTTAAAACTTTTGAGCAATAACCTCAAGCTCTATTCTTTTGAGATCAAAGGAAACTATTTAGAAAATCATATTACCCTTACTTACGGTCATTTTGGGAAGTGACGAAGTGACTTATAAGTCAGCTTATTGGCTTATTTAGGTCACATAACCTCTTTATTTTTTGCAAGTTTTTTGCAATAAGCTAAAAAGTCAACTTATAAGCTACTTTTCAATCTATTTGTCCACGTAGCACTTAATTGTCCAGTTAATCTGCCTATATGTCCATATGATTCTTCGTAATATCATTGCAATCATCTTGCAATAATTAAGATTATTGCAGAGATAATTGTATTGTGTTTTGGATTGAAATCATTTATTTAAAGTTACCATTGATTGCCTTTTAGGTTTAAACCATTTACTTAAATTGTGGTTGCTGAGGTTCTAACTAAGGGATAGATTCCCCTTTATAACTCATCTCTCTATACTTTTCCATATTCTTTATTAGTGGTAAACCTGTGCTATGGCATGAAATGTGAAAAACTTAATAACATATTTTTATATAAAATAATATATATAGGTAGATTTTTGTATACAAATTATGAAAATAAAAAATATTGAAACATACAATTTAAGTTTCACAATTTATGTATCAATTTTTAATTTACCACAACTTCAATTATATAATTTTCAACCCACTTGCTTGAGTTGCAAACTTGGGCGAGTTCAATTCAAACAACTCAAGTCAAGCTTGAAATTTTATAAAGATTATAGGTAACATAATTTTTAATTCGATGAGAACCTATGCAGAAATTTAAAAATTCGAATTAAATTTGACTGGACTTAGACAAAGACACCAAATAACTTAAACAACCAAAACAAATCTGTATATATAAATATATAAAATTATTGCTACTTAATTTTTTTAAATAATAAATAAAATTAATTAAAATTTTAATATTAATGAACAAAAGCAAAAGCAATATGCTTAAGTTTTTTCAATAGAATTTTTCTTTTGAAAATGTTTAAAAATACACCTTTTAGAAAGTTATCATCAAATAAGTTGATATTAAAAAAATTACAATTTATAATGCCATAAAATAATTTAAATATGATTTTTCAGAAATTACTTTTAATTTAAAAATTACAATAAAATATTTAAATATAATAAAAATAAATTTCTTACAAAATAAAACTATCTAAATAAAAAAAAAGGGTAAGAAAAAAACTTAGAATGATATTTTTATTTGATCTGAAAATTTTAGGTAAACAATTAATTATTACCTATAACCCTCATTTTTTTAATGAAAAAAAAGAAGTTTCACAAACCGTCATTTTGAATAGAAAAATAACATTTCTTTCTATTTTGTTTTAGCAAAAATCACTTTTTAGCAATTTGAGCCAAAAAAAATCATTTTTTATTTTAATTTGTTTAATTGACAATTAAGATTAAAAACAAAATTAATAGGATCCACTATGTTTGGCAAGTGCTAAAAAGTTTAGATGAACAATAAATTATCACGTGTAACTTTCATTTTGTTTAATCGACAATTGACAAAAAAAAAGAAAAGAAAAGAATTTACCATCTTTATCAAGTGCTAACAAAGTCAATCATTTTCTTAATATTTTTTTCTTTTGTTAAAAAAATATATATATTTGTATTAAAAAAATTTATTGTTCAAGTCCTTATAGCTTAGAAGGATATAATTTTTTTTTATAAAATTTAAAACCAAAAGAGACAAATATATATATATATATATATGTATGTATATATAAACTTTTAATATCGAATAATAATTTGAATACTTATATTTAATATAATAATATATAATATTTAGACCAATAATTTTATGATACATTGGTATGACACATGTGAATATTGATCTCATTTTAATTATAGTAACAATTTAAAAAAGAATTTGAATTTTAAATTTTATTTTGTAATTCAATAAATGATGCAGAATTTAAAGAATGAATATTGATTTTATTCCAATTATAGTAACATAATTTAAGGAAGAATTCAAATTTAAAATTTTATTTTAAGAATACAAAATTAATTTATAGACCAATTAGATTGTGACACATATTAATAAAAATTAAGCAAAATTAAAAAAAAAAGAAAGATAAAAAAGAATTACAACTTTAAGCCTTATAAAGATGACAATATTTTGCAATTATAATAGTATATAGATATAGATAAATCATGGGATAGATTATTATTTAAAACTTGTAAATCATGAGATAGATCATTATAATTTTAAATTTAAATTAATGGATTGCTTTCCATATTTAGTACCCCTCAAATTTAAATTTTGAAATGGATTAGTATACTTTGTATTTTTTTTATTTAATATATTTGATATACTTCCCATTTGAAAGTCATAAATCAAATATATTAATTTTATTTATTTATATTTTTTTTTGATTGAATAAGAGCTAACCAATAGAAGATTTTTTTAATTATTTAAAATCAAAAAAATAGAAATTTTAGTTTGAGATATTGGAGCTCCCACAAGACTTATGAGTTAGAAACCCCTTTTCCATTATATAATACTAGCCTATCACCCGTGCTATGCACGGGATAATTATAGATATTTATATATTTTTTAATTTGTTTTAATATATAAATTAAACACATGGGGTTTGACCGAGGAGTTTGAAAGAATTTAATAAGTGTTTATTTATTTATTTTTCAAAAAACAAAACAACAAAATTAAGAGGGAAAAAAATTAAGAGCCATTTACACAATAATTACATGGGTCTCTTGGGATGTAAAAAGTAAGGAAATTAGGATTTCATTTATTGCGTTATTCAATAGTGTAATTATTATAATATTTGAACCAATCAACAAGTCAATTTATTTTTTTTAATATATAAATTAAATACATGGGGTTTGACCGAGGAGTTTGAAAAAATTTAATAAGTGTTTATTTATTTGTTTTTTCAAAAAACAAAAAAAAATTAAGAGGGAAAAAAATTAAGAGCCATTTACACAATAATTACATGGGTCTCTTGGGATGTAAAAAGTAAAGAAATTAGGATTTCATTTATTGCGTTATTCAATAGTGTAATTATTATAATCTTTGAATCAATCACCAAGTTAATTTATTGTTTTTAATATATAAATTAAATACATGGGGTTTGACCGAGGAGTTTGAAAGAATTTAATAAGTGTTTATTTATTTGTTTTTTGAAAAAACAAAACAAAAAAATTAAGAGGGAAAAAACATTAAGAGCCATTTACACAATAATTACATGGGTCTCTTGGGATGTAAAAAGTAAGGAAATTAGGATTTCATTTATTGCGTTATTCAATAGTGTAATTATTATAATCTTTGAACCAATCACCAAGTCAATTTTTTTTTTAAAAAAAAATAAAAAATTAGGAAATTAAGATTGACATGTTGGAGCTTCCACAAGCCTTGGGTTTATGCACGGGATAATTCTAGATATTTATATTTATTTTAATTTTTTTTAATATATAAATTAAATACATGGGGTTTGACCGAGGAGTTTGAAAGAACATTGGCCTCGTTTGGGAACAGGCTAATTTAGTAACTTTTTAGCTATTTGGCTAAAATATGAGCTAAAAAAAACTAGTATGTTTGGGATGATTTTTTGTCTTTTACGAAAAGATGTGCAAAAAGTAGAGAGAAAAGAGAATCTTTGACTTTTTGGTATGGGTTGTTGGCTTTTTGGCTAATTTAGTAACTTTTTGGCTTTTTGGCTAAAAAGTTTGGTTGCCAAACGAGGCAAGTGTTTATTTATTTGTTTTTTCAAAAAACAAAACAAAAAAATTAAGAGCCATTTACACAATAATTACATGGGTCTCTTGGGAGGTAAAAAGTAAGGAAATTAGGATTTCATTTATTGCGTTATTCAATAGTGTAATTATTATAATCTTTGAACCAATCACCAAGTCAATTTATTTTTTTTAATATATAAATTAAATACATGGGGTTTGACCGAGGAGTTTGAAAGAATTTAATAAGTGTTTATTTATTTGTTTTTTCAAAAAACAAAACAAAAAAATTAAGAGGGAAAAAACATTAAGAGCCATTTACACAATAATTACATGGGTCTCTTGGGATGTAAAAAGTAAGGAAATTAGGATTTCATTTATTGCGTTATTCAATAGTGTAATTATTATAATCTTTGAACCAATCACCAAGTCAATTTTTTTTTTAAAAAAAAATAAAAAATTAGGAAATTAAGATTGGCATGTTGAAGCTTCCACAAGCCTTGGGTTTTAAAAGACCCTTTTGCTTAATATATAGATATAGATTCTACGAGCATATATTATTAAATTATTTAAAAATAATTTTTATTTTAAATGGAAGTGATGGGAGAGGAGTAAGTTTGAAACTTAAGTGTCACATAATTTTTAAAATTTTAATATATTTTATAAGAAATTAAAACTAGAGATTTGGATGCCCAAGAGCACACCCACTACATTTGGGCATATATATATATATATATATAGTATAGGTCTTCAAGCAAAAAAAAGAACAAAAAAGAAAAAAAGAAAAAAAAAGAGATTGAAAGTAATGTGGTGTAAAAGAATGGAGAAATAGTATTGTTGAAAAATAAAATGTAATGAGTAAGAAAAAAATTAAATATTAACTAATCTTTAACAACCTTAGAAAAAAATAATAAAAATGGTGTGATATTCTTTTATATGATATAACCTCTTTAGGGATAAGCAAGTCACATATGACATTTAAAAAAAAAAAAATTAAAACTATGTAAGGTAGGTAGGGTGTTTTAACATAGAGATGGTTTGGAAAAGTAGACAAAGAGTAGAAAGAAATGTTTTAATTTTTTGAAAATTGATAAGAGAGATTATGATGGGGGAGATTATGGAATATTTTGTTATATTTCCATTTGAAACCCATAAATTAAAGAATAATTATTATTTCTAAAATAATTAATAATTAATTAAATATATTAGTCAATAATTTTGTAAATTGAAAATTTAATAATTTTAGAATGAAGGTTTGAAGCTCTTAGAGGCTTCTCACTAAAGAAACCATTTTCCTTATATAATATATACTAGCTTATCACCCGTGCTATGCACGAGATAATTATAGATATTTATATTTGTTTTAGATTTTTTTTAATATATAAATTATGTTTTGTAAGATTTTTTTCTTATCACTAACCATAGTGTATGGGGGAAGTTAAAAAGGGTACTGCAGTAACTATACACGAATTGTATTTATAATTATTTGTATAAAGGGGATTTTAAATGCTGATCAGGGGATTTTGACCAAATCAATAATTGTAGGCATGTGGAAAGATATGTAGATTGAAAAAAGTTAATAAATGCTAATCAGGAAATTTTGACCAAATCAATAAATGTTGAGTTTTTTTTTAAAATAAAAAATTAAAAAAATTCAAATTGAGATATTGAAGCTTCCATAGGCCTTGGGGGTTAAAAATCCCATTTTGCTTAATATATAGTATAGATATAGAGAGATAGATAGATAGATAGATATATCTTTTTATTTTTATTTTTATTTTTGTGTGGTTGCTATTCGGGTATTTTTTTTTTCAATTTATTTAAGATGGAGTTGTGGGTATTTTTTTTTTTAAATTTAATTTATCTCCGGTTTCCATTTGTTTTTAATTATTATTATTTATGTAAGTTATGATGTGAGTTAGATATGTGACAGACATGTGAGTTTTATTGATTTAAAGTTTATTTAGATAAACTTTAAAGATTTTTTTTTAGTTTTTTAGTTTTTTTTGTTATGTTATAATATAATATATAAAATATAGGTAGATATCTACAACTTTAATAGAAAATATTATCTGATTTTTTTGGGAAGAGAAAATGAATGCAGGTTTTAATATTTTTTTTTGAAAATTTGTGAGAGAGATTAGGAGGGAGAGATTATAAAATATTTTTGTTATTAAACAAATAAATCAGTCAATAGTTTTTTTTAATCTATTTTGTAAATTAAAAATCAATAATTTTGGAAAATTAATTAATTTGTCCCATTAAGTAATTTAAAATTTTGATGGATATACAAAAAAAAAAAAACATAATTATAATATTAAATCACAATTCAAATTTAGGTGTTATATCTTTTTTAGATCTATAGCTAAATTCTTATCTTTTTTTTTTTTAATTTTTGTGTGTAACCATAGTGTATGGGAGAAATTGAAAAGGGTGTTGCAATAATTATGAGAGAAGTCAAAAGGGATTGTGGGTTGGGAAAAGTCAATAAATGCTGAGGTTGGTTGGGAGAAGTCAATAAATGCTGAATTTTTTTTTTAAATCAAAAAATTAAAAAATTAGGATTAGGAGATTGGAGCTCCTATCTGATTTTTTGGGGAAGAGAAAATGAATGCAAGTTTTAATATTTTTTTTTAAAAATTTGTGAGAGAGATTATGAAATATTTTTGTTATTAAATAAATAAATCAGTCAATAGTTTTTTTTAATCTATTTTGTAAATTAAAAATCAATAATTTTGGAAAATTGATTAATTTGTCCCATTAAGTGATTTAAAATTTTGATAGACATACATAAAAAAAAAAAAATACATAATTATATTATTAAATCATAATTCAAATTTAGATGTTATATCTTTTTTAGATCTATAGCTAAATTCTTATATTTTTTATTTTTTATTTTTGTGTGTAACCATAGTTTATGGGAGAAATTGAAAAGGATGTTGCAATAATTATGAAAGAAGTCAAAAGAGATTATGAGTTGGGAAAAGTCAATAAATGCTGAGGTTGGGTTGGGAGAAGTCAATAAATGCTGAGATTTTTTTTTTTAAATCAAAAAATTAGAAAATTAGGATTAGAAGATTGGAGCTCCCACAGGCCTTGGGGTTAAAAACCCCTTTTTACTTAATATATAGTATAGATTTGTATTTAAAATTTATAAATTATGGATAGATCATCACAATTTTAAACTTATATTGTGTTAATTTTAAATTTAAATTAATATATTATTTTCTACATTTAGTAACCCTCAAATTTAAATTTTGAAACGGATTAGTATATTTTCTATTTTTTTTAGATTTGATATACTTTTCATTTAAAAGTCATAAATTAAGAGATATTAATTTTTATTTTATTTTATTTTATTTTTTCTTCAATAAGAGCTAGTCAATAGAAGATTTTTAAAATTTTTAAAAATAAAAAAAATTAAGAAATTAGAAGACATGTGAGTTAGAAACACCATTTTCCTTATATAATATATAGATAAGTTTCGATTTTAAACTCGTACTGATGATCTGAATCATCTACTTAGCAAAACATTGCAGTAAAGATTATTCATGCAAAAAATTAATTTCATCAGACAATTATAAAACATATGAATAAATAACATTTTATTTTAAAAACTAAACGGTTTAAGTTTATAATCACATTTGTTATTCATTTTGTAAAACAAAATGATTTTTTCTTATGATTATAAACGTTTGATGAAACTTATTTTTTGTATGAATGACCTTTATTGCAAAACCTATGAGATAGACAGTTCGGATTATCAGTACGTGTTTAGAATTAAGATTTATAATTAAGAAGAGTATGAAGAGGTATAAAGAGATAAGGTAAGGAAGGGCCATTATCCCTCTAATTATATACTTCTAGATGATAATTAGCTAATTTAAAGTAATTATTATTATTAATTTTTTTCATTTGGAGTGGAAAAAAGAATTGGAAAAGTTACAAAAAAGAATTTGACGAACTTGGGGTGTATACACAACGATCATTGTTGTGTGGTCAACGAGACCCACTACAAGATTTATTTCAATAATTTGAATCGTTTATTTTTTAGGATACATCAAGTAAAATGTGTATGTAAAAATTCAATTTAATTAGACACGGATAATCATTTCATTCAATCACATTTGTATTTTAAAAAAATGAATGATTAGTGTGATTTTGTATATAACACTGAATACAAATATAATTAGATGAAAGTTTTATCAATATTCAATCAGCTTGACTTTTTTTTTTTTTTTTCCATATATGTTCCACCCAATATACTTTAAAAAATGAATGATTTAGATTATCGAAATAAAATTCGGAGTAAGTTTCATTGGCTACACAATAGTAACTATTATCATTTACACTCAACAATCACCCATCTTTCAAAATTTAACTTTAGTAACAAAATAAATTCTAAATTTTAATTTTGTCTCTCCAAGAATTTTATGTAATACCTTAAAACACACGACAGCAAAACCCAAAGAGTTAAAGTGGAAATGACAACTTGGCACGTACGCTAATCACATGAATAGTGAAACGACAAGAGGGCCAACCATCAAAAAACCTCTAGTTGTTCCCTTGTCTCTTCATAATTCAGAGAGTCCCCTTCATAATTTGGTCCTAAAGTCACTTTTGTGTGGATGGCGAGAAAGAAGGGGGAAAATAATGAGAATGAAAAAGAAAAAGAAAGAAGAGAATATGTAGCTTTGTTTGGTGAATGTTCAAAAAGACATACATGGCAGCTGTGTTAAGTGAACTCATGAAGACAAGACTTCACATACAAAAATCTAATATAAGCTTGATTTTAGGGTCCCTTTAAATTAACCAATTGTATCTTGTAATAAGATCCCATTGATCAGATCAACTATGTTAAAAAATATATTGAGCAAATATTCATTGTAATAATATAATCTTATCACATTTGTCTTTTTTATAATAATAATAATGATGATGATGATGATGATGATGATAAAAGATAAATTACAAACTCACTTTTTGAAATTTGTTTAAAATACTGATTGTCCTCTATAGTTTTAAAAATTACATCACGCCCTTTCAAGTTTCTGGTCATATTTAATTACCAAAAAAAAAAAAAAAAAAAAGTTTCTAGTCATATAACAAAATGACTCATTTCATTAATAAATCATCAAATCAATTAATAATTTTTAATGATATTAGAAATATATTTCGATTAACAATTCAAGTAATTTTATTGTTGTATAGGAAAGTACATAGGGATTTCATTTTTTCTTGTTAATTTTGTTAAATAAAAAATTCTAACAAGGAAATATTTATAATTTCAATAACTACAGGAGAAAATTTATATTTTAGGCAAATCTCGAGAGTATATTTGTAATTTAACCCTAAAAAAAATAGATGGTCTACACTTAAAATTACTTTTTTATTTTTTAGTTTTTTATGAGCCAATTATATGTCTACTAGTATTAGATGAATCTGACTTTCCATAAAAATGTCCTAATCAGTCAAAATTACGAAGTGAATTATTCAGATTATAAAAGTAGGCCTAAAGTAGAAACACAATAGACCCAGTTGTGCTGTTCAAAAGGTTTTAATCTTAAAATTGGATTTTTAAAAAACGTATGATAAATTAAATTGGAATTTTCGTTGTAATATAATGCAGAAAGTTCGCGGTTTGGTGAGAAATGGTTTAGATGGATTTTAGAAAGTGTCACTAATGTCCCAGTTTCAATTTGGGTAAAATGGGTCCCCAATATAAAAAGGAATTTGTTGTGAACTTACTATAACAAGGTGATTAGTCATCATCTTTCATTTTCACCCTTTTTGCAAGGGTAGTCCTTTTGGTGAAGGATTATGCTGCTATTCTCAAATGCAAGAACCAATCTCTTTCTTTTAGCCCTGTTTGATTAGTAAGATTGATAATGAAAAAAATTAACAATCGATAGCCCCGTTTATTTTTAGATATAGAATGGAGGGAATTCATAGTGGGAGATTATTAGTGAGGGAATTAATAGTGAGGGGATTAAGTAAAATTATATTTGTTTTGATGATAGTTATTAGCGTAGGAATTGTTAAATTATTTTTCTATAAAATAATAAAACAAATAAAAAAATACAAAAATTAAACATTAATGTTAAAAAAAAAAAAAAAAAAAAAGGCCAACATGTAAAAAATAAAAAATTTCTAATCCGGTGGACTATTTTTCTAATACTATCTTCACCTCCTTCATCCCGATCCCACTTCCAACCTCTATTCTAATCCCCTCCTCCATCTCAATCCCTTCCTCAACTCTACAAACAAACACAACACTAAATGAGTTCCACTTCCATCCTAATCTCATCCCACCCTTTTGTAGACCGCCCGAACGTCCCGGCTTCGCGCGCGAAGGCGCAAAATCGTTTTGTTCATTAGCTGCTACAGTTCGGACTCGTGTCACGGTTCTGAATCTAATTTCGCAAAGTGCAATGCAAGATTGATAAATCACCAAAGAGTCTAAATCCGGCAAATCGTTTTGGAAAACTGATTTTAATAAAGAAGTGCCAAACATGGACTGCTTTGCCAGATACAGAGTCGCCACCTAAATATTTTATTTTTGGGAAATTTAGGAAACCCTGACTCGTGCCTAAGGCCACGTGTCCATCATCACCAAAGTTGCCTCGGCTCGGGAACTTGGGTACGAGAGGGGAAGGTCATGCAATGAGCACCCTCGCTCGCCCAATCAAAGATCGGCCTTTACTAATATGATATTTTGTTTTTGAAAACACATGTGTTCTTATTCCGGTTTATTAGCTAGCTTTACTATGTGATGCGCATAGCATACAAGTATAGACTAGATCGCCTAAGTTGGAACAAAACATCTCATGTTTGTTTGTTTGAAAATAGTTTGAAGGTGCTACTCGCAAGTAGGCTAAGACGTGGATTTTGCCACCCTCAAGTGGGCTTAGAAAACAAAATTTTGCCACTTCGCAAAGTGGGCTTAAAACTCGCATTTCAATGAACTGTTCCAATTCAAGCAATCCAACCTTCACCCACAGGCATTCATGCAATTTAAACACTTAAGCAGTTAGCCTCATGGCAAGCATGCTATCATGGCAACACTCACACTCATGCAAGGATGTTAAAGCGTAAAAGCTTACCTAGTACTCCGAGCCAAAACAAAAGCTAGTTAGTAATCATGCATGATCCTAGCTATGTTAAGATGCTTAATGCAACACATGCAAAATGTAACTGAATAGGCTCAACTAGTCTAAGATGTCATGTGAAATGCAACTTGATAATCATGTATTCAAATTGGTATTGAAATACAATGCAGTTAGTATAATGCGCCGAGCCCGGTGCATGCAAGACAGATGAATGAATGCAAACATGCTAGCATAAGGATGCTAATTGAAACATGCCCTAAAACTAACCATTGTAAGCGGTTAAGTAAAAGGGAGAAAGACGTGGGGTTGGAAGACATTCACACACTCACGCACACTTATTACAAAATTCGCCCTCTCGACGGAGGGTCCGAATGAATACGCTAAGCTAGCTAAGCTAAGCTATTCTAACTAATCTAATAATCTAATTAGATTAATTATTACATAATCAAATTGAACAACTAGCTATCACTAAGCTAATTATTACAACACGTTAACTAATTAACAAATTAGCTAGTTTAATTGCAAATTCAAAAGCTAATTATTACAAGTAAAGCTAATTACAAATTACAAAGCCTCAGCTCAGTTCTAAGAGTTCGAAGATGCATGCTTGATCGCCTCGCTCGGAAATCCATTACCATGCCTCAAGTTGCCTCTGTTTGCACTGTTTTAGACTTCTGAAAATTGTGCCAATCTCCAAAACACTTCTGATCCATCTCATGGACATGCTGAGAGGTCATCGGCCAAGAGGTATGGCCATCGGCCAAAGGATAAAGGTCATCGACTAATTTTGAGGCTATCGGCCAATTATTGATAGCCGATCGGCACACCAGATAGCCGATCGACCATGTCTTCCTGCAAACTCTCATTTTTGTTGCAACAGAGCACAAACAAAGGCATGGCAATGTATTTGCAAGAAAATGTGCGTGCAATTACACCCCTTATCATGTCTGATGCTCAAAGGTGTGTAGTGCTCGGCTCTCAAGCCATCAATCACGCATTTCGATGCATGATGGCCAAAGAGGCCGAGATGCACAAATCAATGCCAAATGAATGCACAAAAACACATAAATGCCTTAACCTCTATCATGCATGATCAAGAGGGTTGACGACCGAGAATTGAGGCACGTTTCATCACTTCAAGTATGAAACGTCCCTCGCTTCTCGTGTGTGGCTTAACACCTAATCCAAACACAATGCAAAGCACAACATGGAAATGCAATGCAACTTAACAAAAACATGCCAAATGCAATGCAACTCAAGCATGCAACAACATGCAAACCACATACTCAATGGACTTAAACCACATATGGATAGACCTCAGTCATACCAAAAACAGTGGCCATAATGATGAAATGATGACATGAAAAGTGAGAAAAATGCATGCACATGCAATGGTCCATCAACTAGGCCTAAGAGCACAACTCTCAAACATGATCAAAAAGTGACAAATATGGAAATACGATAACACTATATGCACTGAAATATCATATGAATTGATGCCAAATCAACCAAACAATACAAGCATGGCATGCTAGCGAGCTCAAGGTTTAAAGTTAGCCAAAGGACTTACACCATAGCTATGCAATGCATGAAACATATAGCCAAGGCAGCCCAAAACAGTCCTAGATCATGCCAAAATGAGTCTAAAACATGCATGGAGTATCACCAAAACAAGCTAGCATGAAGGGCATGAAGCATGAACTTGCAAGGCTAATAAGGAGTATTACACTACACCTATCGAAAACAAGCATGAGGTGACTTCAACAACAAAAATCAGAGTTATATCATGGCAAAATGAGACCAAATACACACTGATATGGCAGCTTACAAGCAAAGGCATGAAGGCATACACAATGACTCATGTTAGGGGGATAAAGCACAACCTCTCCAAAGCATTGAAAGAGTGACAAATGCAAGTGTATGACCACACTACATGGACTGAAATCTCATACCAAATGATGCCGAATCATATAAATAGCCCAAGTAATGCATGCTATTGGCTTGGAAACTCAAAGCTAACAAGCTAGAATGCACTATGGCTATACAAAGCATGGCATGCATGACCAAAACAACACAAATCAGAGCTAGAGCGTGCTAAAACATGGACAAAAGCTTCTTGAAGTTGAGCCAAAATCATGCTAGAATGATGATCAAAGGCATGATGCATGTTAAGGCAATAGAGAGGATTGCACTACAAGTGCATGGTGCATGCATGAGGCTATCAAACCAACCTTAGACAGAGGTATATCATACTGAAATAAGGTCTAATACATGCTAAGATAGAGCCAAAACAAGCTTAACAAACATGTTATTTTGATGAGCCATCTATGCAAGCATGCAAGACACAAGGAGAGGGGATGACCCTCTCCTATTTGGGACCTTAAAACACCATTTCCACCACTGAAATTCCTCTGAGTTTCAGTGGTGAGAAGGCCAAAACAAGGTGATCCCAATAGCTTAAAAAGATGGCCCAAGAACAAGGCCAAACAAGGCCTAAGAGGGGGTAGACCACCCCCAACACAAAAGTGACCTTAAACAAACATTATAAGCATGCAAAATCAGAACTTTTTTCAGTAGAAAGTCAAGCCTAAATAAGCATGCAAATAGGTCCAAAATTTTAAGCAAAAACCAAGGTTTAAGGGGTTAAAGGCTCACCCTTGAAGAGCACCTTCAAAGCTGCACTCCAGTAACCTCTTTGAGCTCAAACCAGTCCAAAAACTCCAAAACCAACTTTAAGAAGCTTCAGTAACAAAAAGATGGTGTTTGAGTGTGTGTTTGTGTGCAATAGTATGATGAAAATGCACTTTTGAGCACAAAAAAGCACAAATATAGAGAGAGAGAGGAAATATAGAGAGAGATAGATATATAACTTTTATCTCAATTTTTTAGAACCTCTGGAAAGGGAGAGGGGCCTCCTTTCTTATAGAAAATCAAATCTCAAGCTTGTTAAGCAAGCTTGAGACTTGTTTCAATCCCTCTATACACGTGTATGGAGGATGAAATCTGTGCTCACTAGCTGTCACAGCTGGCACAAAAATATCTGCAAAAGCAAGTAAAAAGGTCTCGGCCAAAATATATGGCCAATCGACCAAAAGGAGTGCCGATCGACCAAAAAGAGTGCCGATCGGCCACCACAAATGGCCGATGGCAAGAAAACATGGCCGATGGCACAAGGCCTTAGCTGATGGGTTGTAGGGATGGCCAACAAGCCACCCTCTTCCCTCAGAAGCAAAACCACAAGTCCTTGGTCCACAACCAAGCACAAAACAGACAAGTTGAGAGATCCTAAGGCAAGGCGTGTAGCCGAGACCTTCGAGAACTCAAAACGAACACGAGCATAGATGATCATCGAGTGTTCAAACGACGACGTCCAAGTTTTGAGGACGGTCAAAAATGGGGTGTTTACAGTTGCCCCTTTTTGACAGAACTCGAAAGTCATAAGATGACGGGAATGAATGCCAAAGCCCAGAGACGACCCATTTTTGACAAGGCCGAAGACTTAGACAAACATACAAGATAACAAAGAGATGCGCTTGCAGGCAGGGGCAAGATGCAAATGACATGCACAATGCCGAGCATAACTTATGATCATGCAAAGAAAGCTGTAATGAAGCATTTATGCAAAATAAATACAACATTTTAAGTGAATAAGAAACAACAGTCTCACACATTCCAACAGAAAGGATGTAAGAAAATTATGCAATTCTCACTGCGTCCTACGCGGAGAAGGCTAAAAGCAACTACCGAGGGCACCCGAAGTCTCAAACACAACATCTCTTAGCGCATCACACGCGGGAGAGGAAAAGGAAGCAACACTTCTCAGCGTATCACACGCGAGAGAAGGGAAGGTACATCTCTCAGCGTATCACACGCAAGAGAGGAAAGAAAGCATCTCTCTGCGTATCACGCGCAAGAGAGGAAAGGGAAGCATCTCTCAGCGTATCACACGCAAGAGAGGAAAGAAAGCATCTCTCAGCGTATCACGCGCAAGAGAGGAAAGGGAAGCATCTCTCAGCGTATCACACGCAAGAGAGGAAAGGGAAGCATCTCTTAGCGTATCACACGCAAGAGAGGAAAGAAAGCATCTCTCAGCGTATCACACGCAAGAGAGGAAAAGGAGCAACACTTCTCAGCGTATCACACGCGAGAGAAGGGAAGGTAGCAGTGCAAGCACTGAGGAGTTGCATAAACATCGGAGTGAGTCCCAATGCTTCTAACAAGGGTACATCGTAAACACCGAGCGCACTTGGGTGTTCCTAACCGAAACAAAACGAACTCAAAGGACAGGAAAGGTCTTACCTGGATTTCCTCTGAATGAAACATACACACAATACCGTCTGGTTGCACCAGCCTCAAATGAACCGTACATACAATATCGTGCCTGCATAAGAAAGAAACTCAATAGGTACAATATGGTAGTAACACATGTTCAACGTCACGTCAAGATACAATTCCAATATGAAATAAACGCGTGCATACACAATGCAAGAGAAAAGATGCGTGGCAACGCAAATGAAAAGTGCATAACAATGCACGTAAAAAGTGCATAACAATGCAACGAGTGGTGATGGTGCATGATAATGCAAACAAAACGTGCGCGACAACGCATATAGTGTGTGCATAACAATGCGAGTGAGATGTGCATATTCAACGTAAGCATGGTAAAGGCATGTTATCCACAATGTTGAGATGCAGCTTTAAAACGAGATGAGGCATGCTCAATGCAAGAGCGAAAAGACGTATAACAAATGTGGGCCTTATAAGCATGACGAAACATTCGTAAGGCAAGATATTCAGAAGTAATTCTTGAGTAATTCTCGAATCTTGCAATATACAAAAGGATACGAAAAAGGATACACCTCGTGCGTATCGAGCACCGCACACGGAAGACACGGTTCGAGGTCACCACGAAGGCCGTGTAAGCTTCAAAAATGTATTTTCTTGCACTTTCTTGAGAAATGAGGGTACCAATCAACAGAATTACCCCAAACAAGGGCATTGGAGACCCATCGACCACAAGGGGGAACCATCGGCCATCCATCGGCCATAAAAAGAGCTTGTCAGCCAACAATTTAGCTGATCGGCTAACAATTTGGCCGATCGGCCAAAAGTGGCAGATTCGGGACAGTTTTGTCCATTTGCTTCGGGTCTTTAAGTATAGGGCTTCAAACCCTATTTCCTCACTTCTCCTTAGCCGAAAATCATTCCCCTCATTTTCTAGGTCATTTTCCTCTCTTCGATCCGAGCCTTTCCCTCGTTTTCAAGCCTTCCGCAACTTTCGATTCGCGAAACCCTCTTCGTTCCAAACACTTTGAACCGAACGAAATGTGATTTCGGTGCTACATTCTCGATTTCCACCACTTGGGGTTTGTTTTCCCCAAGTTAGCCTTGGTTTCCGTGCCTTCTTCCGCACTTCGACCTTTTCTCTGATTTTTCACCCCTCGGGGTTGACTTTCGGTTAACTTTTGGCATTTTTGCCCACTTTCCATACCCTCGACCATTTTTGCATTCTTCTTGAGATGGCGGACGATATTCCACGGGGTAGGACTCCCCCAGAGATGGATACGGATCCCGAGGTCGAGCTCTTACCTCTTAGTGTTCGACCTTTCGATCCGGCAACATAACGGCCCGCGATACATGTATTGCCTCCCGACAGTATTCGCCAGTTCAGGAGCTACACGCGAGGTGCGCCATTGGAGCTCCTGCTACGCGAGCTGGAGTCGCACCTTGCTTACGATGCCACTGAGGTATACTCTTCCTCTTTACTTTCTGCAATGTAGGTCATATACCTTGAATAGTTAATACTGCCCTTTAACTGATTAACCCAAACACACTTGCACATCACATGCTTAGTTCACCCTGAGCACATTCATACACGATATCTGTGTAAACTCGAACACATGCACACACACTGCATTTTCATCAATTCTGAACATATTCAAACACTGTATTTCTGACACTGCCTCGCATCTGTTTGTCTTGAACACATGGAGATTCTTATGCCTTCCGGGGGTATGGGAATACCATCGCCCGGGGTTGGTACATGGAGTTGCCTGATGAGGTCCACCACATCGTTGATCAGGCCGGTTTTGGCGCATTCTGTATGGGATTCTCACGTCTCACTGCGAGTAGGCCCCTTCTAGGCGCGCTGGTGGAGAGGTGGTGGGACACCACTGATTCCTTCCACCTTTCCATAGCGGGGGAGATGCCGATGACTCCCTTCGACTTCTCCATGCTCACCGACATTGGAGTAGGGGGTGATCCGATCCCCTTCAACACCAACATGGGCGAGTGGGATGCTGCCCAGATCTTCTTGCTTGGCGCTCGCCCACCTCTCTCCTGGCCAGGGTTCGTGAGGTATTCTTGGTTCGAGGACCAGTTCAAAGTGCAGATGCCGACGACCCGCGAGGAGGTGGAGCAGTATGCCCGAGGGTTCCTTATGTTCTTACTGGGCACCACCCTCTTCGTCGACCGGGCGAACACAGTAGGCCTCTATCTGCTGAGCGCATTGGTGGACGTGACCAGGACCCGACGCTATGATTGGGGTGGCGCTGGCCTAGCCACATTGTACGGGTACATGAGCTCTTCATCCCGCCGCAGCGGACATCTGCTAGAAGGCTACTGGCGAGCCTGGGAGGTACACATTCCCTTTCTATTTTACAGTTTTGCTTTACACTATCTGTACACCACGCACATTGCATACACGTAATCTGCTTTACACTGGCTGTACACTGCACATACTGCACAATACACTGCACACCATTCTCTGGTTTCTGCTTTATCTGAATACTGCCTTACTGATAAGCATACTCATTCTTATCCTGTTACACTCTGTAGTTGTGGGTGTATGCCTACTTTCCGAGGCTTGCTCTAGAGTCGGAGGCGGAGATGCCCCTCGCTGTCCCATATTCTCATCGATACGATGTGAGGTACGAGCGGAGACCGTGGGAGTCTTTCCTGTTCTTCCGCAGATACTTCGACACCATTACTGCAACAGAGGTATTTCAAACATTACATTTTATTTAAGCTTCGCTTTACATTGTACTTTCAACAGCAGATAACAAACTGTATATCCTATCACTTGCAGATCACCTGGCAGCCCTAGGCCGCGTTGCTGGATGCAGTGAGAGACCAGTACATGGGTGTTCGGGAGACTGCCTGATTCCGAGTCTTGCTGGAGGGTCCGGTCTGCCGAGTTTGGTATTTGGGAGAGCGCTTCTTGCGGTAGAACCTTGGTTTGCCTGAGTAGATAGTCCCGAGGCCACCTCCCACCCATATGAGGCATACAGAGAGGTACACCCCGGAGGAGATAATCGATTTCACTATCGGCTGGGACGTTGACTTTTTCAGAGATGAGGGCGACTACACCGTCTTCATCCAGACTCATCTTATGCGGCCTCTGGCCAGTGCTCGCTGAGTTGAGAGAGAGAGAGGCCTGCAGCCCCAGTAGGAGGAGCAGGAGCACCGAGGGCGACTCAGGCCCGTAACAAGAGTGGTTCCCGGAGGGGACAGGGAGCAGAATGGCCAGAGCTGCCCACCACCATGACATGCCGAGGATAGGGAGAGACTTATCAGATACCTATCGCTCCTCCTCCAGCTGATCATTAGTTCATCGGAGTTCGCGGCTCGACCCCGGTATGTGCTATACTTTTCATTTTGTATAGTCATTTCAATCCATTTGATATCCCATAGAATACTAATTACTTCAACACTTTTGCAGGCTTTGATCGAGTACACATGACAGGCTCTAGAGCTGTCGGCCTCAGTGATGGGGATGTTGCAGAGGAGCATGGACTTGCTCAGCATTTACAGCATCCCTGTAAGTTCTTTCAACCTTAGTCTAAAAAACTTTGCATAATCTGTTCCATACTGATCTGATACATCACATTATCAATACGACACCTGATACACTGCACTCACATACCACTCACGGCATTGATACATTGTAACTCATATGCTGCTCACAGCATTCAAACCCTGTAATCATACATTACTCACGCCATTCATACACTGCTCACAGCATTCATATACTGTATTCGATACCATACTCGACTTTGCATAGCATAACTGATGCATCTACCAATTTGTTCTTTTCAGGCCCCATTCCAGATACCGGCCACATGAGGTGCCTCAGCAGGACCATCAGTACCTGCCCGAGGAGCAGAGAGAGCAGGACGAGGGATCTCAGTACGCAGCCGTAGCAGAGCCGGGCGTACTCACTTGGAAGCAGCTCACGGGCGCCTGCCCCAGATGACGACGAGTCTGATGCAGAGGCAGATTCATCCCAAGATGAGGGTGGAGATGGCTCGGACTTAGACTCTGGCAGCGGAGCCAACGGTGACGATCCTAGACCTTCGTCCAAGAAGAGGACGAGGAGAGACTCCCGCACTTGAGGTGACCAGCGCCGATCCAGATGTTGCTCTTTTTTGCTTTATTTTTCTTTTTACTAGTAGTTTTTGCACATTGTACTGCGTCAGGCAGATTTTCTTTCTTTAAAACTATGTACTTTTGCAAAAGAAATATGATAGAATGAAACAGCTCTTTTTGTTGAAAAAGTGTTACATTTGTACATTCTAAGCATCGCATCACATTACATAACAATGTAAATGAGATTGAACTTTGTTTTGAAAACTAAACACTCAAATTGCATTAATCAGGTAGTGAACCGACTGACAACAAAACAACTAGATAAGCAAAACAAAGAACTTGACATGCTAACCAAATGTAAATACAACTCGATAAGCAAAACAAGGACTAAAGAACACAAAATACAACTCGATAAACAAAAATACAACAACTCGATAAGCAAATTGAGGTAACACAGGCGCGACTTCGCAAAATCATCATCGAAAGGCATTCGAAGCGGAACAAGTCACAAGTTCTCAACATCTCTAACACATGGACAGCTCATAGAACAAAAGGAAAGGCCATCGGCCAAGGTGAGATGCCATCAGCCACAAGAAATGACCATTGGCCATAATTTCTAGCCGATCAGCTAAAAAGATAGTCTGTCGGCACTCTTTTTGGCCGATCGGCCAAAAATGGCAAGCACTTCCAGAATGCTGCCACCTGTCTTCCACTCAACACCTTATCTTCTACAAAAGCCCTAGCTTCGTAGTTTCTCCATTTCAGCTCAGTTTTTTGCACCAAATGGAAGCATTTATTGTCCAAAATCTCACAAATTGGATTGCCAACTTGGATGGCTCAGAAAAGCTGAATTTCTAGGGCTTCGGCACAAATGCACTATTCACGTTGAGCCGCACCCCGCTGCGTTTTCCGTTCCTTCATGCCGCGACAAGATGTTGGAATCCGATTACGCATGTTTTTAGCTTTAGCGGATAAGAGATATGTCCCACTTTCAAAGACTTCCAAGCTTTGATGGAATCTGAGCGCGATGAAGAAATCTTACCTCAACTCCGCTTCGGCCACGTCTAAGCCTTAGGACGGATGTGCGGGATTACTTTACATAACGCTCGGTCATTGATTCGCGACGGAGAGCTAGACATTCCGAGCTTGATTCGTCGGTTTTCTGATGCCGGTGACCGCGGCAATCATGATTGGCAGGGTTTTCAGCGACATGCGCTTTGTTTATGCATGTTGTCTCATTTCTTGCTTGCCCCAGGCTTCGGTGGGTTTAGCGCCCGTTTGGTTGAGGTTGCAGAGGGCTTGAAAGAGGGCAAGAGCTGCATCGCCATGACGCTAGCTGAGACATTGATGGGTTTGGACGCTTTTCATTGCCGAGAGACGACTAGATTCGTGGGGAGTCCACTACTGTTGCAGGTAATGTTTCCCACCCCATCTCACATATATTTCTCACATCACTAGGCCCTCGGGCTCGGTTTTTCTCTCAAAACCCTTTTATCACTTTTCCTCTCAACGTACACCTCTCTATTCTTTAATCTCTCATTTTTCATCCCTCCCCAGATATGGTTGATGGATAAGTTGAAAGTTGTGGACTCATGCCCAGCATATTCAGCTCGTGGCTATTTCTTCTGACGACGTCTAGTCGATGCACCAGATGAGGGGTGGTGGTATGAATGGATGTGCAGTTTGTCTGCTCTCGACATTGCTTGGCGTTGCCCCTGGCTCAATTTACCGGCGATGAGTTATAGGATGACTCGTCAGCCCGGGATTCAGTTGATCGGTCTGACACACTGTGTCCTTTACTTTCCGTTCCGAATTTGGCGCAAATTCGACCATGATTAGACTTGCCCAGAGGAAGGGATAGAGTACCCTGCCACATTTCCAGTCCGAGGCGCACAACTAGCTCGGTATGCCATAACATGGAGGATGAGAGAGCTTCTGGCCCCCGCTCCCACTTTCAGTTGCACCCTCTCTGATGAGTGCATAGCTTGGCTCGATGAAGAGGCATAGGTTGGGTCTACTTTGGCATCAGAGGCTTCGACCAGCTCTGGGAGGGGACGCAGGAACACCTGACTATGCCCCGAATTTATTTGCTTTAATCAGTACTTTATTTGCTTTAATCAGTACTTTCAAGTTTTCTTTATGAATGTAATAAAAAGCAACTTCAATTTGTATTCAAGAGTAGAAGAACCCTGTACTGAAATCAATGTAATTGAAGGTTGTTGGTACTGAAAATTTTCCGTTTGGTCCAAAAATGGTCTAAGTTGTAAAAAGATTAATTTGAACAAAATCAACTTTTATTAAAACTTTTCAAAACCATTTTCGATATGGATCACAACTGGACATGCCCGAGATCTATCACTAAGATGTACAACCCTGGATCCACAGCAACTGGAAAGTTGCCCCTAGTCTGAATAGCACTGTACTGGAGATCACAATCGAGTTCTTGAATGCAGAATAGACAAAGATGACCAACAGGATCACACAGACAAAGTTGATCGGGGAAGTGTTTATGGCTAGACTTTGGGATGAAGTTGCCTACGTATCCCAAAGGGAATCAAGCCTTACGTAGTTCGGCTAGGGTTCACTCGTGTATTAACACTTTCCTTTTGTGCTCTAACTTTTGCCAAGGCCGCACTTTCTGGGTTTTCAACCTTGCGAGCTCAGTTTTTATAATTTCAAATTTTCTGTGCTCTAACTTTTGCCTAGGTCGCCCTTTTGGGTTTTCGGCCTAGCGAGCCACTCAGGGAAAGTATTTTTTCAAGTTGTCCATGTTGATCGGTTGAGAGAACTCTAGGCCATCTAGGTCCATCAGAACGACAGCTCCACCCGACCAAATAGACTTAATGATGTAAGGACCAGTCCAATTGGGTCTGAACTTGCCCCTAGGGTCGTGGATGGGAGCTTTGTTGTCTTTGAGCACCAAATCTCCTTCTTTCAAATTCCTGGACTTAACCTTCTTGTTGAAAGCCCTGGCAATTCTTCATTGATAACCCTGAACATGATACAGTGCTTTCAGCCTTCTTTCATCAAAGAGCATGAGTTCTTCGAACCTGCTTTGCTGCCAATCTGCCTCAGCTATCTGACACTCAGCCAATACCCGTAATGACGGAACCTCAACTTCGATAGGCAGAACAACCTCCATTCCATAAACCAAGGAATACGGAGTTGCTCCAGTAGAAGTTCGAATTTAAGTCCGGTAGCCCCACAGAGCAAACGACAGCTTATCTGGCCAGTCCCGGTAGGTTTCCACCATCTTCTGTAGAATGTGCTTGATGTTCTTGTTGGCGGCCTCAACTGCTCCGTTGGTTTGCTGCCGATATGTAGATGACTTGTGAAAAGCCACGTTGTGTTTGTCCAACAAGTCGATCACCTCCTTCTTGAAGTGGGAACCATTATCTGAAATAATCTCGTTCGGAACCTCGTAGCGACAAATGATGTTGTTCCTGATGAACTTAGCAACGTGCGACGCCTTCAACACCACATAAGATTGGGCCTCGACCCACTTCGTGAAGTAGTTTATCGCTACCAGAATATACTCATGCCCATTGGACCCCTTTGGAGTGACAGACCCAATTACATCAATCCCCCAGACTGAAAACGACCATGGCGAAGTCATGTTGTACAGCTTTGATGGCAGAATGTTCATGCGGTTTGCATGGATCTGACATTTGTGGCATCGCCGGACAAAGCCAATACAATCCTCCTCCCTGGTGGACCAGTAATAACCCTGTCTAAGGATCTTCCGAGCTAGTATCACCCCGTTCATGTGCGCTCCGCACTCTCCTCCATGGATGGCCTCCATCAGGCGCTTGGACTCTTCAGCATCAACACACAGCTTATGCATCCTGAGATGACCTCTCTTGTACAGTTTACCCCCGCAGACGATGAACTGAGCAGCCATTCTTCGAATTGCCCTCTTATCTTTGGCATTTGCCCTTGGTGGATACGCCTCTTTTTCCAAGAAGTTCCAGACATCGTAATACTAGGGATTCTCATCTTGTACCTCATCTATGGCAGCAATCAGCTCGTAGGCCAGCACGAATTTCTATTCGATGATGATCGAACGCATCCGGACTCCGAAAGGAATGTCTATCATAGAAGATAGAGTTGCTAATGAATCAGTGAACCTGTTGTTCTCTCTTAACAAATGGGCGAAATTTAGTTTTTCAAACCGAGGAATCAGAACGTCTAAGGTCTGGTGATAGATTCTCATCTTTTCTTCTTTAACTTTCCAATCTCCTTTAGCTTGAGATACAACAAGGTTCGAGTCCCCGATGACGTCCAACCGTTTTGCCCCTAGTTCTAGGGCGGCTTCTAAACCAATAATACATGCCTCATACTCTGCTTCATTGTTCGACACTTTGAACCGGAGTTTGAATGCTAAGGGTATAAGGGAATTGTCGGGTGCTATCAGCAAAACCCCTATCCCATACCCGTATTGGTTTGACGCTCCGTCAAAGTACATCGTCCAAGTCTCTTCTTTGACATACAGAATGGCCTCGTTTGGGAACAGATACTCAACTGCTTCATCCCCTTCAACTGGGTGATCGGCTAAGAACTTTGCTACCGCTCTCCCTTTCACTGACCTGCGCGTCATATTGTAGACGCGCTCCGGAGAACTCCCGAGGAAATCTCGTTTTGTTCTCTGAGCTACTACAGTTCGGACTCAAATGTCACGGTTCTGAATCTAATCTTACAATGTGCGATGCAAGACCGATAAATCACCAAAGAGTCCAAATCCGGCAAATCGTTTTGAAAAATTGATTTTTATAAAGAAGTGCCAAACATGGACTACTTTGCCAGATACAGAGTCGCAACCTAAATATTTTATTTTGGGAAAATTTAGGAAATCCTGACTCGTGCCTAAGGCCACGTATCCGTCATCACCAAAGTTGCCTCGGCTCAGGAACTTGGGTATGATTGGGGAAGGTCATTTAATGAGTACCCCCGCTAGCCCGATCAAAGATCGGCCTGTACTAAACATGATATTTTGTTTTTGAAAACACATGTGCTCTTATTTCAGTTAATTAGCTAATCTTACTATGTGTTGCGCACAGCAAACAAGTATAGACTAGATCGCCTAATTTGGAACAAAACATTGCATGTTTGTTTGAAAACGATTTGAAGTTTGCTACTTGCAAGTAGGCTAAAATGCGGATTTCAATGAATTGTTTCAATTCAAGTAATCCAACCTTCACCCACAGGCATTCAGGCAGTTATAGCAAATAAGCAATTAGCCTCATGGCAAGCATGCTTTCATGGCAATCAATAACATACATGCAGTATGCTAAAGCGTAAACACTCACAGTGTACTCCGAGCCAAAACAGAGAACTAGTTAGAAATCATGCATGATCCTAGTTCATGTTAAGATGGCTAATGCAACACATGCAAAAATGCAACTAAGATAGGCTCGGCTATCCTAATCATGTCATGTGAAATGCAACTTGATACATGTATTCAAATAGCTATTGAAATACAATGCAGTTAGTATGATGCGCCGAGCCCGGTGCATGCAATACAGATGAATGGATGCACGCATGCGAACATAAGGTATGCTAAATGAAATATGTCCTAAAACTAACCATCGTAAGCGGTTAAGTAAAAGGAAGAAAGAAATGGAGGTTAGAAGACATGCATCACACACACGCATGCTTATTACAACAGTGTGCCCTCTCGAGGGAGGGACCGAATAAGAAGCTAACTAGCTAATCTAAGCTAATTAAACTAATTATTACAAAACAAATTAATTAACTAATCTTAGTTAACTAATTATTACAAAATGAATTGAATAGCTAACGCATTAACTAATTAAAGTACAAACCAAAGCAAAAGCAAGCTATCTAAGCATGGCAGCTAAGGAAAGCAGTAAAACAGGAGGTTCTCGAAGGGAGAAGACTGGATGCATGCAAGCCCGGTCGCCTCGTTCGGAAATCCAATGCAATGCCCCGATTTGCCTCTGTTTTCATTTGTTCTTAGAACTCTGCACCAAGCTCCAGAAAGTTGAAACTTCACCTTGGGAGTCCTGTGGGAGGGTGGCTGACCACTTTTGGTCTCTAGAAACACCTGCCGACCACTTTTGGTTGTTGAAAAAACAGAAAAGTGGTTGGCCAGCTGCTTTTTCTGGCTGGCCGGCTAGTTGTTGCTGCTGAATCCCAGTTTTTTGCAACAGAGAGCAAGAAAGGGCATGGTAATGTATTTGCAAGATATGTGTGCCCAACCACCCTCCCTATCATGTCATGAACTCAAAGGAGTGTAGTTCTCGACCCTCGGGCCACCAATCGCGCATTTCCATGCGTGATGGCCGAGAGGCGAAGTTGCACGATTCAATATGAAATGAATGCACAAGTAAACACATAAAGCCTAAAACTCTATCGTGTATGATCAAGAGCGTCGGCGACCGAGAATTGAGGCACATTTCATCACTTGAAGTATGAAACGTCCCTCGTTTCTCGTGTTTGGACTAACACCTATTCCAAACACGATGCAACACATAACATGGCATGCACAATGCAATGTAATGCAACCTTAGAATGCAACTTGAACAACCTAACAAGGCTAATGGCATGCACAATACTAATGCATGCAACAACTAGCATGCACAATACAAATATCAATTAGCATGCACAATGCCATGATGTAACCTAAACATACACAATGCAAGGTATAAGGCATACACAATGCGATGAACATGGCATACACAATGCGATGATCTACATGGCATACACAATGCTTAATGCTAAGAACTAGATGGCATACTCAATGCAAGGCAATCATAGGGTTCTTAACACAATGTAATGCATGCATGCACAATGCAATGTAACAAAGGCAACTTATGTAATATACCAAGCATGGCATGCTCAATGTAATATACATGGTATACTCAATGGACTTAAACCAAAAGGGTAGACCTCAATCATGCCCAAATTAGTGGCCATTGGTGATGAAATGAATGCACATAAAGCAAGGCATGCATGCACAATGCATTGGCCATCAAAGAGACCTAAGAGCACAACTCTCAAGAAAGCTCAAAGAGTGACAAATGTGCAAGTGCAACAATACCAAATGCACTGAAATGAGATAAGTAATGATGCCAAATCATTCCAATAAAGCAAGTAAGGCATGCAAGAGTCCTTCGGCATGAAGGCTAGTGAAGAGGACTACAAAGGAGGCACGCAATACATGACACAAATGCATGAACTAAGCATGGATAGAGCTCAAGTAGGTCAAAATAAGGACCTAAACATGCTGAGATGAGGGCTCAAAGGCCTAGGCATGCAAGCATACGAGCTAAGGCTACAAGTAAGGCAATAATGCACAATACTTAAAGGCATTCAAAGCATGAATGAAGTGAGAACATGGCAAGTTTATATGCTCTAAAATGCCATGTGAAGTGATGCCAAATCATGTACACAACACAAATGAAGCATGCAATGGTGCTCAAAGCTTGAGGCAAGCAAGAGCATTTGTACTACAAGTGTGAAGCCCCTGAAAAATGTTTTCTCTAAAAAAAATAAAAATAAAATAACAAATGTTTAAATTATTTGCTTAAGGCCGCTCAGTTACTAGACTTATTTCGAACTAGTGTATATAATGTTTAAATTATTTAATCCAACTAGTGTCCATTTAATGCCAACTAGTGTCTTTTCATAATCCAACTAGTGTTTTTTCATAATCCAACTAGTGTTTATTAGTGGGCTTTAATGAACCAATAAATCCTAATTTGCCCTTTCAATTCCTTGTTACACCAAGTTGCCTATAAATATCACCAAGCAACACTCTCACACACCCACATTCGACTAAAGGAGAGGAAGAAGAACAAGAGAGAAATTTTGAGAGGAAGAGGAAGGGAGAAGAGAGCCATCTTGTTCAAAGCTTAGCAAGTAAGCCACAATACAACCTTCTCTTCATTTTCCTTTTCAATACATGTTCTTAAGGGTTCTAAATAATGTTTTTCAGATCTATTATTTATGAGTTACTTGTGTTAAAAATGCTAAGAGTTGAGTATTGATTCTATCTCTTTTGTATTTTCCCCATTTCGGTACAAAACCATTTTTTTTCCATATCAATCTCTCAACTTTCCAAGGGCACACCTTCAAGAAAACTTCCTGAGTTAGATATATGTTGGTTAGCATGTTTTCTTCACAAAAGAAATGAAAAATTTCCCTTGGTGGAACCCTTTTCTCATAAATCTTCTTGTTTTGGACATTCTACCTTAGAATCTGTTTATGTAGGCCACTTTCAAAAATTCCAGAAAAATGTATAAAATTATTCTAGACCTCTATTTTAGGTCAAAATCTTCCTTAAGGATTTATCTTTCAACTAAAATTGGTTTCATCAAAAAACGTTTAGTGGTTTGGTTTGCAAGAAAATCAAATTTTTGTAACGATCGACGGGTCTGGACAAAATCTGGAATGTTTTCTAAATAACTTAAAATCTGGAAAAACAAACCCATTTCCGAAAAATGTTCTAGAAACTAGATCAAATTCTCTACGAACCATAGGAAGACCGAGTCCGGTGAAGGATCTAAAATAGTCCTTTCATTTTAATCTTTAGGTGATGTTAAATCTGGAAATTTTGTTATGTATGGATGTTTTATGCCCTTGTATTCATGGAAATGTTCAATAGCTTATGATCATATCTTGGCATGATATTGTATGTGTTATGTTATGTTATTTATCTTTCTCATCTGAAGGATGCGTGCTTATGTGGTTATTATTATCTTGTAAGTTGGACTAACCATGATTAAAACATTTAGCTCAACGGGAAATCTAATTGGGAGGGTATTGGGTTTCGAGCACTTGAGTAATGAAAAGATGAGAATTTGTGATATATGGTTTGTTGGGATGCGTTTCTTATTCGGAAGTTAAAGTCTTGCGCAAGTGGTTTTTGAAACCCTTGAACGGAGCGGTTGTATTCGGACCCTAGGTGGTTTGGTTTGAGGAGGGTTTTGGGCAAGGCCCTATTTCACCGTCTCTTTTGAGGCCCTGCGGTTGGCGCTACGTGGTATATAACCGATGGTAGGCATCCGAGGTTAGTTCTGCAACAAAGCAACAAAAGAGGGGGCATACCGAATAAACCGAATCCGATTCTTGTGGTTGGGAGGACGAAATCTCTTTGGGGGATTTCTAGTTTACTAACATTTAACTTGTAACCATTTATTTATTCATTCGTGTATCATGCTTTACTACTTGATGTTATAATTGTGATTGTGTATTGGACTCGGAAAAAAAGGTATGGGATGTGTGTGTGTTTACTGGGCATTCAAAGCTCATGGCGTGTTATGCCAGGTGACGAAGAGGAACATATAGCTGGAGACGACGAGCCTGAAACCTTCGAAGACCTTTGGCTATCTTAGAAAAGTTAAAAAGTTCTCTTTTAATATTTTTGTAAGACTCGTACAAAGATTTAAATTTCCTTTTTGGGATGTAATGTAATGGAACAAGCTTTTGCAATTAAGGTTATTTGTGGTTGTTATGTATTTATATTCAATATAATCAGAGGTATACACCTTATCGATGTTTATGAGACCTTGTGTCAATACTTGTTAGAATCTGTCAAAATTGACCATAGGACTCAGCAGTGACTCTCCCTTGCCTACAACCAATAGTGTAGAATCGGGGCGTTACAACAAGTATACAAAACATGAAGCATGAGGTTAAGGCAACCCAAAACAGTCTTAGTACATGTCAAAATGAGTCTAAAACATGTATGGAAGTAGCCAAAATGTGCTAGCATGGTGAGCATGAAGCATGGTGAATGCAAGGCAAATAAGGTGGATTACACTACACCTATTAGGACCAAGCATGGGATGACTTGACCAATAAAAATCAGAGTTATATTATGGCATAATAACCCTAAAAACACATTGAAATGATGGCTCGCAAGCTGTGGCATGAAGACATACACAATGGTTCATGTTAAGGCATAAAGGGGCAAACCCTCAAACACATTGAATAAGTAATAAATGCGAGTGTATGGCCATGAAACATGGACTGAAATCACATAACAAGTGATGCCAAATTACTAAAATAAGCCAAGTAATGCATGCTAGAGGATTCAATACATAAGGCTAACAAGCTAGATTGAACCAAGGCTATACAAATCAAGTCATGGGTGACCAATTCAACACAAACCAGACCTTAAACATGCTAAAATATGAACAAAGTCTTCTCAGAGCTAAGCCAAAAGCATGCTGAAATGACATGTTACAACATGATGCATGTTAGACTAGTTTAATGGGATTACACCACAAGTGCATGGAGCATGCAAAGGCTAACCAAACCAAACCTAAACAGAGGTATGACATGGTAAAACATCACCAAAGACATGTTGAAATGGACTCAAACCAAGCTAAAATGACATGCTACCTCATGAAGCATACAAAGCTAGTTTAAGGGATTTACACTACAAGTATATTAGGCATGCAAGAGCCAACCAAACCAACCCAAAACAGATCTAAGGCATGTTAAAACAACACCAAAAACCCACTGAGATGGCTCCAAAACAAGCTAGAAAGATATGCTCAAACATGAGGTATACAAGACTAGATTGTGTGATTTACACTACAAGTGTATTAACCATGCATGGAGTGACCAAGGAAAGTAAAAAAAGTGGTATGCCTCAGCAAAATAACCACAAATACAAGCTAAGAACAAGCCAACATATACTTAGTAAAGATGCTCAAACATGAGGCATATTAAGGCATGTATGAAGATGCAAGGAGAGGGGATGGCCCTCCCCTTCTTAGGACCTTAAAACACCATCCACACCACTGAAATCCCTCTGGATTTCAGTGGTGAGAAGGCTAATACAAGGTGGTCCCAAAGCTCACAAAAAAGGCTAAAAAACAAGGCCAAACAAGGCCTAAGAGGGGGTAAACAACCCCAAACACAAAAGTGGTCTTAAACAAACTTTTTAAGCATGCAAAAAAAGAACTTTTATCAGTTATGAGGTAAGCTTAAAACAGCATGCAAGATAGGCTAAAATCTTAAGCAAGAAAGGGAGATTTAAAGGTCAAAAGCTCACTCTTGAAGACCCTCTTTATTACTGCAACTCCAGCAGCCTTTTTGAACTTAAACCAGTCCAAGAACACCAAAAACAACCTCAAGGAGCCTCAGCAACACAAGCAAGGTGTTTAAGTGTGTGTTTGTGCACAAAACTAGGACAAATCTACACTTTTGAGCACAAAAATGAAGCAAACAAGGCAATATAGATACAAGACTATATCTATCCCTCTCCCGCAGATTTTCTGAACCTAGAGGAGGGAGGAGGAGCCTCCCTCTTATAGAAGAAGAAAGGCAAAGCTTCCAGGAGAAGCTAAGCACCAAGGCAATCCCTCCATACACGTGTATGGAGGATGGCCCTGAAGTCCTCCAACTGTGCCAGCTGGAGGAAAATATCTCCAAAAAGGTGTCAAAAAGCAACCGACCACTTGAAGTGGTGTCAAAGACAAAAACTGGTCGGCCATGGTGGGAGAGGGTCTAGGGCATGAAAACAATGCAGTGGTGTGGTGGCTGACCAGAAAAGATGCCCCAAAGACCAAGAAAGCCAGTTGTCCAACCAGAAAACTGGCTGGCAGAGGAAGAAGTGGTCGGCCAGGAGAAATACTATTCTCCCACCCTTGGACCACCTTCCAAACAAGGAAAACAAGGTTTGTACCAAAAACAAACCAAAGCGGGTGCAAGACGAGAGATCGGGAGGCAAAGCACGCAGCCGAAAGCCCCAAAAACTAGCTGACGAGCACCAAAAGTGGTATGCAACCACAAAAGTGGTCTCCCGGACCACAGTGTTCCTCTAGGCAGAGGCAACAAGGTGTGGTTCAAAAACCACGCCAAACGGAGAACGTTAAGCGGTCCCGAGACAAGGCACGCGGCCAAAGGTTCCAAAAATCAGAAACTAGTCTCCAAACGGGAAAAGTGGCCTACGACCACGAAAAGTAGTCTACGACCACAGAGAGATGGTCTGCAAGACCTTTCCCTCCCTCCGGGAAGAGAAACAAAGTTCGGTCCACAAACCGAGCCGAAGCACAAAAGAGTTAAGAGGCCCGGAGGTAAGGCTCTCAGTCGAAACTCCGGAGACTCGAAACAAGCACAACATGCACCATCACCGAGCGCTCAATCGATGACGTCTGAGTCTTAAGGTCTGTCAAAAATGGGGTGTCTACACATATACTTCAGATCAAATTCAGAAAGCAGAAGCAACCAACGGGCTAGCCTACCCGTAAGTGCCGGTTTTTTGAAGAGATATTTGATGGGATCTAATCTCGAAACCAGTATTATAGAGTGAGCTAACAGGTAGTGCCGCAGCTTCCTGGTAGCCCATACCAAGGCCAGACAAGCCTCCTCCAGCGGAGTGTAGCAGGTTTCGTAATCCAGCATTTTCTTGCTCAGGTAGTAGATAGCTCTCTCCACTTTGTCCTCAGACTCCTGTGTAAGCACACAGCCCATCGTAGTTTCAGTCACTGAAAGATACAGAATCAACGGTTTCCCTGACTCAGGCGGTGACAACACAGGTGGGTTCTATAAATATTGCTTGATCTGTTCAAAAGTAGCTTGGCATCGGCCGTCCCATTGGAACTTCTTTCCTTTCTTCAGGAGACCAAAGAGTGGTTCACAAGTCAAGGTTAATTTTGCAATAAATCGTCTTATGAATTGCATTTTACCCAGAAAGTCTCGCACCTCCTTTTTAGTCCTTGGTGGTGGCTGTGGGGGCCAAATTTATAGAAAAAATCAGAAGGTGCGTACCATCGGAAGACTGATATTAATCGGCTGTATCCTACGAGAGTGGGAAGCCGAATATAACATATGTGCCGAATAAGTGTAAGTCCTTAGGGCCGAATAATAGAAAGGACAATGATTAAAAAGTAGGCCCTGGCGCCGAGGATCAAAAGGAACATGTATAAATACGGGAACAATGGGTTGAGAAAGGTATGTAAGAATCACTTCACTTAACTTAGTAAGCAAGCTATCTTGAGTGTCTGAATTGACTTGTCCGTCAGAGTGCGAATTCCGGCACCCTCGACCGGAGTGTTTGTATCTTTTCAGGTGACTAGCTGAGGATCATTAGCGTCTCCCAGGATCTGAAGAGTATTTCCAAACCACTTCTCCACAATTGGTGCCGTCTGTGGGAATACTCAAATACATCCATGGCAGGCGTGACTGAAGATCCTCCGATAGCCACTGACGAGACCACATAGAGAGATGACCTCACTCTAGCAAATATGCTCGGAAAGGAAACCATCGCCGCAAGACGCGCCTTGAACTTCGACTCACCAACGACTTTAGCGCAAGAGACAATGTAGGCGATCATGGAACAAGCAAAGTAGAATGAACAAAGGCTGGAGAACATGATCGCTGAAAATGAACGTCTCTGTCAAGATTTGGCCCTAGAAGTAGCAAAATCGAGAGAAGCCATGCGCCAAGATCCCAAACGACCTCCGAGGGCCGGTGGACAATGACCTCGAGCCCGACCAAAAGATACCGATAGCGACTCCAACTCATTATCCACGGAGCTCAACAAGAAGGAACGATCCGAAACTTCCAGCTCCTCCGAAAAGAGTCTACATACAAGGAACAAGCGCAGGAGGAGCAGTTCAGACGAAGAGGACCAACACGATCCTTTTGTTTGACGGATTGCAAGGGCGGCCCTGCCCAAGAAGTTCAAAGCTCCGTCATTCACTTTTTACGATGGAAAATCAGACCCCACTGATCATATCCGTCACTACAAGCAGGCCATGACATTGCATACAGACAACGAAGCCCTCATGTGCCGAATATTCCCCAGCAGCCTGGGGCCATTAGCTGTCAGGTGGTATTACAAGCTGGAGTCGGCTTCGATCAAAAGCTTCCATCAATTACAAAAATCCTTCAGGGCCAAGTTCATCACCAACGAGGTACAGCCGAAACAGGCCGACTCACTCTGGGCTATGCAGATCCAGTCAGGAGAAATGCTCATAGCGTATTCGGCGCGCTATTGGGAGTGTTTCAACCTCGTCGACGACGCTTGCAACGACTCCATGGCCATCACCACCTTCAAAATGGGACTACATCCTGACAATGCTCTTCGCAGTTCCCTGACCAGAAGACCCCCCAAAACAGTCTGGGCGTTGATGAAGAAAGTTGAAGAGTATTGCAAAGTGGAAGACGATGCCTTGAGAATAAAAGCTGGCCAAATGTCGAACAAAACGGCCCCCCCCTGAAATCGCTCAACCAATAAGTTCCGTGCCACCTCCGAGCCTTGAGCCACGGCAACGCGCTAAACGAGACAAAAGGCGGGACACTCACCGATCAAGCGATCAATGCCCCCACCGGACGAATGAACAGCTGTAAGTTGACAGCAGGCGTTCGAGGCGCGCCGACAAGAAGTACACAGAGTTGTCAGAACCAATCGCTGCAATAATGACCAAAGTCCAACACCTTCCGTTCTTCAAATGGCCGTCAAAGATGGTGGGGCCACCCGACACGCGAAGAAGGGATAGGCGGTGCGAGTATCACAAAGATCACGGCCACGAAACTGAGAGTTGTTACGCATTAAAGGATCACCTGGAAGAACTGGTGTGAGACGGCCGACTGCAACAGTACGTGAGAAAGGAAAAGCCAACCAAGGCACTAGCCTTGAGGCAGGACTCACCTCCACTTGGCGTGATCCATATAATCTACAGCTCGCCTGCATCCTCAACCGTGCACACAATTCAATCGCATCCAATCCCCCAAAAGCAACATATTCTGACCAAATGGCCCAGAGAAGCTCCAACAATTACTTTCAATGACTCTGATCTTAGCGGCACAACAGCTTCCCACATCGATCCTTTGGTCATCAAATTACGCGTAAATCGGTTCACCATTGAACGCATTCTCATAGACCCAGGGAGTACTTCAGAGGTTATGTATTACCAAACTTTCATCAAGCTCGGCCTCAACGAGTCAGATCTGTCTCCGGCGCCTCACCCATTGTTCGGCTTTAATACGAATCTTGAGTACCCGTTAGGGAAGATCATACTACCTGTTCGAGCGGGCTCCAGAACGGTCGAAGTAGAATTCCTGGTCGTAAAGCTCCCTTCGTCGTATAATGTCATCATGGGGCGAACCTGGTTACATATTATGAAGGCCGTTCCAAGCACTTATCATCAGGTTGTGCGCTTCCCGACAACCCATGGCATTGAAGAAATCCGTGGCTCCCCATAATCGGCACAAGTAGAGATTTTACGAAAACCCTATCACTGACACGACCTGTGGGCTTTGATACTTGTATATATATCACTTCTGCAATGCAAACCATTTTTCTCTGTCGCTCAATTCATTTCTCAAACCCCATTGTAGCGCTAGTCATGTCGACGATTCAAAGCCCCTTAGGGCTGATTAAGTCTCCGGATTCGGAGCCCCCTTTGGTGCATGACACCTTAGGGCCGATTAAGACTCCGGATTCGGAGCGCCCTTCGTGGATATCATGATTGGCCACATTAAGTCTCCGGATTCGGAGCGCCTTTTGGTGCATGACACCTTAGGGCCGATTAAGACTCCGGATTCGGAGCGCCCTTCGTGGATATCACGATTGGCCACATTAAGTCTCCGGATTCGGAGCCCCCTTTGGTGCATGACACCTTAGGGCCGATTAAGACTCCGGATTCGGAGCGCCTTTTGGTGCATGACACCTTAGGGCCGATTAAGACTCCGGATTCGGAGCGCCCTTCGTGGATATCACGATTGGCCACATTAAGTCTGCGGATTCGGAGCCCCCTTTGGTGCATGACACCTTAGGGCCGATTAAGACTCCGGATTCGGAGCGCCCTTCGTGGATATCACGATTGGCCACATTAAGTCTCCGGATTCGGAGCCCCCCCTTTGGTGCATGACACCTTAGGGCCGATTAAGACTCCGGATTCGGAGCGCCTTTTAGTGCATGACACCTTAGGGCCGAATAAGACTCTGGATTCGAAGCGCCCTTCGTGGATATCATGATTGGCCACATTAAGTCTCCGGATTCGGAGCCCCCTTTGGTGCATGACACCTTAGGGCCGATTAAGACTCCGGATTCGAAGCGCCCTTCGTGGATATCACGATCGGCCACATTAAGTCTCCGGATTCGGAACCCCCTTTGGTGCATGACACCTTAGGGCCGATTAAGACTCCGAATCCGGAGCGCCCTTCGTGGATATCACGATTGGCCACATTAAGTCTCCGGATTCGGAGCCCCCTTTGGTGCATGACACCTTAGGGCCGATTAAGACTCCGGGTTCGAAGCACCCTTTGGCGCATGACACCTTAGGGCCGATTATGACTCCGGATTCGGAGCGCCCTTCGTGGATATGACGATTGGCCACATTAAGTCTTCGGATTCGGAGCCCCCTTTGGCCCATGACACCTTAGGGCCGATTAAGTCTTTGGATTCGGAGCCCCCTTTGGTGCATGACACCTTAGGGCCGATTAAGACTCCGGATTCAGAGCGCCATTCGGCACGAACAAAACAAAATTTGCCAACATCCGAAATAAGGTGCTTAACTAAGCATATAAAAAATTCAGGATAAGACGCAAATATTTGAAATAAAACTTTTTATTTGATCAAACAATTATTACATAAACGCAACCCGCATTTGAGCATTACAATTTTTATTTGATCAAACAGTTGTTACATAAACGCAACCCGCATTTGAGCATTACAATACCCATTTTCAACCTTAAAAGCTAAAAAAGGGGAAAAGACACATTGGTAAAGCCGCAGCGGCGAATCAACTCCCGTCACCCGGAAGTGCTCCACGGTGTGCAATGCCTTGAGCCAACTGTGCCCAAGCCCATGACTTGCGTGTTGCCAAACTTCCCTTGATACCGAGCCTCTAACTAACATCCCCACTTATCCCACCTCACATAAGTGATTGTTTATCTGCGCGAAGCGCCCACTCATTTTATTTTCAACACTGGTAGCGATCTCTAGGCCCCAATCCCGAGGCGATTTCACTAACGCTAAACTCCATGAGACAAACGTCGGTTGACATTCGCCACGGCGTAGTTATCCAAATGACCTTTTGAAGCACGTGCACTGGCCAAAAATCTAGGCCCCGAGCCGAGTTGAATTTGCTGCAGCCACCCTACCCACTGGCTTTCGGCTTCCTCAGGTTACGATGACCTCATTCAGGAATAAACGGCTATCACGTATAGGTCGACCCTGCCTATAAACCGGCGTATCACATATGGGTCGACCATGCCAATCAACGTTTATACATTCATTCAAACTTATATAATAAAACGAAACACATACATGCCAAATACGAACTGCAACAAAATATTTATAATAGAACGTTTTTTATTCAACAAAACAAACAATAAATTACATAGTTTTGAACGTGATCTGCGTTTCAACCTTACAATAAGTATTGTTATACAGCATCACCCTCATCTTCGCTTTTCTCGACTTCAAAAGCAGAAAACGGAAAATGTTTACTGTGGTAGAGTGGCGATGCCGAATCAATGCCTGATGCTCGAAGAGCTTCCGCGGCTTGAGATGCCTTGATCCAACCATGCCTAAATCCACGATTTTCACATCGGCAGACTTCTTCGGCAAGTTTTTCCTTGGTCTTTTCGATTCCAACTTTTCGGCCTTCATGAAAACCTTTCTCATAGGCCCTCCCCTTCGCGGACTCCATTGTGAACATACTCGCCGTCTCACGATCGGCAAGCGCGGAACTGATGAGCCGACTGGTAACCCTTTCTTCCACGATTGGGTTTGCCTGCTCGGCGGGTTGCGCCTGAGCTGCCTTGGTCTTCCTTAACTCGCGCTCAGCCGCCTCCGCACGAGCTTCCAAACTTCGAATACGTTCCTCCTTCTTCTCCATTTCTCGGCGGACAGCGCGCAACCGCATGCCGATTTCATAGGCAGTGTAAAGACCCTTCACCGCCCCGTGAATGCCTTCGCGAAATACTTCATAGTCCTGACGACCTACCATCGATTGCTGAACCTCAGAAGCAAAAATTTGTCGAGCGAACTCGACCGCTACATTTGGGTCTCGAACGATCGAGTCCGCCTCTGTCATGGGTCTATTCCCCACAAATATTGCAAAGTTTAATGGGCACGGATTCGAGTCAGATCCCCTCTCGACTCGAGGTTGAGAAGATCTGCCCTGCGACTGCTTGTCCCGCCTGGGTGACCTGTTTCGACGTCGAGGAGACTGATGCCTCTCTCAATCCCTGGAACTCCTACTCCCTGTGCGCGAAGGGTCACCACCTCGATTCATGTCTCCACCCAGCTCAGCTAGCGTCCTCGCTTCCCCTCTGCTGTTAAAGAAGAGTCTGTTTGCCATTCACACGATACCTTCAAAGGCTGGAGTCAGTTGCTTACTGTGCTCATAAAAGTTATACCTTTAATCATTTATCCTTTATAGAGGCAGCACGCTCGAGGCAATCTCATTAATTATGAAAACCTCAATCGTCCGGCGCCCAAATGATCATGCACCGCTTGGGGCAAGGGCAGATTAATCAATCTATTCGGCTTAAGTGCCCCAGCCGGCCCGTGAATCGACTTCAAAATGATCATGCACCGCCTGGGGCAAGGGCAGATTAATCAATCTATTCGGCTTAAGTGCCCTAGCCGGCCCGTGAATCAACTTCAAAATGATCATGCACCGCCTGGGGCAAGGGTAGATTAATCAATCTATTTAGCTTAAGTGCCCCAGCCGGCCCGTGAATCGACTTCAAAATGATCATGCACTGCCTAGGGCAAGGGCATGATAGATTTATCAATCTATTCGGCTTAATCGCCCCAGCCGGCCCGTGAATCAACTTCAAAATGATCATGCACCACCTGGGGAAAGGGCATGATAGATTTATTAATATATTCGGCTTAATCGCCCCAGTCGGCTCGTGAATCGACTTCAAAACTCAAGTTCGTCTCATCCGGCACCCAAATGATCATGCACCGCCTGGGCAAGGGCAGATTAATCAATCTATTCGGCTTAAGTGCCCCAGCCGGCCCATTAATTGACTTCAAAATGATCATGCACCGCCTGGGGCAAGGGCAGATAGATTTATCAACATATTCAAGTGCCCTAGCCGGCCCATGAATCGTTTCAGCATAATACCAACGAACTATTCGACATACGAATGATAACTCAATATTGCCAAGATATCCAATCGTAGCAAGCTTAACAGAGTAATCATTCTATCTAAAGTAGTGAAAGGCAAAAATTCTTCACCAACATAATATCACAAACTGCGCACAAGTAGTAGTGAAACAACGAGATAATTTTCATTAATAAATTGAAACAAGATAATTTTCATTAATAAATTGAGCACAGACAGTAACCAATTTATACATGAAAACTACTCGGAACCAACAAAATTCCTTAAAACAAAAACATACATTAAAAGGGAAAGCATTTCATAAAATTCGAATGACTCCCAGATCAATCCTCGGGGTCAGACTCAAGTGGCTCAACGTCCACCTGCTCATAAGGAATTGGCAAGGCCAATGTAACCCCAGCGACATTAAGGGCCTTGAGCCACCCATGTTTGAACCCTCGATTCTCAAACTTGGAGACTTGATCTACGTATTCCGCGAAGGCGGTGCCTTTTCCTACTTCGAATGCGGCGAAGCCTCAGATTTTGCCTTTTCCTTGGCCGCCTTCAACTCTGCTAGCTCAGTCTCCATCTTGTTAAACGCCTCATCGGCTAGCCTAAGCGATTCTTTGCTCGCGTTCGCCCTATCTTCGGCATCAGAACAGAGATGATCGGCAGTCCGAGCCCTTTCTACTTCGGCTTCAGCTCGCGCAGTCTCCATCGCGACTCTCATCATCTGAAACTCGGCCCTGCTCTTTTGATCGACGACTTCTGACTGCAAACGGTCAATCCTTTCAAGGGCATCGCGTAGGCGACGACCCAAGTCGGTGATCCTGTCGACCGTCAGCAAAACGAGTTGGGATAGTTAGATGCCATAGGCAACCAAAATCAAAACAAGTCAAAGTTCACCTACCAAAAGGGCCGACTGTGCAGATAGGGCTATAGCCACCAAATCCGGCACGACATGAAAGGATGCCTTATCAGCTGGTAGGGAGACTGAAGCCGCTAGGCTCAAGGCTACCGCTGGATCGGTAATGATGGATGCGTCGGAAGGAATCAGCGTGTCTCTGATCTTTGGCTGAACAATGAAAGGAACAACCACGTCCGATTCTTCTAAGCGAGGCCTTTTGTCGGCAAGACTATCTTCTGAACCGGCCTCTCTCTTGGCGCTACGCTTCTTGCCCCGCTCTTCCAGAATCAACCGTTCTTCAATGACCGGTTGTTCAACCTCTTTCGCTATGTCGGCCGCAAGAATCTGAGCCGGCTCTTCAATAACGGGTTCGAAAGACTTAACCAAGGCAGGTCCAGAACGGGCGGCCTCGGCCTTTTTCTGGGCGGCCATGCGCTCGGAATTTTTCTTTCGAGCCATCTACGTGAGGCTTTCCCCGGCCATACCTTCAAAAAAATCGCCGGGTAGGTCTCCCAAACTTCCAAAAATGTCTTCAGAAGAAAACTCCGCCCGACCCGAAGTGGACGGCGAGGTAGGCTGACTACGACTGGCTGCCTCAAACGCCGATTTTAGGGCCTCGTCAACCTCTTCGGCCTCCTCAGTGAACTTTCTGGCGGGATCAGCGACTACCTCTACCACCGGCTCAACGTCTTGCCCCAAATTAGAAGCTTCAAGACCAACTTGCCTAAGGCTCTTGAAGCTAGGGAAGATAAGAGCCACAAGTTGTTGATCGCCGGATGGAATCGGAATGTTGTCAGCGGCCGAAAAAGTAGTATAAGTAGGCTCGTATCGAAGAAATATATGGGCCGCTCTCCCTTGCCTCTGTAAGTTTGGACGGCTGAAGTAGCCGAGTGCAGTTGCAATCTGCGCAAGGACTGTGTCGTCAGTAGAGACCAGAATCTTCTTCAAATTACTGCCTGCAAAGACAAAGGGTTAGACACGAGAAGAAGGCCGAGTAAAAGAAAAGTTCGATAAACGTAAGGAGACACACGGTAACCTGGTTCACCCCTCCGTCTGGGAATAGGGTCTAGGTGACCCTCGCCTTCGCCAAATTCCCAGTTCCCTCGGACATTGACCATTACGTCATCCACACGCTTTCCAGAACTGGCAAGCATGGTTACCAAATGATGGTCAGTATCCTTGGCCCTAAGAAAGTACCGCCCAAGCCGACTGGAAGATTTGGCTAAAGCATAGCAGTGCCAAATGGCCGGAATGCCCAGATCGATCCTAAGTCGCCGGTTCAACTCAACGATCCCCATTACGATTCGAAAAAAGTTCACGTTGTGCTGAGAAGGAATCAGACCCCAATAGCGGAGGACGGCCCTAAGGAATGGATGTAGGGGGAAACGGACCTCGCCCTCTGCAATGGATAGGAGAGGAAAGACGATTGAATTTTGATCCTCTCTCTCCATATCCAGAGTGTTGTCCGTCACTAGAGATAGATGAACATCGTCGGGGATGGAAAAATGTCTCTGGAATCCGAAGACACGACCCTCAGAAAGGAGGTCTTTCAAGTGTTTAGCCATTTTCACGGGGAATAAAGGGTTCGCCAAAATTAAAATAACAAACAGAAAGTAGGATTGTAAAGAAAATAGAAGAAGACTTACGAGGAGCAAGGGGGACGAGGGTAGACGGAGAAGAGTTGCAGAAAATGCCAGTCAGAGAAGGGATATCCACTGGCGGTCCAAGAGTCTCGAATACTTGACGAACTGTGCATTCGAAAGGACTGAAATTTCAAATCACAATAAATGCGAGATGCACGAATGAGGCGGGAAAGTGTAATGATGATTGAAAAAGTATGCGCATTTTGACATCTATATTGGGGTACGCGAAGCCGCCTGAGCTATTTTAACTTTTCCAATTCAAGACCAAACACGCCGATTAACTACCGTAAATGGGGAGTTCGGGGGGCAATTGTGGGGGCCGAATTTATGGAAAAAATCAGAAGGTGTGTACCATCGGAAGACTGATATTAATCGACTGTATCCTACGAGAGTGGGAAGCCGAATATAACATATGTGCCGAATAAGTGTAAGTCCTTAGGGCCGAATAATAGAAAGGACAATGATTAAAAAGTAGGCCCTGGCCCCGAGGATCAAAAGGAACAGGTATAAATACGGGAACAATGGGTTGAGAAAGGTATGTAAGAATCACTTCACTTAACTTAGTAAGCAAGCTATCTTGAGTGTCTGAACTGACTTGTCCGTTGGAGTGCTAATTCCGATACCCCCGACCGGAGTGTTTGTGTCTTTTCAGGTGACTGGCTGAGGATCATTAGTGTCTCCCAAGATCTGAAGAGTATTTCCAAACCACTTCTCCATAGTGGCATTTCTAAGATGGCCTTGATTTTGGAAGGGTCGACTTCGATGCCCCTTTGTGTGATCAAGAACCCCAACATTTTCCTTGCTGTAACACCAAACGTACATTTCTGAGGATTCAGCTGCAACCGATACTCTTTGATCCTTTGGAAGAATTTCTGCAAGGCAGTGTAGTGGCCCTCTCTTTCCTTGGACTTGACAATCATGTCGTCCATGTACACCTCAACCTCTTTATGGATCATATCATGCAATATCGTGGTCGCAGCCCGTTGATATGTAGCTCCAGCATTCTTCAACCCAAACTGCATCACCCTATAACAATAGGTCCCCTACAGGGTGGTGAAAACAGTCTTCTCCCGGTCTTCGGGTGCCATCAAAATCTGATTGTAGCCTGAAAAACCATCCATAAATAAGAGCAACGCATGCCCAGCAGTGAAGTTCACTAATTTGTCGATATGCGGCAGAGGAAAGTTGTCCTTCGGACTGGCTTTATTCAAATCCCTGAAGTCCACACATACCCGAATTCTGCCGTCCTTCTTCGGCACTGGAACTATATTGGCCAACCAAGTCGGGTATTCAGATACCAGCAGGAACCCTGCATCAATTTGCTTGGTGACCTCTTCTTTGATCTTGAGAGCCCAGTCCGGGCGGATCCTTCTAAACTTCTGCTTAACAGGTCAGGCCTCTAGGTCAAGAGGGATCCGGTGCTGTACAATCTCAGGATTGATTCCAGGCATGTCTTCATAGGACTACACGAAAACATCTTTGAAATCTTTTAATAAAGCGACTAAGCACTCGCACTCCTCCGAAGACAACGTGGACCCGATTTGGACCAGCCGCGGGTCCTTCTCAGTACCCACATTAATTGTGGTGATTTCATCAACCAAGGGTTTAACAAACCTCTCCTGCTCTTGATCAAGCAAATATTGCAAAACCGGAAGAATTTCTTCCTCGTCGTTTTCATCGAAATTTTAAAAGTCTTGATTAATGCAATGGATTAAGGGCACAAAAAGTACTCAGAAGCCATATCCATTCCATTCTGATTAATCACTTCCAAATCGCCTGATTCCTCTGTTACAACAGACTCAAAGGAAAAAGAAAAAGATGACTTGGACAGGACTGTGGCATCCGGGTTGTCACCCCCCAAGAATACCGGATTCGGACTCAGACTCAGACGAGCTGGAACATAATTCCGACTCCACAGACTCGGTGGAATCAGATTCCGGGTCACTACCTGACCCGGTGCTGCTCGATAGAAATCCCTTCTCGTATTGCTAGATGAGGGAGGGTGCGATGGACGTGTCCAGAATATTCGAAGATGGGCTCACAGCCGCTTCATTCCCAATCATGGACACCAAGAAGTTATCCCCCAAGCACTTCTGTACGGTCTGAGGATCTGAGAGTAGACAAACCAATGCTGCCCCCTTTTCAATCTTTGTGCTCCCGGAATTCTCCTCCTTGCACTTCTCAGTCTTAGCTATTGGGTCTGACTGCTCTTCGGCAACATCATCCCCGGACAACTGCAAGTCGAAGAAAATCTCAAATCCTGGCAAGCGCCGCCTCTCGGCATTTAGCCATGGCTCTGGGACGCCGCAGAATGGAAAGTCTTCCCCCTCCTGGACAAAGCGTCCGTTCAGGGTGCCCTGGATGGGTCGGTGCACCAACTCATAAGGTTTCCCGGTTTGATTTGCTTTAGCCCTTCTGACCCTCTCTTTGCCTTTCCTCACCCAGTCCTCTTTGGTAGGCAGATAACCTAAGCCAAAGGTATGCGGGTTGTGCGGCACTTCGGCCGATACTGTAATGCCCTTCCGGCCACTTTTCCCTAGTCCCATCCCAGGGATGTGCTGGAGCTTGTTCATGAGGTACACAGACTGTGCACTGACATATAACCCCTCATCAACAGCTAAGATATTCTGAATAACCCGGGCCTCGGCTAGGGTGAATCCTGACAGGAACACATCCTCCGCGCCATGCTCAATATCCAGAACTGGTGTAGAAACCTCTGGTGGCGGATGGATTGAAGAATTCCCAAAGACAATTGCCACCCCCTTCCCGTGGGGGTACTTTAGTATTTGATGCAGGGTGGAAGAGACCGCCTTCACCTGGTGCAGCCACGACCGCCCTAGGAGTAGATTAAAGGTTGTGGGAACGTCCAAGACATGAAAGTCAATATCCTGTTGTCTTGGACCAACCTGAGTCCGAATTTGCACAGTCCCCATCACCTCTCTGCTAGTATTGTCGTATGCTCGTATCACTTGGGCAGTAGGCACAAAGTCCGTGGGCTTCAACCCGATTGCATATGCCGTCCTCGACGGGCACACGTTGATAACGGATCCCGTGTCAACAAGAACTACTGGTATCCATTTTTCTCTACACTTGACAGAGATGTAGAGAGGTTTGTTATGGTTTGCGCCCTCAGGCGACAACTCCTTGTCAGTAAAGGTCAACGTCGGGGAAGCTCCTCCCGGAAAAACCAATCCTACCAGTTGCTCAAGCGTGGTGTCGATTGAAAGTTTGGCCCTGTCCATGGCTGTAAGGACGACTTGTCTGTGTACTCTTGAGGCCATAAGCAGTCCCCAGATGGAGAATTCTACTTGTATCTTCTTAAGCTGTTTCAGCACAGCCTTTTCTTCGAGCAGCTTATCTTTCTGCCTCTCTGCCTCTTTGTCCTTTCCGGACGCCTCTGGTTGATCCAGGTGTGGGGGCTTGAAATACCGCCCACTCCTAGTCATATGGTCAACCTCGCCAACATATCAGGTATCATCCGGCTGATTGTTCTCCCAATCTTTATCTGTGTGGGCAAGACATAAGTCGTCATCTTCCCACCACATGCCATCGGCAACCGACAGACACCTGTTCGGTTCCGTTACAACTATTCATGTGCCCACATCACCTCCCGTTCCTGTGCTCGCAGCACGTTCCGTTCTTGTGCACACAACACATTCTGTTCTTGTGCACACAGCACGCTCTGTCCCCGCCGGGGCTCTGGCCTTTCTGGCCCTCTCAGAATCTTCAATCCTTTCCCGCTCAAACTGCTTTAGTGCAGCCTGCTGTTCAGTATCTTCCGTACTCAAACTGCCCGTATTCTGAGCGAAATTCTTAACACTGGTGCTCTCCGGCGATTGCTCCTGATTCCCAGCCATTCCGGCCACTGTTGAAGTTCCCGTGTTTGACGGACCCTGTTCTGGCTGAGGCTGCTTAACAACATCCGGCTCGTTACTACGCCACCCAGTAGCTTCTGCTGACCCTTCTAGATCAAACCAGTTGATAGTCACGTCCCCCGGATCCTGTTCGTTGAAAAACTGAAGGTTAGCAATGACCTCTTCCAGATCCGCTAGGTTATCTAGCCCCTGATTAGGTCCATCCTCCCGTACTACGCAGATCTCTGCCCCCACTGGCAATTCTACCTTCGGCCTAGCCTGGCCCGCTGATGTGATATAACCGCTCGGGTTGTACATGAAGTTCGCAGACCCCTCAGGCTCTGAATGATCATTCCCATCTGCCTCTGCAGTCGACCCAATTCTATCTTTGATAGCCACCACCGTTTCTGTGTGGGCTTGGAAGATGTCCAACATGCACAAGTCAGTGCTGTCAGGAATGAACACCTCCGGCTTGGGTAGGTTAAAAGGGGTGATATATATACTAGGGTTGTATGACACAACCCCAGTTTGGATCATATTGATGTGTTTGGGGGGTGGAGCTTGGTTGTGTGGTGTGAGAGGGTTGGTGGTGACATTTGGTGTCTCCGGAGGCGCGATCACCCTGTTGTCAACGAGATCCTGAATCTCGTGACGCAATCTATAGCACTGGTCGGTGTCATGACCATGCTGTTGGTGAAAGGCACAGTACGTCGCCGAGTTATGGGTTGGTGGGAGATTACTTGGTAAGGGCCGCGGCTTCAAGTGCCCTTTCCTGATCAAAACCCCTAAAGCTTTGGACAGAGACATATACAGCGGGGTAAAGGTTCTCTGGCCTCGGGGTGGGAACTTGGCTGTTTGCGAGCTACTTCCGGATGCACCAGTGAATGGTGTAGCTGCAAAGGTTTTTGGGGTGGTGGTGGTGGTGACCATACCTATATCTGAAGATCTGGCAGCTGTAGCACTACTTGTGCCTGCATTTGTACTGCGGTTGAATGCCCTCTTGGGCTGCTCTCTTTCATGGTCAATCAGACCCTACTTCATGGCGTCCTCGATTTGCACCTCAATCTCATGTAGATCTGCAAAGGTGGGAAGGAGGAGGACAATCATCTTTTGCATGTGCTTGGGCTGGAGGTTGCGCACAACCATCCGTATTTGGTCATTGTCAATCGGCCTGATGGTCATCATCGAGGCTTTAGCCCTCCACCGGGTCACAAAATCGGAGAAACTCTCATTTGGCTCTTGCCTAGTTGTCACGAGATCACGAGTTGTGACCTTAATCTGCATGTTGTAGGAGTATTGAGCTACAAAGGCCTCAGCTATCTCCTCACAGTTCCTCTTAACAGAGTCCTCCAGCTTTGCATACCAAATAGCCGCTACACCCGACAGGGTCCGGCCAAACAGGGAAAGCTTCTGCAATCTGGAGAGGCCCATCGGCCTTAGTATATCCAAAAATAGTCACAAATGCACCATAGGATCCCCAGACCCGTCGAAACGGCCTATGTGTGGCATTTTAAACCGGTCCGATAGAGTCACGGCTGAGTCGGTGTACCCATCCTCTATATCCGGGATGGACTTCACGCCTTGAGACTTCTTGAAAAGCTTTTCCAGCTTGCTCACTTTTAATGTTGTTGGATCCACCTCAAACTCAAACGGTGTATCCCCCAGGTTGGTTTGTGCTTTGGATAGCTGGGGTAGGATCGGGGGCGGAGCCGACCCCGTTGGAACGTCCGTATTTTCCTGGACGTGTGCAGTCTCCCTGAGTATTGGAACTCTGAGTGTGGAAGGAGATGGGTGCGAAGCAGATGCTCCGGCTTGCTGTGGTTGCTGCTGTTGCTGAAGTCTAGCAATCAGCTTTACTTGTTGGGCCATAACCTCGGCCTGGCGCGCGGCAAATTCTGCTTGGCGGGCAGCATCTTGCTGCATAGCTTGCATACTCTCCTGGAGCTAACGCATCATCTCTTCCATAGATGCCATAGGGTGTTGGTCTATTTGAACAACCAGTATATCTGTCCCTGCAGTAGAAACTGAGATCTCAGCCTGACTGTTCACTGGTGGAGTGGACCACTGATCTGGCGACCGCTGTACTGATACATTGCGCCTTACTGACCTCCGTCTAGCAACCGGGGGTAAAGAGTGGAACACTGGTTGTCCGTCTATCAGATCCGTGGATCGATGAAGTCTGCGACCTCTAGCCCAGAGTGCTTGGGGAATATCTGCTTGGTCGGATGCAATTGTGCTAAACTACCTTGCAAGAGATAAATAAAGCATAATAAGGAAACGATAAGCTGAAAAACAGACAGCATAACAGCTTAAATAAAGACAACACACAGTTGGCATTTGTAAGCTGAATACATTGTTCTCAAACTCTGATCACTGTTTTCAAATCACTGCCCCAGATCTGATACCCTCAGGTAAAACTGATCCCCCAAATACAGATGCCCACAGGCCTGATACCCAAACTTGCAAACTGATACATGCATTCCTGTAGAGACACACTCTAAAAGCACATAGCAAGCAAGTGAGAGCCAAAACACCCCTATGGAGGGGTACGGTTTCCCTGTCCTATTGTCAAGAGCTAGGGTTTCACCACGCACATAGCGGTTTCAAAACAACCTATAATCGGGTAAGCAACCTATCCTAGCTTGGAATGGTCACTACAGTTTCCGATATGCACTAGGTCGAATGGTCAAAAGGGGTGCCTCGGTAAAAATCGAGGTTTGTGTTCTCGTCGTGGCAGAGCCCGCAACTGGTCAGCCTTTTGGCAGGCTTCGCAAAGCTGGCCTCCGGCAAACCGTTCGGGAATAGCATACGACAAACACGGTGTTCTAGGCGCACCAATGCAAATGCAATGCAAAGAGACACATAAGTGTAGTCAAAACAAGATATCATGAGTTTGAGTCAAGTTCTCTAAATCCCCAGCAGAGTCGCCAGAAACTGTAGACCGCTTGAACGTCCCGGCTCCGCGTGCGAAGGCGCGAAATCGTTTTGTTCATTAGCTACTACAGTTCGGACTCGTGTCACGGTTCTGAATCTAATCTCGCAAAGTGTAATGCAAGATTGATAAATCACCAAAGAGTCCAAATCTGGCAAATCGTTTTGGAAAACTGATTTTAATAAAGAAGTGCCAAACATGGACTGCTTTACCAGATACAGAGTCGCCACCTAAATATTTTGTTTTTGGGAAATTTAGGAAACCCTGACTCGTGCCTAAGGCCACGTGTCCGTCATCACCAAAGTTGCCTCGGCTCGGGAACTTGGGTACGAGAGGGGAAGGTCATGCAATGAGGACCCCCGCTCGCCTGATCAAAGTTTGGCTTTTACTAACATGATATTTTGTTTTTGAAAACACATGTGTTCTTATTCCGGTTTATTAGCTAGCTTTACTATGTGATGCGCACAGCATACAAGTATAGACTAGATCGCCTAAGTTGCAACAAAACATCTCATGTTTGTTTGTTTGAAAATAGTTTGAAGGTGCTACTCGCAAGTAGGCTAAGACGTGGATTTTGGCACCCTCAAGTGGGCTTAGAAAACAAGATTTTGCCGCTTCGCAAAGTAGGCTTAAAACTCGCATTTCGATGAATTGTTCCAATTCAAGCAATCCAACCTTCACCCACAGGCATTCATGCAATTTAAACACTTAAGCAGTTAGCCTCATGGCAAGCATGCTATCATGGCAACACTCACACTCATGCAAGGATGTTAAAGGGTAAAAGCTTACCTAGTACTCCGAGCCAAAACAAAAGCTAGTTAGTAATCATGCATGATCCTAGCTATGTTAAGATGCTTAATGCAACACATGCAAAATGTAACTGAATAGGCTCGGCTAGTATAAGATGTCATGTGAAATGCAACTTGATAATCATGTATTCAAATCGGTATTGAAATACAATGCAGTTAGTATGATGCGCCGAGCCCGGTGCATGTAAGACAGATGAATGAATGCAAACATGCTAGCATAAGGATGCTAATTGAAACATGCCCTAAAACTAACCATTGTAAGCGGTTAAGTAAAAGGGAGAAAGATGTGGGGTTGGAAGACATTCACACACTCACGCACACTTATTACAAAATTCGCCTTCTCGATGGAGGGTCCGAATGAATACGCTAAGCTAGCTACGCTAAGCTATTCTAACTAATCTAATAATCTAATTAGATTAATTATTACATAATCAAATTGAACAACTAGCTATCACTAAGCTAATTATTACAACACGTTAACTAATTAACAAATTAGCTAGTTTAATTACAAATTCAAAAGCTAATTATTACAAGTAAAGCTAATTACAAATTACAAAGCCTCAGCTCAGTTCTAAGAGTTCGAAGATGCATGCTCGATCGCCTCGCTCGGAAATTCGTTACCATGCGTCAAGTTGCCTCTGTTTGCACTGTTTTAGACTTCTGAAAATTGTGCCAATCTCCAAAACACTTCTGATCCACCTCATGGACATGCTGAGAGGTCATCGGCCAAGAGGTATGGCCATCGGCCAAAGGATAAAGGTCATCAACCAATTTTGAGACTATCGGCCAATTATTGATAGCTGATCGGCACACCAGATAGCCGATCGACCATGTCTTCCTGCAAACTCTCCTTTTTGCTGCAACAGAGCACAAACAGAGGCATGGCAATGTATTTGCAAGAAAATGTGCGTGTAACTACACCCCTTATCATGTCTAAGGCTCAAAGGTGTGTAGTGCTCGGCTCTCAAGCCATCAATCACGCATTTCGATGCATGATGGCCAAAGAGGCCGAGATGCACAAATCAATGCCAAATGAATGCACAAAAACACATAAATGCCTTAACCTCTATCATGCATGATCAAGAGGGTCGGCGACCGAGAATTGAGGCACGTTTCATCACTTCAAGTATGAAACGTCCCTTGCTTCTCATGTTTGGCTTAACACCTAATCCAAACACAATGCAAAGCACACAACATGGAAATGCAATGCAACTTAACAAAAACATGCCAAATGCAATGCAACTCAAGCATGCAACAACATGCAATGTACCAAGCATGCAACAACATGCAAACCACATACTCAATGGACTTAAATCGCATATGGATAGACCTCAGCCATACCAAAAACAGTGGCCATAATGATGAAATGATAACATGAAAAGTGAGAGAAATGCATGCACATGCAGTGGCCCATCAACTAGGCCTAAGAGCACAACTCTCAAACATGATCAAAAAGTGACAAATATGGAAATACGACAACACTATATGCACTAAAATATCATATGAATTGAAGCCAAATCAACCAAACAATACAAGCATGGCATGCTAGCGAGCTCAAGGTTTAGAGTTAGCCAAAGGACTTACACCATAGCTATGCAATGCATGAAACATATAGCCAAGGCAGCCCAAAACAGTCCTAGATCATGCCAAAATGAGTCTAAAACATGCATGGAGTATCACCAAAACAAGCTAGCATGAAGGGCATGAAACATGAACTTGCAAGGCTAATAAGGAGTATTACACTACACCTATCAAAAGCAAGCATGAGGTGACTTCAACAACAAAAATTAGAGTTATATCATGGCAAAATGAGACCAAATACACACTGATATGGCAGCTTACAAGCAAAGGCATGAAGGCATACACAATGACTCATGTTAGGGAGATAAAGCACAACCTCTCCAAAGCATTGAAAGAGTGACAAATACAAGTCTATGACCACACTACATGGACTGAAATCTCATACCAAATGATGCCAAATCATATAAATAGCCCAAGCAATGCATGCTATTGGCTTGGAAACTCAAAGCTAACAAGCTAGAATGCACTATGGCTATACAAAGCATGGCATGCATGACCAAAACAACACAAATTAGAGCTAGAGCATGCTAAAACATGGACAAAAGCTTCTTGAAGTTAAGCCAAAATCATGCTAGAATGATGATCAAAGGCATGATGCATGTTAAGGCAATAGAGAGGATTGCACTACAAGTGCATAGTGCATGCATGAGGCTATCAAACCAACCTTAGACAGAGGTATATCATACTGAAATAAGGTCTAATACATGCTAAGATAGAGCCAAAACAAGCTTAACAAACATGTTACTTTGATAAGCCATCTATGCAAGCATGCAAGACACAAGGAGAGGGGATGATCCTCTCCTATTTGGGACCTTAAAACACCATTTCCACCACTGAAATTCCTCTGAGTTTCAGTGGTGAGAAGGCCAAAATAAGGTGATCCCAATAGCTTAAAAAGATGGCCCAAGAACAAGGCCAAACAAGGCCTAAGAGGGGGTAGACCACCCCAACACAAAAGTGACCTTAAACAAACATTATAAGCATACAAAATCAGAACTTTTTTCAGTAGAAAGTCAAGCCTAAATAAGCATACAAATAGGTCCAAAAGCTTAAGCAAAAACCAAGGTTTAAGGGGTTAAAGGCTCACCCTTGAAGAACACCTTCAAAGCTGCAACTCCAGCAACCTCTTTGAGCTCAAACCAGTCCAAAAACTCCAAAACCAACTTCAAGAAGCCTCAGCAACAAAAGGATGGTGTTTGAGTGTGTGTTTGTGTGCAATAGTATGATGAAAATGCACTTTTGAGCACAAACAAGCAAAAATATATATAGAGAGAGAGGAAATATAGAGAGAGATAGATATATAACTTCTATCTCAATTTTTCAGAACCTCTGGAAAGGGAGAGGGGCCTCCCTTCTTATAGAAAATCAAATCTCAAGCTTGTTGAGCAAGCTTGAGACTTGTTTCAATCCCTCCATACACGTGTATGGAGGATGAAATCTGTGCTCACCAGCTGTCATAGCTGGCACAAAAATATTTGCAAAAGCAGGTAAAACGGTCTCGGCCAAAATATATGGCCGATCGACCAAAAGGAGTGCCGATCGACCAAAAAGAGTGCCGATCGGCCACGACAAATGGCCGATTGCAAGAAAACATGGCCGATGGCACAAGGCCTTAGCCGATCGGTTGTAGGGATGGCTAACAAGCCACCCTCTTCCCTCAGAAGCAAAACCACAAGTCCTTGGTCCACAACCAAGCACAAAACAGACAAGTTGAGAGATCCTAAGGCAAGGCGCGCAGCCGAGACCTTCGGGAACTCAAAACGAATACGAGCATGGATGATCATCGAGTGTTCAAACGACGACGTCGAAGTTTTGAGGACGGTCAAAAATGGGGTGTCTACACCTTTACACCAAAAACAAACGGGGCCTATAGAATTATTGTATGAAAAACAATAGTCCCATGATCTTGTGATTATTGCTTTAACAGATTCGAACCAACCGAGCTCAACAATAAAAGAAAGAATAGATAACAAGCACAACACAAAAAATTTTACATGGAAAAACCACAGTTGGAATCCACCAACATGTGATTAAAAAATCACAGGCTCTCGGCCACAATAACAATCCACCATGAAGAAGAGCAGTACAAGGGATTTTTTACACCAACCAATCCAGGCACATATTTTTGCTCGAGACTTACAAGTAACTGACCTCTATCCTTCAATCCGTGGATATCTGCCTTTACTAGAGAGATGTCGAATCCACGACACACTCACTCCTCAAGAACACTAATGAACTATTTTGTGATTTGGTTTAGACTTGATGATTTTCTTGAAAGAACAAATGAGAATGAATCATCAAGCAAACATGAGAGAAATATACAATGTAACCTCACTATAGCTCTTTTTCAAAAGTCACACTCAAAATACAGACTCAGGGGATTGAGAAACACAACTGAATAAGCTTGTTATTTATAGACATAACACATTCGCGGGCGCGACCCTGATGTTTGCGGGCGTGAGAATGATGTTCGCAAGCGCGAGCGTGTGTTTGTGGGAGCGAGACTCCTTCATAGGTTGCAGAGCAAAACTTATGGAAGTTGATTTCCTTGCAACCTGGTTGCTGCTGCCATTCCCTCAATAGCAGGCACGATGTCAAGCTCGCGAGTGCAATTATGCATGGTAGTCAAGCTACAGTTTCTGAATTTTTGCAACCTTCTTTTGTCCACGTTCTGAGGCACAATTTTCTTCATTCTTTACCAGACAACCAGCCTCCTCTTTTGTTCAACTTTATACAAATGTCAACCATCCTCTCCACAACAAAACAAAATGCAAAGCCACATGTTGAGTAATCCAAGAAAAACATAAATCAAGAAAGATAATACATTTGACCAATTACATCACAAAATCCCATATTGATTATATTCAAATAGATATAGCAAAATCAATATGAGGCATGCTTTGGCATGTTGTTTTCAAACGTTGACATCTTTTTCAAACACAATCTCAAGGAGATAATTTCAAGATAGATAAAATAATAAAAAGAAATAAAAATGAATTGGTTTTGTCAAGAAAAGAATTTGCCAAATGTGGGCTCGCTCTTTTCTTACGCCCCGCCTTTCGGAAAGGGTTTGAAAAGAAAGACCTCACAGTTCGGACTCCCGTGGTTCTGAATCTAGTCTCACAAGTGCAATGTGAAACTGATAATCACCAAAGAGTCAAAATCCGGCAAACCTTTTTGGGAAATTGATTTTAAATCAAATAATGCCAAAACTGGACAACTTTGCCAGATACAGAGTCGCCACCTAACTATTTTATTTTGGGAAAATTTAGGAAACCCTGACTCGTGCCAAAGGCCACGTGTCCGTCATCACCAAAGTTGCCTCGGCTCGAGAACTAGGGTACGAGAGGGGAAGGTCCTGAAATGAGCATCCCTGCTCGCCTGATCAAAGATCGGCCTCTACTATCATAATATGTTTTTATATAGACATTATGTGTTATTGTTTCGGTTATTAATCTAACCTTACTATGTGATGCGCACGCACACAATTATAGACTACATCGCAAGAATCGGAACATTTCAAGTCATGTTTGTTTTGCAAAAATGGTTTGAATTTGCCACCCTCAAGTGGGATTAGAAAATGTGGATTTGCCACCTCAAGTGGGCTTAAAACATGATTTTGCCACTTAACAAAGTGGGCTTTAAAACTTACATTCGTTGAACTATTTCAATTCAAACAACAAGCCTTCATCCACAGGCATTCATGCAGTTAAACATTTAAGCACATAGCCTTATAGCAAGCATGCGAAACATGGCAGCACTCACACTCATGCAAGTATGCTAAAGCGTAAAACTTACCGAGTACTCCAAGCCAAAATAAAAAATAGTTAGAAAAATGCATGATCCTAACTATGCAACATGCCTAATGCAACGCATGCAATAATGCAATTAATAGGCTCAGCTATTAATACGGCATATGATTGCAACACTTTGATAACATGCTTTGAAACACGTATTCAAACAAGATATTGAAATTGTAATGCAGTTTGAATGACGCGCCGAGCCTCGATGCATGCAATTCAAATGAATGGATGCAAGCATGCAAGCATAAGGTATGCTAATTGAAATGTGTCCCTAATCTAACCATCGAAAGTGATTAAATAAAAGAGAGAAAAACGCGGGGTTGGAAGACATGCACACACGCATGCACACTTATTGCAACATCACGCCCTCGCGAAGGAGGGTCTGAATGAATAAGCTAACTAGCTACGCAAATTAAGCTAACTATTACAAACCAAAACTAATTAACTATTCTAGTTAACTAATTATTACAAATCAAAATTGAATAACTAGCTACGCTAAGCTAATTAAATATTGCAAATTGGAATTGATTAAGTAGTTACACTAACTAATTAAGCAAAGCAAGTAAATGGCCTCGAGGGGCGAGGGATGCATGCATGCTCGACTACTCTTCCCGAAAATGCCAGCATCTTGCCATTACAGCCTTTGTTTGCACTTGCTTGAACACCAATAGTGTTGTCAGCTTCCAGAACACCTCTGCTCCAACTCAGGAACACATTTGTGCAAAATTTCATTTCTGGCCGGTCGGCTGATACAGGTGGCCGGTCAGCCACTACTGGTGGCCAGTTGGCCACCCCTTCCCTGAACTTCTCTTTTTTGCTCTTGAAGCCAAGCACACTGTTAGGCTACAAAGCAAGCCAAAACTACCTTCTAGAGCTCAAAACAAGTCCCAAGGAACCTTAGCCCAAAGATAAGCAACTTTGGTTAAGGGTTGATAGGCAAACTAGAAGTGTATCTCTACTTGTATGCACAAAAGGGTAAGAGAGAGAGAAACCTAGAGAGAGAGAGAATTGTAGAGAGAGGGGCTCCCAAATCTTTCTAACCTTGAAAACAATAGAGAAGGCCCTCTATATATAGAAATACAAGAGCCTTGGTTGAAAATATCTGAATTAGAGACAGCTGGAGCAGTGTGATACAGCTGGAGGAAAATATCTGCAAAATCTGAGCTTTCTGGACACTTGTGGCCGACCGGCCACCATTGGTGGCTGACAAGGGTCACTCCTGGCTGACCTATGGTCATCAAACTCCATTTGTGGCCGAAACATGGCCAACAAGCTTCACTAGTGGCTGGAAAGCAAAAACTGGTTTTTGGCCCCAACTTCAATTAGGCATATCTCCTTCATTTGGACTCCTTTTCAGGTTATTGTTGAGTCTAAATTGTAGCCCCAAAAGTCTTCTTTCCAATGGTGGCAGCCTCACATCAAAATTCCAAGTGTGCTAAGAGATATCTTTCTTTTAGTGAAGACTACTCAGTTCGGTCCTAATCTGATTGATGCCCAACTTCAACCAGCCATAGCTCCCTTATTCGGACTCAGCTTTAGGAGATTCTTGAATGTAAAATGAAGCCCCGAAAGTCCAATTTCCAATGGTGGTGGCCTCATAGCTGAAATCCAAGTGTACAAAAGGATAGGCCTGATTTAGCGAGGGTTGCTCGACTGTCTCTTAACGGTTCATGCCCATCTTCTAGTTTCTTCCCTCTCCTCTAATTTTATTCAACTCCAAACCTCTAACCAAGATGTTTTAAAGATTTTTTCAAAGGGTTCACCTCTCTTTCATTTATTTCCACTTTGTTCTTGCTCGGTTTACTGAAAAGTACAACATTTAACAAAATCCAAGCCTCGGAACATCGTAGAGAAATTTTCAAAAAAAGTATTTTGAAAGAGAGGGTTTTAAGGTCTAAAATCATTTTAGTCAAAATAGTTTTGGTCCAAAAAGGGGTGTAAGGTTGGGATTTGACGCTCTCCTTGCCGAAGAAAATCGAACATTTGCACAACACAACCTTCACCATTAAGTAAGCAATCAAAGGCGCCCAAGTTTTAAGGGCGGTCAAAAATAGGGTGTCTATAGTTGCCCCTCTTTGACAGAGCTTAGAGTCATGAAATGATGTGAGTGAATGCCAAAGCGTAGAGATAACCCATTTTTGACCAGGCCGAAGACTTGGACAAACAAACAAAATGCAGATGTAGTTGGTTGAACTCGAGGGTTGTCTACGTATCCCTTTGCAAGGAATCAAACCAGCGTAGTTCAGGGGTAGGATGCAAGATGATACACAATGTAACAAAAAAATATAAATAAAATACAGTGCAATGAAATAATCAAACCACAAGCAGTGCAAAACCACACAAATATCATAAAGGGATGAAGATGCAAAATCAAACTACGTTTAACATAGAAAATGTGCCGGAACCCTCAAACCACAATTCGCTTAGTGGGATAGGCGTGTGCACATGTAGAACTATGTGTTTGCAGAAAGAATACAAGTAATTGGGTGGGATGATATAAGTGAGGAATGATTTGCTGATGAAAGATCGTGATCCTAAATACTGAATGCAACAAAACAAAATACGATGCAATGGATGCAATTGAGTAAGGCGCATGCCGAACCAGATTTTACTTAGAAAAGGTATGGACACAAAACAGACCACGTCTAACACAGAAAATATGCCGAAACCCTCAGACCATAATTCTCTTAGTGGAATAGGCGCGTACACATTATCACAGAACCATGCTTTAACGAAGGAAATGTATGTGCACATGCCAACTAAGCTTAACATGGAAAGGATGCAGGCGATAAAATGGTATGATGTGATGGATGTAATAGATAGTGCAGTAGATGCAAAAGGGTGACATACTCCAACCACGCTAGAATCGTGAGAGGAAGAAGAACAAATCCCAAACACACTGAAATCGTGTGAGGAAAGGAACACTCTAACCACGCCGAAATCATGAGAAGAGGTCCGAAAACAACCACTCAGTAGCACGTTCCACTCAACCTGAGATAAATTCCAAACACAATGAAATCGTGCGAGGAAAGGAACACTCTAACCATGTTGAAATCATGAGAAGAGGTCCGAAAACAACTACTCATGGGCGCGTTCCACGCAACTTGAGATAAATTCCAAACACGCTGAAATCGTGTGAGGAAAGGGACACTCTAACCACGTTAAAATCGTGAGAAGAGGTCTAAAGAAAACCAATCAGGAGTGCATTCCGCGCATCCTGAGATAAATTTCAAACACGCTGAAATCATGTGAGGAAAGGAACACTCAAACCACGCTGAAATCATGAGAAGAGGTTCGAAGAAAAGTCGTCAGGAGCGCGTTCCACACAACCTGAGAAAAATTCCAAACACACTGAAATCGTGTGAGGAAAGGAACACTCCAATCACGCTGAAATCACGAGAAGAGGTCCTAAGAAAAACTAATTAGGGGCGCGTTCTATGCAATTTGAGACAAATTCCAAACACGCTGAAATCGTGTGAGGAAAGGAGCACTCTAATCACGCTGAAATCGTGAGAAAAAGTCCAAAGAAAAGTTGTCAGGAGCACGTTCTATGCATCTTGAGAAAGCCCCGGGGGACAATAATCCTAAACGCTGCTCAGCATAAAAGGATAAATGATACAAGATAACACAAGATGCAAATAAATGCAATAAGTGCGATGATATGATACATGTTACAAGCAATGTAGTGTATGATACTTAGAGAAATGCAATAAACAAACAAAGCGGCGCTTAAAAAAGCACCTCATGGGGTGAGTGGCGATGAACCGCTCTACTCTGACAAGGATCTCCCTCTTGTGTTCTTAGAACTCTTACCTTCAACTCACAGTTCAAAGGCCCTCAAATGCTGACACGGGGTAACCTCTGCATGTAGAAGCCATGGATGCCGCTTGTCTTCCTGATCATATGTACAACTTTTCTTGTTCTCCAACGAGGTGACAGACTAGGTTGGTTTAGTATCCAGAATTGAGGCGCACACATGTTATCTCAATCTATGGGTTGCCATACAGATTTCAAGCCAGAGATACACCCCTGGGTATTTAAACCAGACTTTAGTCTCGAAAATTCCAAACCTTTGTGTTCTAGGCATCGCCATTCGAATTCTAGTTTCCACCGTCGCAGTTGGTCTCCTAGGAACTCATTGTAAACATAGCTAAGATGTCTCTAGTAGGGAATGGTACTTAGGGGGAGCACTTCTGATCGCCATTCTGGCTTGAAGAAGGCTTGAGCTTGAGCTTGAGGTAGAGGTACACTCATACTTCGGAGCATTGACAAGGCCTGAGAAGATACATTCGAAATGCAATCTTGGAATTTGCTGAAGTTGAAACACACTTAGATGCTCCGATTTTCCTCTCTTTCCTTTTGCTTTGCAGTTCGGAACCTATGTAGTTTTAGATAGGTCCTTGTTCTATTGTTCTGACAATGACTTGGGTTGAACCCTATGGTTTATGAAAGAAAGAATCCTATTTTGTAATAATGTGGAGAATGGCACAACACTTTGAGCACAAAATGATTAATTTTTGAATTTGAAATTGAGAAATGAGTTCTTTAATTGGGTATTGAGCCTATGACTGACCATAGCACACCACGACTCAACAAAGGAAAACAAACAAAGTAGACAACCTAAACGCAAACATTTACACTCGAAATGACTCAAAACAAGAATCAAGACAAACAAAAACAACAACCACAACACTCGGATATGTTCCAATGGCGAGAGACCTCTCAGTTCACGAGGAGCCTGTTTCTCCGGGTATTGTTTCCCACCCTTTCTTATTTGTGATTCTCACATCACTATGGCATTCAATCTCTATTTCTCTGACCAGCCCTTTCCTCACTTTTTTCTCTCAGTACACATCTCTCTATTCTTTAATCTCTCTTATTTTTTATCCCTCCCCTGGGCGGTTGACGGATAAGCAAGAAGTTGTGGGCTCTTACCCCTAGTATTCTACTAGATTCTCCTTCTTTCGCTCACAACTAGTGAGCTTTCCCACAGAGGGGTTATGATGCGACTGGATGCGCAGCAGATCTGCAACTGACATTGGTTGACGATGCCCCTGGCTTAATTTGACCGAGATGAATTACAACATGTCCCACCGGCTAGGTATACAACTGATTAGTCTCACACATTGCGTTTTCTATGCTCCTATTCTGGGTGAGATACCAATTTGGGTGTGATCAAACCCGTCTAGATGAGGGGGTCGAATATCCAACTCTATATTCAATTTGTGCTTCGTACTTGGCTTGGTACCTCACTACTTAGAGGATATGAGAGCTTTCAGCCCTTTGCTGTTAGCTTCAATTGTGCCCTTTCTGGCGAATGTGGTGCCTTTTCTGGCAAGTACATTGATATTGGGGAACAAATAGAAAACTTGACTCAACTATGCCCCTAGTTCATCATTTTGACCATTCTTTATTTTTTGGCTTTCTGCTAAAACAATTTTGACCAAAATGACCAGTCTTCATTGGTTTGTGGAATGACCCATCTTTTGAATCTTTGAGCACATCTGACATTTTTGCCCCTAGTTCAAGGGCTACTTCTGATCTAGCTTTGCAAGCTTCCTTTGATGACATTTGACCTTCTTGATCTGACCTTCTTTCCCCCAGTTCAAGGGTTACTTCCGATCTGGTCATACAAGCCTTATTATTGTGATTGATCGTTGAACATTCTGAATCAAGGTTCAAGATTTGAAAGCAAAGAGGTCGAGTCTTGAAGCATGAGAGTGATCCTATGCTGCACAATCTCAAGAGCGATTCCACACATGTCTTCTCAGGACCACGCAAAACATTTTTTGAAATCTTTTAAGAAAGCGACTAGTCACTCTCGCTAAGACAATGCAGAACCAATCTAGATCAAGCCAGGATCTTTTCCAGTACTCACATTAACAAACATGATCTCATTCATTAAGGACTTAGCATGCCTCTCTTTCTCTCCTGTTGATCAAATTTTTACAAATCCTGAGGAATTCCTTCATCTTTGTTTTCATCACAGTGTTAGAAAAGTTTTGAAAAACTTAGGTCAATGCAATGATTTCAAGGCACAGAAAAGTAGGTGAAAAGCACTGTCGTTTCATTCAGATTTGCTGGCACAACTAGGTTAATGGCAGAAATAGACTCAAAAGAAAGAGTGTAAAAGGCAAACACAAAACAAGCGAGTGATGCCCGAGGTAACACCCTGAAATCATCCAACTCTAACACAACAGGACTGACTCGATACAACAAGACAGACTCGACTGACTCAATACAAAAGACTGACTCAATACAATACAACAAGACTGATCCAATACCCAAGTCAGAAAGTAAAATAAACAGCACTCACAAATTGCTCAAAACAGTGCGTGCCATCCACCATATCTGGAGTAAAATGAGCGCCATCAGTAGGTGGTTCATCCCCCAATCACATAGTCACATTATCCCCCTAGTTCATCGATCTGGTGCCGATAGACTTTGTAGGACCTAGTGCGGCGATGACCTCGTTGTCAATTAGATCTTGTATTTCATGGCGAAGACGAAAATAACTGTTAGTATCATGGTCGGCTTGTTGATGGAAGGCACAGTACTTGGTCGGATTATGCTTAGTCGGAAGGGGATCTGGGAGAGGCCGTGGCTCAAAGGGTTTGAGATGGCCTTATCCTATAAGGATTTGGAGAGCTTTGGACAAGGTTATGTAGAGCGGGGCGAAGACCCTCTGGCCTCGGGGTTGGTGCTTCAAGGTTTGTGGAGTTATGTTGGATGTACCGACAAAAGGGTTGGCAGGTGTTGACTGGGTTTGCTGATCTCCTTCGAGTGTAGGATTGAGCTGAAATGGGTGTTTCTAGTACGACAGCCCTTCTCCTGGCTTGCTCCTTAATTCAAAATGCTCTCATCCTGACTGGCAAAAGTGTCATCTACAGTCTTTGCAACAATTGCGAGCACATGCTGTTTGTTCAGTCCTTCAGCCTTCAAAGCCTCAATAGGCCACTGAAGATGTTCATAGGGACCAATGCCTACCCTATCCTTGTTCTTACCACTTGCCTCCACTTTGCCAAGGAATTGGGTCGCTATATCAGAGCGGAGCCCAGTTGTTGTCGACATGTCATTGCTCAGACCTGGGATGGCTTTAGGTTGGCCATTTTAAATTGCAGCTTGCCCCAAGATTGGAGAGCCTTTTGGCATGAAATTTCTGGCATGTGATGTGGTCGATGACGGAGCGAATATCCCAAAAGGCCAGATCTGCCACAGTTCTCTGAAGATCTTCAATCATGCTCATCAGTTCAGAAGTAGTGGGTTCATGGGTTTGAGATGATTGGGGTTCAAATGCACCCATCATACATAGGTCCGTATTTTCTGGAATGAACACCTCAGGCTTGGGTAAATGGGCTGGGGTGATGTATATACTGGGGTTATAGGTGGATGGCAGTGTACGGATTAAATTGAGGTGTTGAGGTAATAGGTTAGTGTTAGCTTGAGGTCCTTTTGGTGGAGCCATGATCTCTTCGTCAATAAGATCCTGAATCTTATGACAGAGGTGAATGCAACGGTTTGTATCATGACCGTGCTATTGATGATAGGCACAGTATTTAGCTGGGTCATATCTTGGTGGAAGAGGATTTGGAAGGGGTTGGGGTTCTAGGAGTTCTAGGTACCCTTTTTCTTGTAGCATTCTCAAAGCTTGAGAGAGACTTATGTAAAAAGGATGGAAATTTCGAGCTTGGGGCCGATTTGAGGTGGTTGGTTTTTGGCTATTGAGGGGAGTGGTGACTGTGTTTACTTCTAAGCATTTCACAACTATGCTACCATCAGTAGTAGCATTGGAACTGCAGACAACATTCTTCTTCAAAGGCTCATTATCTTCCACAAAGATCCCTTGTCTGATGGCATCCTCGATTTAAACCCCCGTTTCATGAAACTCTAGAAAGGTAAACAAAGGTAGAACGATCATCTTCTGCAGCAACTTGCCATGCAGATTCCGAACAATCATCCTGATCTGATCTTTGTCGGAAGGCCTTGTAGTCATCATCGAGGCCTTCGCTCTCCATCTCATCACGAACTCTGAGAAACCCTCCTTTGGCTCTTGGCGGGTGACTTCAAGATCACGAGTTGTGACCTTGATCTCTGTGTTGTAGGAGTATTGAGCCATAAAGGCCTCAGCTAACTTTTCCCAGTTCTGTTTCACTGGTTCCAGACATGGTTCAGCCGAAGAGAGGCAACTTCTGGACTGGGGTCAAACCCATTGGCCTTAGGATATCAGAAAACAAGCGGAGATGCACCATTGGGTCTCCAGAGCCATCGGAGTGGTCGATATGCGGCATTTTAAACCACTCTGATAAGGTAATTGCAGATTCAGTATACCCATCATCTAAATCCATGATGGAGTTCACTCCTTGTGCTTGTTTGAATAACTTCTCCAGTTTATTGACCTTAAGTGCAATTGAGTCAACCTCAAATTCAAAAGGAGCTTCGGTTTGATAGACAGGAGCTTTAAAGGCCTGTGCTGGGATTGGCTCTGCCAGATTACCCTAAGTCTCTTGGACATTAGAAGTATGGGCAGTGGCTCCAGGTGTCGGGTTACCCGTGGGAGATGCATGAGATACAGAAGCCACAGCCGGTTGTGGCTGTTGTTGTTGTAGCCGGGTTATCGCTTCGGCCTGACGAGCTGTGACCTCCGCTCGACGAGCAGCATCTTGCTGCAGTGCTTCAACTGTTTGCTGTAGGTGTTGCATGAGTTCTTCCACACTGACTGGGGGATACTGAGCCATGGGAATGGGTGATTGATCTTGTGCGGAGCTGAATGCAGACAACTGTTTCCAAACCAAACTAGACCTAGGTGAACTGAGGGGTGACTGCCGTAGAAACTGCACTGGTGAATTTTGCCTGACTCTCCTCCATCTTGTACCTGGGGGGGAAGTAAGGTAAACACAGGTTGCCTCTGAACAAATCCTGACCTGACAAAGTTTATCGATACAAGTCCAGAGTACCTGGGGGATATTGGAGCCTTCTGAAGCTATGGTTCCAGGACTACCTTGCAAAAGAGAAAACATACAGCATCTCAGCCTGGTTTCACTAGAACGAATATAAGCATAGCTGAGTGACTATGCTCTCTACTGAATTCTGCCCCAAAACAGATACCAATTTGGCAAACGATATGCACATCCCTGTACAGTTTCACTATAAAGCACATACCAGTTAATTGAGAGCCAAAACACCTCTATGATGGGGTAGGGTTACCCTGTCCTAGTTTTGTCAGGAACTAGGGTTTTACTATGCACAACAAGTGGCTTCACACAATCCTGCATTCGGGTAAGCAAACTGTCCTAGTTTGGAACAGTCTCTACGGCTTCTGATATACAACTAGGTCGATTGGTCAAAAGGGTACCTCAGCAAGACCACCTAATATACCTCTCACACCTAACACCGAGAAGTGAAAGGAGGATCAAACAATACAGCGGTAGTCCAGATCCAAGGGTTGTGTTCCCATCGTAGCAGAGCCTGCAACTGGTCAGCCTTTTGGCAAGCTTTTCCAAGCAAGCCTCCGGCAAATCGCTCAGGAATGACAGATGGCAAACACCATGACTTAGGCGTACCGATGCAAATGAAAAAGCAAAGAAACACGTAAGTGTAAATAAAATAACATATCATGAGTTCGAGTAGAGTTCTCTAAATCCCCAGCAGAGCCACCAGAAACGGTGGGCTCGCCCTTTTTTGGCACCCCGCCTTTCGGAAAAGGGCTTGAAAAGAAAGGCCTCACAGTTCGGACTCCAGCGGTTCTGAATCTAGTCTCACAAGTGCAATGTGAAACTAATAATTACCAAAGAGTCCAAATCCGACAAACCTTTTTGGAAAATTGATTTTAAATCAAATAATGCCAAAAATGAACTACTTTTCCAGATACAGAGTCGCCACCTAAATATTTTATTTTGGGAAAATTTAGGAAATCCTGACTCATGCCAATGGCCACGTGTCCGTCATCACCAAAGTTGCCTCGACTCGGGAACTAGGGTACTAGAGGGGAAGGTCCTGAAATGAGCACCCCTGCTCGCCTGATCAAAGATTGGCCTCTATTATCATAATATGTTTTTATATAGACATTATGTGTTATTGTTTCGGTTATTAATCTAACCTTACTATGTGATGCGCACGCATACAATTATAGACTACATCGCAAGAATTGGAACATTTCAAGTCATGTTTGTTTTGCGAAAATGGTTTGAATTTGTCACCCTCAAGTGGGCTAAGAAATGCGGATTTGCCACCTCAAGTGTGCTTAAAACATGATTTTGCCACTTAACAAAGTGGGCTTTAAAACTTACATTCGTTGAACTGTTTCCATTCAAACAACAAGCCTTCATCCACAAGCATTCATGCAGTTAAACATTTCAGCACATAGCCTCATAGCAAGCATGCGAAACAGGGGAGCACTCACACTCATGCAAGTATGCTAAAGCGTAAAACTTACTGAGTACTCCAAGCCAAAACAAAAGCTAGTTAGAAAATGCATGATCCTAACTATGCAACATGCCTAATGCAACGCATGCAATAATGCAATTAATAGGCTCGGCTACTAATATGGCATATGATTGCAACACTTTGATAACATGCTTTGAAACAGGCTTTGAAACACGTATTCAAAGAAGATATTGAAATTGTAATGCAGTTTAAATGACGCGCCGAGCCTTGGTGCATGCAAGCATAATGTATGCTAATTGAAATATGTCCCTAATCTAACCATCGGAAGCGATTAAATAAAAGGGAGAAAGACACGGGGTTGGAAGACATGCACACATGCATGCAAACTTATTGCAACATTACGCTCTCGCGAAGGAGGGTCCGAATGAATAAGCTAACTAGTTACGCTAATTAAGCTAACTATTACAAACCGAAACTAATTAACTATTCTAGTTAACTAATTATTACAAATCAAAATTGAATAACTAGCTACGCTAAGTTAATTAAATATTGCAAATTGGAATTGATTAACTAGTTACACTAACTAATTAAGCAAAGCAAGTAAATGGCCTCGAGGAGCGAGGGATGCATGCATGCTCAGCTACTCTTCCCGAAAATGCCACCACCTTGCCATTGCAGCCTCTGTTTGCACTTGCTTGAACACCAAAAGTACTGTCAGCTTCCGGAACACCACTGCTCCAACTTAGGAACACACTTGTGCAAAATTTCATTTCTGGCCGGTCGGCTACCAATGGTGGCTGTCGGTTACCATTGGTGGCCAGTCGGCTGATACAGGTGGCCGATCAGCCACTATTGGTGGCCGGTCGGCCACCCCTTCCTTGAACTTCTCTTTTTTGCTCTTGAAGCCAAGCACACTTTTAGGCTACAAAGCAAGCCAAGACTACCTTCTAGAGCTTAAAACAAGTCCCAAGGAACCTCAGCCCAAAGATAAGCAACTTTGGTTAAGGGTTGATAGGCAAACTAGAAGTGTATCTCTACTTGTATGCACAAAAGGAAGAGAGAGAGAAACCTAGAGAGAGAGGATTGTAGAGAGAGAGGCTCCCAAATCTTTCTAACCTTGAAAACAATAGAGAAGGCCCTCTATATATAGAAATACAAGAGCCTTGGTCGAAAATATTTGAATTAGAGACAGCTGGAGTAGTGTGATACAGCTGGAGGAAAATATCTGCAAAATCTGAGCTTTCTGGACACTTGTGGCCGACCGGTCACCATTGGTGGCCGACAAGAGTCGCTCCTGGCCGACCTATGGCCATCAAACTCCATTTGTGGCTGACACATAGCCAACAAGCTTCACTAGTGGCTGGAAAGCAAAAACTAGTTTCTGGCCCCAACTTCAATTAGGCATAGCTCCTTCATCTGGACTCCTTTGCAGGTCATTCTTGAGTCTAAATTGTAGCCCCGAAAGTTTTATTTCCAATGGTGACAGTCTCACATCAAAATTCCAAGTGTGCTAAGAGATAGCCTTATTTTAATGAAGACTACTCAGTTCGGTCCTAATCAGATTGATGCCCAACTTCAACCAGCCATAACTCCCTTATCCGGACTCGGCTTTAGGAGATTATTAAATGTAAAATGAAGCCCCAAAAGTCCACTTTCCAATGGTGGTGGCCTCATAGCTGAAATCCAAGTGTACAAAAGGATAGGCCTGATTTAACGAGGGACTCGACTCTCTCTTAATAGTTCATGCCCATTTTCTTCCCCAACTTGGTTTCTTCCCTCTCCTCTAATTTTCTTCAAATCCAAACCTCTAACCAAGATGTTTTAAATATTTTTTCAAAGAGTTCACCTCTCTTTCATTTATTTCCACTTTGTCCTTGCTCGGTTTACCAAAAAGCGCAACATTTAACGAAATGCGAGCCTCGGAACATCGTAGTGAAATTTTCAAAAAAAATATTTTGAAAGAGCGGGTTTTAAGGTCTAAAATCATTTTGGTCAAAATAGTCTTGGTCCAAAAAGGGGTGTAAGGTTGGGATTTGACGCTCTCATTGCCGAAGAAAATCAAACCTTTGCACAACACAACCTTCACCATCAAGTAAGAAATCAGTGGCGCCCAAGTCTTAAGGGCGGTCAAAAATGGGGTGTCTACACCAAAGAAAACTCGTAGGATAAGAACCTGACAATCTCTTCATCTGGAAATTCTAAGACAAAACACAATATTTCATTCATCCCTGCAAGAAACATGAATTCAAGAGAAACGCATTACGTCATGGAATACCAAGATACTCAACAATAGAAAAAGTGCCACACAAAACTACTTCCCCTTTTTGTTTGAAATTGACAAAGGGAAGCTAAGAAACTTGCACTTGAATAGTTGGTCCTTGCTCCCTCTCAATAGCTGCACCCCTAATGGCACGCCCTGAAAATTAACACAATATGTCACGAGCCAACCCAGATGCTTAGAGCTGAAATAGCAACTTATTAATTCTAATTGAACAAATTAAGTGGCGCCAGCGGAAGCGAAATAAAAGTAAGAAAATAATTAAAATGATAATTAACTCCATTAATCATCCTACTATTTAAATAAAGAGGAAATTCATCCATTGGCTTTTATATGATTATAGAAATATTTATTTTTGGTGAGTACCACCACGGGAGTCCCATGCTTTGGGGGACTTAAATAACCATTAGCCTCTAATTGATCACTTTGTGGCCTTCTGTTTGTTATGGATCTATTAACCTCTGTTCTGACTGTCACTCTAATAACCTCTGTTTTGTTCTGTTCTGTACCGTGGTTATGGTTATTTACCTACATAATTTCTGGATTTCAGTTTCTGCCACTTAAATAATTTGTTTATTCACATTACGTTATGTTCAATGTTTTAGTTTAAATTCCTATCCATGGTTATTTTGTGCCCCTATGCTCTTGGCATAATGTCTCTCACTCTGCTATGTGTTTATAGCTGTTACCTTTTTAGGTGATGAAATATAAGGAAGGATTACGACCTCGTGTAGTGGACCAACACAGAACTTGTTGCCAACATTTTTATTTTTATTTCTTTTCTTACTTTTTCTTCGTTTTATTGTCGATTTCCAAATAATAAAATAATAAAATCTGATGGATGAATTTCCTTTTTATTTAAATAGTAGGGTGGTTAATGGAGTTAATCATCATTTTAATTATTTTCTTACTTTTATTTTGCTTCCACTAGCACCACTTAATTTATTCAATTAGAATTAATAAGTTGCGATTCCAGCCCTAAGCATCCGAGGGTTGGGTCGTGACAAAGGTGGTATCAGAGCCAAGTTTCAACCAAAAGAAAAAATAATAATAATAATAATAAATAAATAAATAAATTGTTTTTACATGCAACGTTAGTCCTATGTAGAATCTTACGTTTGTACGATGACTAATTCTAGTGATGTAGGGATGTCCCAGTTTAGTCTTAGTGAGGAATTCTAGAATGAGTTCGAGGCTATAAGTTTGGAGGGGATCTTGGTAGAGCACCACGCTCCCACCTCGCCAGAAGGATGGGGAGACTCTAAAGACATAGTCAGGCGACTACATTTGGGCCTTGACTAACTGATGGGACGACCAATATATGTACAGGCCAATCCTGATGATATAGCATACCTATCATGGAGACAGATCCGTGCCTATACTCGAGGACAGTATCTCGAACCTACCCACGTAGTCGGCCTTGCCCCAGGACTAGACTACTCTTATTACATAGTTGGCCGTTTACTTTTGCATTTTGCTGAGAGGAGGGGAAATGTTTTTCTCAACAACTACATACTCACCGCTGTCCCCAATCCTTTGGACATTATTAATGTCCAGAATGTCGATTTTAGTAACGACTTAACATGTGTCGAGACACCTAAGTGGATTGTCGACTGAGCATTTTGGGGATACCTATAGTCCGTCCCCCTTTATACAGTTCAGACAGCATGGGTCTATTTCAGGGTAGTGCAGCTGCGATGAGAATTCGAGCTTCTCATGCAGCAGTATTTTCCATGGTTGTTTGACTAGACGCCGGAGATAGGAATCCTTTTTGTGAGCTAACCATGATTAATTCTAATCCCTATTTTTGTATTCAAGGATTAGACACAAGGATTAGACACTAACATAACTTTGAACTTTCGGATAAGAATGTAGTACTAACACTATATTTGTATCAATAGGAAAGCTGGTGTTATATATATACATGATGCTTTATGCATATGATGCCGCGTTCATTAAATTAATTCTCCTAAATTTACCTTATAGTAATGACCAATGATAATAATGAAATCGGATCATCAGTCAACGGAGCAGAGTTAATGGAAAGAATCATGGAAAGAGCAGTGACTAGCTTTCTGCAAGCCCTACAAACCAACATAAACAACGGAATACCAAAACGGCGAGAAAAGCCGATTACGATAAAACAGTTCCAGGATCTGAAGCCCACTATATTCACCGGCAGTTCAAACCCATTGATAGCAGAAGCTTGGGTTAAGGACATGGAAAAGATTTTTCGCGTGCTGCCTTGCATAGAAAGACAGAAGGTAATTTTTGCCACTTTCACTTTCAAAGATAATGCATAAGAATGGTGGCTTCTCACCCTAGATAAAGAAGAAATCGTGACTTAGGCAAGATTCTTGGAAGTATTTTATGAAAAACACTTTCCAGATTCATTGCGAGAACAAAAGGTATTAGAATTCATACATCTAAAGCAAGGAACAATGTCGGTGGCCGAATATGAAAGCAAATTCACTCAACTAGCTCCCGATTCGTAACATATGTCATTCCCACTGAAGCCCGAAAAGCTAGGAAGTTCGAAGCTGGCTTAGGTGATGACATCAGAAACAACATTGAAGTTCTAAAGAAGCCAACATATGCAAAAGTAGTGCATCGAGCATACATTACCGAAAAAGGGATTAAAGCCTTGCGCTCCGGGGAACCAAGTAAAAAGAAGCGATTTTGGGAAAGAGACCATAGAAGATCTGGTATTGCGCCTCCCAAGAAGGTAAATACGGGCTCAACTAGTCCAGGCAATCATGGTCCTACTAACCCCCAGAAGTGGCACCATTCCAAATTGCCCTACGTGTGGGAAGACTCATAGGAAACAATGCCATCGAAGCACAGGAGCATGTTTTAGATGCGGTCAAGTTGGCCACTTGCAGCGAGATTTTCCAAAGTTTACCAATAGGCCCCTTTGAACCAACCCAAAATCTGCAGTACCTAGAGGAGTGAGGAAAGACCAAAAACGCCAAGGAAGAGCTTTTGCCTTGGTGCCTGGAAACCCAAAAATTACTGAGAATGTTGTGTCACTTACACTTTTTGTCTGTAGTCATTAACTCATGTTCTCATTGACTTTAGTTCCACTCATTCTTTTGTTGCACCACATTTTGCTTCCAAGTTAGCATCAACACCTGAACCCTTAGGATATATACTGTCGGTGTCCTTTTCTTCTAGTAATTCTGCCCTTGGTACTGATGTGTACAAATCTTGTGCTATATCCTTAAAAGGTGAAACCTTATACGTAGACTTGATTCCCCTACGCATTGGTAACTTCGATGTGATCTTAGGAATGAATTGGCTAGCTACCAACCACGCATCTATCAATTGCAAAGCTAAAAAGGTCTCCCTTCGGTTACCAAACTAACTCAAGCTTATTTTTAATGGAACTGGAGTTTCCACCCCTCCATGTATTATATCCTCCATAACAGCCCAACGGCTTTTAAGAAAGGGTTGTTGTAATTATTTCTGTTATGTGATCGATACTCAATAAGAGGCCCTCACCATTGATGCAATCCCCGTGGTTCGAGAATTCCCAGATGTCTTTCCTGAGGACCTACCTAGTACCCCTGTTGACCGGGAAATTGAATTCACCATTGAAACCCAACTTGGTACACAACCAATATTAAAAGCTCCTTACCGTATGTCAATGATGAAATTGAAAGAACTGAAGATCCAACTCTAGGAACTACTAGACAAAGGCTTCATTCGACCCAGTACCTCGCCCTGGGGAGCTCCAGTACTGTTCATAAAGAAAAAGGATGGCACGATGACGTTATGTATCGATTATCGGGAGCTAAACATGGTCACCATCAAGAATCGGTACCCTCTGCCACTAATCGATGACTTGTTCGATCAACTTCAAGGCGCCTAAGTATTCTAAAAAATTGACTTGCGTTCTAGCTACAATCAACTAAAAGTCAAAACGGGAAGCATTGAAAAGACTGCCTTTAGAACAAATTACGGGCACTACGAGTTTCTCGTCATGCCATTTGGCATCACAAATGCTCAAGCAGCCTTCATGGACCTCATTAACTGAGTGTTCAAACCATATCTTGATGAGTTCGTCATTGTCTTCATTGACGATATTCTCATATACTCCAAGTCACCGAAGGACCATGAGCAGCACTTGCGAACAGTTCTGCAAACATTATGTGAGCACAAGCTTTATGCTAAGTTGAAGAAATGTGAATTATGGATCACTAGTGTACACTTCCTCGGTCACGTCATTAACAAGGATGACATCTCAGTCGGTCCCTAAAAAGTTATAGTAATCATAGATTGGTCACAACCTACTAACATGTCTGAAATTTGAAGCTTCTTGGGTCTAGCCGGCTATTACCGACGTTTCGTTCAAGATTTCTCAAAGATAGCATCACCTTTGACTTAGCTAACTGAGAAGAACACACCTTTTGAATGGATTGACAAACAAGAACGTTGCTTCCAAAAGTTAAAAAGTAGACTTGTGTCAGCTCCTATACTAGCCCTCCTTACGGGAACAGATGAGTTCGTAATTTATAGTGATGCCTTATACAATGGTTTGGGTTGCGTTCTTATGCAAAATGGGAAAGTCATTTCATATGCCTCACGTCAACTAAAGACTCACGAGAAGAACTACCCAACCCATGATCTAGAATTGGCTGCAGTGATCCTCGCCTTCAAGATTTGGTGGCATTATCTCTATGGAGTAACCTGCAAGATTTACACTAATCACAAGAGTCTTAAATATTTGTTTACACAGAAAGAACTGAATATGAGGCAACGACAATGGCTAGAATTTATGAAGGACTATGATGCAGAAATCCATCACCATCCAAGCAAAGCTAACGTAGTAGCAGATGCACTAAGTCAAAACACGACCAGAAGTTTGGCATGTACCCTCCTTCCCCATAAGATCAATGGATTGCTCACCAACATAATTGTGGAACTTGTGTTGATAGAAGTGTGACGCCCAAAAAAATTTTTTTTTTTTTGGAACATCGAGGGAAGTTAAAGAAACAAAATGACTTAATAAACTAAAAAATTGACATCTTAATAGAGCATTCCAACTCTCGTACATAACCAAGGGTTCAAATAATATTAAATAAAAAAAACTTAAAATTTTCCAACACAACATCAAATGAAATTATAAGGTCCTTAATAGCTAAGATATAAGATAATAAAGTTATTCGACTTTAGTCATGATTTCAAGTCAGCCAAGGCTCTACGTTAGCGTCAACTCCATTTCAGCTTCAATTATTTCCTCGCCAAAACCTGGCATAAAACGCCAGGGCAACAAAAATATATGCCATGAGTTTTGCAACACAGTAAGAAAACATAACCAACCTACCATTCTTTTTAAGAGAAAAATAATAAGATTCTAAACATGAGATAACAATATAATTGTACACATAAATTACAACCATTAGGATAATTTTCAGTAATTTTAATAAATTAGGTGACACTCGAAATCTCACCACAGAGATTTAACTTACCAATCACCAAGCATGGCAACGGTTAATTTGAAACCCTCCCTTGGTCAAATATTTAAGTGTTACCAATCGTAACTACCAGGGATGCCCACGTCCGGAGTTATATACCCAAGTAGTGGCATCCATGGTCTGCCCCAAGGAACCGGTCTGCCAGGGGTACGTAACCTCCCTATGTGCCACCTGCACATCCATCCTTATTCCAAAACCGAATACCGAAAAGGGTTCAAATAAGTCCCGTGCCATCTTAGGATTTCGCGACACAATTTACACGAGAATTCTCAAAACCAGGGCTCACCCTGAATACCCGGTATTAACCCTTCATCAGTAACCCATTATATACCGTTAATCCTTTTGGTTAATTTATATATTAAACACAAATTATTCAAGTCTCAATCACCAATAACGTTATACCAACTAAAGAAAACTCCCAACATAAAATATTATGCATGTCACCCAATAATAGTTCAATGTACAAAATTTAGCAAACAGTTATTTAAAACCATGGTATGAACATAATAACTTAAATACAAGAAATAAACCATAAATGCACACCTGCACAAATTTTTGATTTACTAAATTAGTATAATATGAAAGTGGTGATTTTATCCTGTTCAGAAAAATTTTCAGAATATATATCTTGAAAGTAAAATTTTAAATACATGACTTATACAACTCTAAAATTCATATCAATCTACAGAATAATCCGTAAACATGTTATGGTCATTTTTCAGAAAGAATTTTCCAAAAATAAATTATGAATAATTCTTAAAAATTCCAAGGGTGTTTATGACACAGATTTGTCACATTTCCTTATATTAATTCCATGCTTAAATTTATAGATCAAACCCATAATCTAAAAATTTATCATGAAACTAGACTTCTCAAATTTTATCTTTTAGTTAGAAATTACCAGATTTGGCTTAGTATAGAATTTTAAATAAATTTTCAAATACATGGTAAAATCTGTCATACAGTTTCAGATTTAGTTAAAAATTTGTATAAATTCGTAGAAAGCTCAAAAATTGTTTTCAAAATTTATAGATAAACTAGACATCATTATCAACAACTTTGTAGAAGAAATCATCTCAAAATTTTGAGTATAAAATTATCTAAAAATTCGGGTAAATATGCTGGCAGATTCAAAACAAATTATTCTCAACACAGTTTCAGATTTAGTTAAAAATTTGTATAAATTCGTAGAAAGCTCAAAAATTATTTCCAAAAATTTCTGGACAAACTAGACATCATTATCAACAACTTTGTAGAAGAAATCATCTCGAAGTTTTGAGCATAAAATTATCTAAAAATTCGGGTAAACATGCTGGCAGATTCAAAACAAATTATTCTCAACACAGTTTCAGATTTAGTTAAAAATTTGTATAAATTCGTAGAAAGCTCAAAAATTATTTCCAAAACTTTCTGGACAAACTAGACATCATTATCAACAACTTTGTAGAAGAAATCATCTCGAAGTTTTGAGTATAAAATTATCTAAAAATTCGGGTAAACATGCTGGCAGATTCAAAACAAATTATTCTCAACACAATTTCAGATTTAGTTAAAATTTTGTATAAATTCGTAGAAAGCTCAAAAATTATTTCCAAAATTTTTTGGACAAACTAGACATCATTATCAACAACTTTGTAGAAGAAATCATTTCGAAATTTTGAGTATAAAATTATCTAAAAATTCGGGTAAACATGCTGGCAGATTCAAAATAAATTATTCTCAACACAAAATTCCTATATATATAAAATTTCTATTTATGAGTAGTCATTTTAATCACAAGGAAGTAATCTGAAAATTTCACTAATAAAAAGAAATGAGAGGGTTTTCTTACTTAGTAATAGGGTGACAAAATGGTTGAGAATTTTGGCTTCCTTAATCTCCTACTCTTCTTCCTCTCCTATCACTAAGCTTGGTTGCTTCAGGGATTTTTCTCTTCCTTTTTTTTTTTTCTCACCGAATGCTTGCATGCACCCCCAGACAATGAAGGCTTGCATGCATATATATATATATATAGAATGCTTGGTTCACAAATCTCTCTCTCTCTCTCTCTCTCTCTCTCTCTCTCTCTTTCTTTCTCTTCATTCTAAGTTTTCTTTCTCTTAATTCCAAGAGCATCATTAGCTCTCCTTCCCTAAACAAGCATGCAAATCAACATGTGGAAAGCCTCCACCAAATTTCTAAAAAAGGTTTGATTCCCTTCTCTTTTTTTTTTTCTTTTTTTTTTTTTTTTTTTGTATTTGTATTTGTGTGGGTTTTTGAAAATTGATACACTAAGATTTTTAACTAAGGTATTTAGTAAGAATAATTATTATATCGAATCCTAATTAAAATAATTTATAAACAACAAATATTGAACACCCACAAAATTATTATTCTTAATAATGTCTTTGTTAGTGATTGAATTGAGTCAATTTAAAACTAACTTTTACACTAATATATTTTTCAAATAAACTCTGGATAAAATTATTTAATTAATTAATTATTATTATTATTATTATTTTTAAGAATAATTAAATGTGGGTTTTCACAATCTGCCCTCCTAAAAAAAAATTTCGTCCTCGAAATTAATTCGTACCTTTAGACTCGAAAAGATGAGGGTGATTGGCACGTATCATATCTTCTCGCTTACACATTGACTCTTTCGTCCCACGATGCTGCCACCACACTCGCACCAAGTGAATAGCTTTGCCTCACAGTTTTTTTTTTCGTCGATCCATAATCTTTATAGGTCTTCCCTCAAAACCTACATCTTCATTGAGATCAATCTCTCTCCAGTTGATAACACGGGAGGGGTGTGGCTCATATTTCCATAACATTGAGATGTGAAAAATTTTGTGCCTTGATGAATGCTACCTCCTGATCGTACTTTTGTGATTCCAACATCTCGCTCAAAATTTTAGGCGTAACAATTTGATCACCAAGGTAAGCCTTTTCTTCTTGAACCCCCATCTGCACCCCAAATTCATTGAGTGTTCCAACCATATTCCATTCTCTAAGTGCTAAACTAGTAACAATTTCTCTATTCTTGCGACTTAGCGCATCTGCTACCACGTTAGCCTTGCCGAGATGATAGAAAAGGGTAAGCTGGTAATCCTCGAGATACTCCATCCAACGTCTCTGACGCATGTTCAGATCCTTTTAGGTGAACAGGTATTTCAAGCTTTTGTGATCAGTGAATATCTCAAACTTTTCATCATACAATTAGTGTCTCCAAATTTTGAGTGCGTGAACTATAGTTGCTAACTCTAAGTCATGGGTGGGATAATTCTTCTCATGGTTCTTTAATTGCCTTGATCCATATGCCACCACCTTGCCATTCTGCATCAATACGCATCCCAGACCTTCTTTGGAAGCATCACAATACACGTTGTACCCAACGTCACGTTCTGGCACTATGAGAATAGGGGCACTCGTCAATCTTTTCTTAAGTTCTTGGAATGAATTTTCACAAGACTCGTTCCATTCAAACTTTACCCTCTTTTGAGTCAAATGTGTCATTGGTTTGGCCAATTTTGAAAAGTCTTGAATGAATCTTCGATAGTAACCAGCCAATCCTAATAAACTACGAATCTCAAATGTTGTTCATTAAGCTCATGAACACGCCTGGTGCATAGGTTAGTTCGAATGGCATCACTACGAGTTCATAGTGGACGTAACGCGTTCGAAACGCAGTCTTAAGAATATCTTCCTCCCGAACACGCAAAAAAAGAAAAAAAAAAAACTCAAAATGCATGGATGTAGGGATACGAGGTTTCGAACCCCTGTCCTCAGGCTTAGTCTCTTGCTCTTTCAACCACTAAGCCACGCCACTCCTGTTACAAAAGATTCAAACAAATATATATATATATATATATAGGTGTACGAGACACATAATAAAAAAAAAAAAAAAACCAAAACAAAACAAAAGAAACACTCGTTGCTATGGGGGCTCGAACCTCTAACCTCAGGCTTAGCCTTTCAATCCTCAACAGCCGAACCACGGAACCCAAGCCACTCTTGTGACCAAATATGTAAACAAATATATATATACATAGATATACAATTCATATACATATACGCATACAACTCTCCCTCTTCTTTCTCTTCCTTTGAAAACTGCGTTTGACACGCGGGCTTGCTTTTGCGTCGGCTGGCCGACAAAAGTAAGCCTCCTCGATTTGCAAGCTTGCCTTGGCTCTCTCTCCCTCCTTGTCTTCTTCCCTTCTGTCTTCTTCTTCTTCTTCTTCATCACTCTTTTCTCTTCTTCTTAATGACTCTCTTCTTCTGTCTCTTCTCCATCACTCTTCCATTCCCTTCTTCTCTTCCTCTTCTATTTTCTGCCATTTCTCTACGACTCCCTTCTTTCTTCTCTCTTACTATACATGGCTTCGTCTCGCCCCCTCTCTCTTTTTCCAGATCTTAATGATCCATCGAGCTCCTCTGGGCCAAGTGCCTCTGCTCTTACTCATCCTAGTCTTCTTACACTAACAGTTGAGCAAGTGATGGCTGCTCAAACTGATATTGAGGCCAACCACTACACGTTGAAGTCGTGTATGGAGACAGTGGCCGCGGTCACTAACCTGTCTCACCGTCTGCAAAACAAGTCGTGTGAGGTACATCGGGTTAACGCCCAACTCACTTTGCTTCAGCATATGTATAAGGATGCGCGAGCGGAGATTTGTGCGCTGAAGGCAGAGAACAAAGAACTGAAACGGAAGGCTACCTCCATGGAGAATAAAGAGGTAAAACGACAAGCCACTTGTATGGCCCAGTTCGGAGTGCCGTCGTATTTTACCTTTGATGGTCGGCGAAGAGTTAACTCTCTTGGTGAAAATACTGAGGCAAGGCCTTCTCTTGGGGAACACACTGAGGCAGGGCCTTCGAAGGTCTCCCATAACGAAATTGAGATGAAGAAAACAACGGGAGGGTCAAGAAAATGAGGTCGGCGTATGGCCGTTTGCCGGAGGAGAAAGAAGAACATGATCCCTCCTTTTTTCTTTTTTCATTTTTTTTTTTGAAGTCTCTTTAATCGGGGATGTCCTCCCCAGACTGCAATAAAATCAGTTTAGGTTCTGTACATCAATGGCGTGACTGACACATCAATCTGAATTTGAAAATAATTTTGTTTGATTTGAATTTGAGAATGATTGAATTTGAACTCTGAATTGGACATTGATTCCATACTGACCTGAATCACAAAATAACTTAACGAAAGAAAAACGAAGCAAAACAATCCAACACATTTACATACATTAACTGGTATAAATACACTGACTAGCATAAATACCCTGACCGGTATGAGTACACTGACTAGGTGACTCGAGTTGGGGAGAAGATAGAATCACTGACTCAACTATGCCCCTAATTCATTGCCTTTTTTTTTTTTAAAAAAAAAAAAAATGTTTTGATCAACGTGAGACTTAGATTAGCCTAAAGCTCGCATAAACTATGAGTCACACCAAAAGAGTTCTAACTGGTAACTCTAAGCAAAAGGTTGGTACAGAAGTAATAAAGATAACAAAATACAAAGTGGCTATAACAACAACATCGATTAACATAAGGACCAAATGGAATACGGATGAACAATACAATAGAATGGATAACATTATAGTTTTGGACTTTAATGTGGTCAAGATCATAGAGGAAGTGACTAAACTAGATATCTAACTTGAAACTACGTTGGCCATACGTGTTTCAAAATAAATATCCAAGATTTGTCACTGAGTAAAGAAATTGTGACTGTTTACAAGAATTCTAGTACTAGATAGGATAATCAAGCCTAAAAGGTTGTCAATTTAACAATGGTGGAACTGAAAAATAAAATGATAATGACTTAATCTTGAATATGAAGGACATCAACCAAAGGTTATACATATGAGATACGGAAATGACGATCAACACAAAACTCGTAAGAATAATAGTGACCCTCCCTATATATATATAGTATCTAATAAGCTGCATGTCTCGTTCAGGATTAAGTCCACTCCCTTACGTAGGTGATCGTTAAATTGTTTGGAGTCGAAACACATGAAGCGACGATTATAAATCTGAAACATGTTCTCTTGAGTCGATTTTACTATGCTCGAAATCCGAATAACGTCCTAAAGTTGGTCAAGAAAAGTTCATTTTCGATGTCTTTTAATCAGTAAAACAGATAGTATTATCATAATATAACCTAGTCGGGGTAAAGTTATTTCTAACGGCAGGCCGAAACACGTGGGTAATGTAGATCACATAAGTCTATTCTCTTAAGCGTGACACTTAACTCAAATTCAGATTAATCCTCTTCAGATAATCCTTAAGTATTATATACTAATGCCCTCGGGTGCAAAAAAAAAAAAAGTTAGAGTGACTACACCAATCATCACTTTTACAACAGACTCCTCAAAAAAAAATTTATTTTATTTTATTTATTTATTTATTTATTTTTTTTCAGTAAAGAAAACTTGAACCAACAGTCTCAGATCATCTAGAGTCGCAGGCTAAGTACGTGGGTTAAGGGTTGTACCTAAGCTCTGATACCATGTTGTGACGCCCCAAAATTTTTTTTTTTTTTGGAACATCAAGGGAAGTTAAAGAAACAAAATGACTTAATAAACTAAAAAATTGACATCTTAATAGAGCATTCCAACTCTCGTACATAACCAAGGGTTCAAATAATATTAAATAAAAAAAACTTAAAATTTTCCAACACAACATCAAATGAAATTATAAGGTCCTTAATAGCTAAGATATAAGATAATAAAGTTATTCGACTTTAGTCATGATTTCAAGTCAGCCAAGGCTCTACGTTAGCGTCAACTCCATTTCAGCTTCAATTATTTCCTCGCCAAAACCTGGCATAAAACGCCAGGGCAACAAAAATATATGCCATGAGTTTTGCAACACAGTAAGAAAACATAACCAACCTACCATTCTTTTTAAGAGAAAAATAATAAGATTCTAAACATGAGATAACAATATAATTGTACACATAAATTACAACCATTAGGATAATTTTCAGTAATTTTAATAAATTAGGTGACACTCAAAATCTCACCACAGAGATTTAACTTACCAATCACCAAGCATGGCAACGGTTAATTTGAAACCCTCCCTTGGTCAAATATTTAAGTGTTACCAATCGTAACTACCAGGGATGCCCACGTCCGGAGTTATTTACCCAAGTAGTGGCATCCATGGTCTGCCCCAAGGAACCGGTCTGCCAGGGGTACGTAACCTCCCTGTGTGCCACCTGCACATCCATCCTTATTCCAAAACCGAATACCGAAAAGGGTTCAAATAAGTCCCGTGCCATCTTAGGATTTCGCGACACAATTTACACGAGAATTCTCAAAACCAGGGCTCACCCTGAATACCCGGTATTAACCCTTCATCAGTAACCCATTATATACCGTTAATCCTTTTGGTTAATTTATATATTAAACACAAATTATTCAAGTCTCAATCACCAATAACGTTATACCAACTAAAGAAAACTCCCAACATAAAATATTATGCATGTCACCCAATAATAGTTCAATGTACAAAATTTAGCAAACAGTTATTTAAAACCATGGTATGAACATAATAACTTAAATACAAGAAATAAACCATAAATGCACACCTGCACAAATTTTTGATTTACTAAATTAGTATAATATGAAAGTGGTGATTTTATCCTGTTCAGAAAAATTTTCAGAATATATATCTTGAAAGTAAAATTTTAAATACATGACTTATACAACTCTAAAATTCATATCAATCTACAGAATAATCCGTAAACATGTTATGGTCATTTTTCAGAAAGAATTTTCCAAAAATAAATTATGAATAATTCTTAAAAATTCCAAGGGTGTTTATGACACAGATTTGTCACATTTCCTTATATTAATTCCATGCTTAAATTTATAGATCAAACCCATAATCTAAAAATTTATCATGAAACTAGACTTCTCAAATTTCATCTTTTAGTTAGAAATTACCAGATTTGGCTTAGTATAGAATTTTAAATAAATTTTCAAATACATGGTAAAATCTGTCACACAGTTTCAGATTTAGTTAAAAATTTGTATAAATTCGTAGAAAGCTCAAAAATTGTTTTCAAAATTTCTGGATAAACTAGACATCATTATCAACAACTTTGTAGAAGAAATCATCTCAAAATTTTGAGTATAAAATTATCTAAAAATTTGGGTAAATATGCTGGCAGATTCAAAACAAATTATTCTCAACACAGTTTCAGATTTAGTTAAAAATTTGTATAAATTCGTAGAAAGCTCAAAAATTATTTCCAAACATTTCTGGACAAACTAGACATCATTATCAACAACTTTGTAGAAGAAATAATCTCGAAGTTTTGAGTATAAAATTATCTAAAAATTCGGGTAAACATGTTGGCAGATTCAAAACAAATTATTCTCAACACAGTTTCAGATTTAGTTAAAAATTTGTATAAATTCGTAGAAAGCTCAAAAATTATTTCCAAAAATTTCTGGACAAACTAGACATCATTATCAACAACTTTGTAGAAGAAATCATCTTGAAGTTTTGAGTATAAAATTATCTAAAAATTCGGGTAAACATGCTGGCAGATTCAAAACAAATTATTCTCAACACAGTTTCAGATTTAGTTAAAATTTTGTATAAATTCGTAGAAAGCTCAAAAATTATTTCCAAAACTTTCTGGACAAACTAGACATCATTATCAACAACTTTGTAGAAGAAATCATCTCGAAATTTTGAGTATAAAATTATCTAAAAATTCGGGTAAACATGCTGGCAGATTCAAAATAAATTATTCTCAACACAAAATTCCTATATATATAAAATTTCTATTTATGAGTAGTCATTTTAATCACAAGGAAGTAATTTGAAAATTTCACTAATAAAAAGAAATGAGAGGGTTGAGAAGGTTTTCTTACTTAGTAATAGGGTGACAAAATGGTTGAGAATTTTGGCTTCCTTAATCTCCTACTCTTCTTCCTCTCCTATCACTAAGTTTGGTTGCTTCGGGGATTTTTCTCTTCCTTTTTTTTTTTCTCACCGAATGCTTGCATGCACCCCCAGACAATGAAGGCTTGCATGCATATATATATATATATATATATAGAATGCTTGGTTCACAAATCTCTCTCTCTCTCTCTCTCTCTCTCTCTCTCTCTTTCTTTCTCTTCATTCTAAGTTTTCTTTCTCTTAATTCCAAGAGCATCATTAGCTCTCCTTCCCTAAACAAGCATGCAAATCAACATGTGGAAAGCCTCCACCAAATTTCTAAAAAAGGTTTGATTCCCTTTTTTTTTTTTTTTTTGTATTTGTATTTGTGTGGGTTTTTGAAAATTGATACACTAAGATTTTTAACTAAGGTATTTAGTAAGAATAATTATTATATCGAATCCTAATTAAAATAATTTATAAACAACAAATATTGAACACCCACAAAATTATTATTCTTAATAATGTCTTTGTTAGTGATTGAATTGAGTCAATTTAAAACTAACTTTTACACTAATATATTTTTCAAATAAACTATGGATAAAATTACTTAATTAATTAATTAATTATTATTATTATTATTATTTTTAAGAATAATTAAATGTGGGTTTTCACAAGAAGAGATTAGAACACGCTAATGTGAAGATAAACTTCTGAAGAAAAAATACGAAGAGTAAGTGGATACGCCCGATCCTGATTTCATTATAAGCAATGGGATGCTAAAATTTCAAAATCGAATTTGCATACCCAACATTCCGAAACTCAAGAAAAAGATATTAGTGGAAACTCATAGCGCAAGGTTTACAATCCATCCTAGTAATACAAAGATGTACCACGACTTGAAGGAACACTATTGGTGGACAGGAATAAAAAAAGATATAGTAAGCCACGTCTCCAAATGCTTGCATTGCCAATAGGTTAAAGAAGAACATCAGAGACCTGCAGGAATGCTGCAACCACTCCCTATTCTTGAATGGAAATAAGAACACATTACTATGGACTTTGTGGTTGGTTTACCACAGTCAGTCTCGAAGAAAGATGTAATATGGGTTATAGTAGACCGATTAACGAAGTTGGTGCATTTTCTACCAATGAAAATCACGTACTCCCTTTCTAAGTTCGCCATCATGAAAATCATTCGTTTGCATGGTACCCCAGTTTAAATCATGTCTGATCGAGACCCCCATTTCGTGTCTCACTTCTAGAACAAATTGCAAGAAGCCTTGGGAACAACTCTGAAGTTTAGCATTGCTTATCACCCGCAAACTAATGGACAATCCGAAAGAACAATCCAGACTTTGGAAGACATGTTACATATGTACGTGTTAGACCTTGAAAGTAGCTGGGATGAACACTTATCTTTAGTGAAATTTGCCTATAACAGCAGTTACCAAGCAAGCATTGGAATGGTACCATGCGAAGCACTCTATGGAAGGAGATGTCGATCACCTCTATGTTGGACGGAAGTCGGAAACAGGAAGTTGATAGGCCCTGAAATTGTGCAACTAACGAGTGATAAAATTCAACTCATCCAAGAGCGAATTCTTACTGCCTAGAGCCACCAGAAAAGCTATGCAGATACATAGAGACAGGACTTGGAATTTCAAATAAGAGATCATGTGTTTCTAAAGATCTCACCAACAAGAGGGGTTATCCGATTTGGAAAGCGAGGAAAGTTAAACCCACATTACATCGGGCCATTCAAGATACTAAAAAGGACTAGACTTGTGGCATATCGCCTTGCACTGCCACTTGAACTATCCAAAGTCCATAATGTGTTTCACGTTTCGATGCTTTGACGATATCTTCGAGATCCAGAGCATGTTGTCGATTATGAGAACTTGGAAGTTTAAAAAGATCTCTCTTATGAAGAACAACTAGTGCAGATTCTCGATCGACGCGATCAGGTTCTCCGAAACATGACTATACCTCTTGTAAAAGTCTTATGGAGGAATCATCGAGTCGAAGAATCAACATGGGAAACTGAAAGTCAAATGCGGACCAAATACCCATACCTCTTCGAAAATCCAGGTACGTCGAGTTTGAGGACAAACTTTTATTTAGGAGGGGAGAAATGTGACACCCCAAAAATACCACGAAAAAAAAAACAATAATTAAAATAAAATATTGAATATTGAGGGTATGTGATAAAGTGTAATTTAATAAGTGATATAAAGCTAAGGAAAGCAAAAGAACATTTTGAGATAAATATTAATCTTAATAGATAAGGATTTGGGATCATGGAAAAAGATTTGGGAACGTGTCCAGAGCAACGTGTCTTAGGAGGGCAATTAAGAGATACCACCTGTCACACCTAGTAAACAATGGGGGGTGAGTCATCAGAAGGCTAATGATGAAAATGGGGTGAATCAGCATTAACCTCGAGGTATACAAGGGGTGCATTGTTTATCATCACAACAAAAATATATATATATATATATATATATAACGGAGAGGCCGCATACAAATAGGGGATACAGATATCTGTGATTTAAAATTTGTTTAGACTAGAGGAGGAAAGAAGTGCTTTATTGCTTTTATTGATGATTACACTTGATATTGCTATGTTTACTTATTAAGAAGTAAAGATGAAGCCGTAGAAGCTTTTAGGTAATATAAACTTGAGGTTGAAAATCAATTTGGCAAAACTATAAAGATAATGAGAAGTGACAGATGTGGTGAGTATGATGCACCATTTGAGGAATTTTGTTCTAAACATGGTATCATTCACCAAACCACTGCACTCTATTCTCCTTAGTCAAATGAAGTTGCTGAGAGAAAGAATCGAACTTTTAAAGAGATGATGAATGCCATGTTGATTAGTTCAGGGTTACCTCAGAACCTGTGGGGGGAGGCGGTTTTGTCTGCTAACTTTATCATTAACAAGGTACCCCACAAGAAACTCAATCAAACACCTTATGAATTATGGAAAGGTCGACAACCTACCTACATTTACTTCAAAATGTGGGGGTGTTTGGCCAAGGTGGCAGTCCCTAGTCCTAAAACAACTAAGATACAACCAAAAAGCATTGATTGTGTGTTCATTGGTTATGCAAATAATAGTAGTGCATATAGATTTTTAGTTCATAGATCTGAAAATCCTGATATGCATGTAAACACTATTATTGAGTCAAGAAATGCATCATTTTTTGAACATATTTTTCCATGCAAGGAAACTGAAGAGACAAGTTCAAATAAAAAAAACTTTTGATATTACTATGGGTAGCAGTGAAGACCATGATGATAATGAATCAGATGAACCTAGACGTAGCAAGAGGGCTAGGATCTCTAAATCATTTGGTCCAGATTTTCTGACATACCTGTTAGAAAATGAGCCTTAAAACTTCGAGGAAGCAATGTCAAGTTTTGAAGCTCCGTTGTGAAGAGAGGCTGTGAATAGTGAAATTGAATCAATATTGCAAAATCATACTTAGGAACTGGTGGATCTTCCACCAGGGTGTAAATGTCATGACCCGAACCCGCCCCCAAGGGTTAAGGACATAACCGGCCAGTAATCATGAGATTACCTACGGCCTCAAACCAAGCCAAACGTATTTTAACAGAGTTAATGGGGGCCAAATGGAAGCAATTTAAAACTTTGTCCATAGAGCTGTGCTTACATGGCACATCATAACAAACCATACATATGCACATTAATAACTCACATCAAAATATGTACTACACAAAGCTCTGTACATACAAGATCATGTAGGTCTAAGTCAGCCGAACAAAACTATATACAACATATTCAAAGACTTCGCCCATGTGACAAAATAAACAGAATGACAAAAAGGTGAAGACGGGTCTCGTGCGTGAGACGCAAGGGCTGACTCTTCAAAACCTTTGTTGTTCCTTACAGACTTCACTGGGGCTGGGTTTGGACTTCTCTTGGCTCACCTACAAACACATGAATGAGCGTGAGCGATAGCCCAGTGAATAATATCAAATAAAGAAGTTATACGAACGATATGTAGAACAACATACTTTAAACGGCCTTGGGCCCAATTCATATTTCTATTTAACATATACGCGCACAATTTAAATCAAGTGGCTGTAGTTCCAAACATACTGGCCCTTGGCCCATTTATCTTTCATTTGTCAAACTGGCCTTTGGCCCATTCAGACTTTTATGTCAAACTGGCCTTTAGCCCATTCATTCATGTCAAACTGGCCTCTGACCCATTCATTCGTGTCAAACTGGCCTCTGGCCCATTCATTCATGTCAGACTGGCCTCTGGCCCATTTATTCATGTCAAACTGGCCTCTGGCCCATTCATTCATTCATTTATTTCAGACTGGCCTTCGGCCCATTCAGTTATTCATATCAAACATTTGTCCACAATTCAAACTAGCAACTTATAAGGCTTATAAGGACATAAGCAATTAGACAAATGACAAGCTTCAAAATATCGATATTACTCACAGTGATCGGTTGGTTAGTTTGCCCTGGAGCTTGACCCTACACATCACATAGCACATATGAGTCACAAACGATTCAATCCGTTCCTTAATTCACATATTTCTCTTTAGGCTTCATTCTTATCTCTTTAACTATTTACCATGCTCAATGCATGCCTAAGAGTGCTTACAAGTGAAAGAGGACGGAAAACGAAACACAGAGCGCGCAAACAAAATTTCAGAAAACAGAGTCCCCGCTCGAGCGTGGACTTCCCCGCTTGAGCGGACCCAATAGGTCTGCAAAAGTGCTGGTTGTATCATTCTTACGCTTGAGCGTGAACTCGGACGCTCAAGCGGAAGTTCATCCTACATAGCTCCCCGCTCGAGCGTGAACTTCCCTGCTCGAGCGGGCACCATGCCTGCAAGAAAATACTGGGAGCTTGTATTCCCTGCTCAAGCGGCAGTTCCCCTGCTCGAGCGAACGTCAAAGTTTCTGGGTTTTCCAGCAATGTTCTTGAGCTCAATTTCAACATTCCAACCAACATTTCTTGCATGCCATGGCTCAAATTTCAAATATATTTATGCTATCATGATACAAACACCCAATTACATCAATATGGAGCTCAATTTCATGAATCAAACACATGCATGTCCTAAATTGACACCGAACTCATTTCCATCACAACACATTTATGCATTCAAAGCTCCTATTCTCATAAATTGTACATGTATATGATGTATTACTCTCATTCTCAACTTAGATGATACAAATAGTGATTGCAACATGAGCTTTAACCAAAACTCTACATGAATAATGTATTTCAAGCTCAAACATGCAAATTCAAAACAATTTCTTACATGCATGCACATATTGGCCCTCAATTCAACAAAACCAATTCAATTTCATCATGCTCAATTAAATTCATGTTCTTGACCATTATCCCAATTTGAATTCACAAAATTACAACTTAATATTCATGAATCCACTTACCTAGAGGCTTTACTCTTCCCAAATTATGGTCAAATCTACAGTTTAATCCTCCACTCTTCACAAACTTGAGCCAAACACCCAACTCTCCTTCTTCCTCTCTCTAGCCGACCCCTTTCCTTTTCTTAGAGTTTATAATCAGCCAAATGAAGCTAAGGAGAGAAATTGAGTGTATAAAGGCCCCTTATAAGCCCCCACTCAACACATTATTTTATTATAAAACAATTGGGCACTTAATTCATTAATTTAATCTGATCCGAATCAATTTCCAATTAAATTTCACCGTAGGCTCTAAAAATTACGCTAATCACAATGGCGTAATCAATTTCAAGTTCTGTGGCCAATAAGGCCTTCAATCAAATTTTCAAAGCAGATAATCAAACAGATATTCCTACGGTGAACAGATAGAAATTCAAAACCACATATATTCATGTAATTGGCACACAGAATCATACTAGACACATAATCGCATTCGTATTAAGGACCAATTCACATAATAAGGGACAGGGTTATCACAGTAAACCTCTTGGATATAAGTGGATATTCAAGAGAAAAATGAAAGCAGATGGTTCAATAGATAAATACAAGGCTAGGCTTGTTGTTAAGGGATACAAATAGAAGGAAGGCCTTGATTATTTTGACACCTATTCACCAGTGACAAGAATAACATCTATTCGTATGTTGATTGTGATTACAGCTTTGTATAATTTGGAAATACATCAAATGGATGTTAAAATAGTTGTTTTGAATGGCGAGTTAAATGAGAAAATCTGTATGGAACAACCGGAAGGGTTTCAAGTTCCCAGCCAAGAGAAAAATGTTTGTAAACTTGTCAAATCCCTTTATGGATTAAAATAAGCTCCGAAACAATGGCATGAAAAATTTGATCACGCTATGCTTTCGAATGGTTTTAAGATAAACGAATGTGACAAATGCATCTATGTTAAAAACATAGACAAAGGCTATGTCATAGTTTGTCTTTATGTGGATGACATGCTCATTATTAGAAGCAATAATGATATGATTAAATCCACAAAGAAAATGTTGAACAAAAAGTTTGACATGAAAGATCTGGGAGTAGCAGATGTAATTCTAGGAATAAAAATTACTAGAACATCTGAAGGATATGCTTTATCTCAGTCTCACTATGTTGAGAAGATTTTGGAGAAAGTCGGAAAGCATGACGACCGTCCTACTAAAACACCTGTTGACATTAGTCTTCATCTGTCAAAAAATATAGGTACAGGCATATCATAATTAGAGTACTCTCAGATAATCGGAAGCTTAATGTACTTAATGAATTGCAGTAGGCTAGATATAACCTACACTGTAAGCAAATTGAGTAAGTACACAAGTAATCTAGGGTCCAATCATTAGAAAGCGATAATTAGGGTACCTAGGTATCTAAGACATACCCAAAATTATGACTTTCATTATACCAAATATCCAGCAGTACTCAAGGGGTATATTGATGCAAATTGGATATCGGATACTAAAGACTCAAAATCTACTAGTGGATATGTCTTTACCCTGGGAGGTGCTGCAGTCTCTTGGAAATCCCCAAAGCAGACATGCATAGCAAGGTTGACAATGGAATCTGAGTTTATCACATTAGATAAAATAGGAGAAGAAGCAGAATGGCTTCGTAATTTCTTAGAAGACATTCCAATGTGGCCTAAACCTGTACCAGCTATATACATTCACTGTGATAGTGAAGCAACAATAAGACGGACACAGAATCATACGTATAACAATAAGTCTCGACACATTCGTCGAAGACATAATACCATTAGGCATTTGCTCTCACATGGAATAATTTCCATAGAATATGTAAAGTCAAAGAAGAATATTGTGGATCCATTGACTAAAGGGCTAGCCAGAGAGCAAGTGTCCCATTTATCGAGGGGAATGAGATTAAAGCTTATTACTTAAAAGTCGCCATAATGGCAACCCAACCTAGTTGGTTGGAGATCCCAAGATCTAGGTTCAAAGGGACAACCGAATTATGGATGACTTCACGTATCACTAAAGAGGTTTACTCCTACCCATTTCTATGATAAGAAGAGTGATATCTGCAGTGTTAGTAGGATAAGCTTTGTTTTTAATGATTCTTATGGCTTGGACATCCAAGTGGGGTATAACAGGATACTCTTAATAAGAAGTCACCTATATAAGTGTGAACTGGGCCGGTTCTGTGAGAATTGAGAAGGCTAAATTCTCTAAGAGCACTCATGAATTACCAGGCGTTGTTTAAGGCCAAAATGAACATAACCGTAAGAACCAAACTCTGTCTGCAGATATACTATGTGTAGTCTATTGTCTTGGCTTACACAAATAGCTGAACAGTTCAAGGCATCGCATCTGTTTGTTAGCCAGCAAGTCCGATAGGCTTTTTACTAAAGGAGGTTCAAAGCCAAAAGCTACCTATCTCGATTTGGTGTATCTTCTTAATGTACTCTTTCTTTGTCTGCATTTTGTTGCAAGTCCGTTATCATGAATTCCATTCATGTGGAGGATTGTTGGAAAATGGCTTTGGAAGCTATTGAAAAAATCTTATTTTTTGCTAACTTTGAACATTAATTAAGGTGGGACCCAAGTGTTATTTTTAATGTTTCTAATTGGGTTCATATTTGATGCCGCGTAGTAAATAAAATCGTGTATTTGGTTGCTCAAAACCATTTCCGGATGAATGAGAATTCAACGCACATTTTCAAGTTCATGGAATTGGATTTAGGTGGGTTTCCTACACATTTGTGAGATATGCTTGTCCCATATTGGAAAGGCTTAAGGTTTTGAATGGGTTTATATACCTTAACTTGGGATACTTGGGATGGGCCCCAAGCGGTACCCAAGTTTGCGGAAGGGTGAGGTTATGGGTGAAGTGGGTTAGACCCATTGGACCCAAAACTAAAACCACATGCACGCGCCGCCGCCGTCCGTCCGTCTGGTTGGGCGGATGGGCTGGGCTGGGCTGGGCTAGGCTAGGCCTACCAGGGATGGCAATCTAAACCCGACCTGACGAGGACCCGACCCCCCGAACCCGACCCGATGGGGGCCCGACCTGGGCTTGGTGTAAGTGTGTGGTGTGAGGTTGGGTTGGGCTTGCCCGGTCCAGTATTTATCTTTTTGGGCCAAAAACATTTGTAATTTATTTATTTATTTTTTATTTTGGTTTCAAAATTCAAATAAATTAGTCCAAAATTTGTTCCTTCATCCAAACAGATCCTAACCCACCCAAACAGGTTTGAACCTATTGAATCCTTCCCAGACAGATTTGGAATTGTCTAAATAGTCCAAATAGATTTTCTATCTGTTGAAATCTATCCGAATACTTGCCTATCTGTTGGCACCTATTCAAACAACCACTAATCTGCCTATATAAAGGCTGCTTCCAGCAATTCATTTTATTCAATTTTTTTCTTAGAATTTCGTTCTTCTTCTTTTGTTCTTCTTGTGCTCTTGCATCTGCTTCTGCATTTATATTTAAGAAGAAAAAGAGAGAGTTACAACAGAGTTTTGGTCGCCAGGCTTGAATTTGTAGTGCTGCAAATTTAAGGGTTAGTCGTTGCATCCTGGGAAGTAGACGTCGGTAAACTCGAAGCACCGGAGCGAAGGCAAAATCTACTTTAAAGAGATTGTGTCCAACACAAGTCTCGACATTAATTTCTGTGAGCATTTAATTCGGAAAATAATATATATAATTATTTTTTGTATTATTTTTATTTTATTGTTTATTTAATTTATACATTTAATTTATGCACATACACCTCTGTGGGTTTTTAACAACAACAAAGTCATCAATAACAATTTATAGAACAACACTTAGGAAAAAACTTGTACTAACCATCACTCAACCACCCACATAACTTCCAATGCCTTCCATCTTCATCCTAAGCTACCACTTGTCATTCATCCCTTAAGTTGCACAATTTCTCTTCCAACCTCTCTAAACCGCCAAGTAATTAAGGGAGTGCCACATGTCTTGCACAATAAAAACAAGAACAACAATAATAATAATAATAATATTAAATAGTAAATAAATAATGTGATCATAATCGACATCAAAATTATTTATGGTGCAAACAATAAAAATTGTTAGTAAAATTTTTATTAGACTTAGATCGACAAAGCCTTAATCAAAATTTCATCAAACTGCATAATGATCAAACAATTGTGTTGAGATTCTATATTTTAAAAGTTCATAGACTTTCTTGAAGTAAAAATAATGGCAAAACAAATAAGAAAAAGGGAAAGAGAGAAGAAGAAGATGACAAGTAAAATGATTGAATAAACAATCAAATTACAAGTAAAATATATTAAAACTACTCCTATCTATATTTGAATTACTTCTATATAGATTAAATCTACTCCTAAGATTGAAAAGAAATAGAAACCAAGTCATATATTTAATTTATTGGAGATCATTACAATAAAATCATCAATGGCAATTTATAAAACAACATGAAGGAAAGAAATTCTATTAACCACCACTCAACCATCCATATAACTTCCAAAAAACTATCATCTTCATCCTAGGCTACGACTTGTCATCCATCCCTGAATTTGCACAACTTCTCTTCCAACCTCTCTAAACCGCCACAAATTAAGGGAGAGCCACATGTCCTGCACAATAAAAATAAGAACAACAATAATAATAGTAATAGTAAATAAATAGTGGTCATAATCAGCAGAAGAATTATTTATTGTACAAACAATGCCCCCAATTCTTTAAGAATGAGAACACTCAAATTCTTGAATTCTTGAAGAGTTGTATAAACATAAATATATAATAGAAACTATGAAAGTTATAATCGATTGACCATTTTTATTCTATATATATATAGTGTTTTTGTTACTCTGGCCACATCATTATATAAAAAATAGAAATAAAATTCAGAATTTCCTTTTTTGTATACCACTTCATCAAAATTAATTTTTGGTGTGAACCACAAAACCATTGTAGTTGTTGGATGGAAGAAATCATCATATTATTTGGCTTTAGAAAATTGAACTTTTTGACAAAATTAATAATGTCAAAAAAATTGAAATTCAAAAAATATGAGTTGTTCATAAATTTTAGCCATATTTGGCTTAAAATCATACCCTCCAATTAAATTTTCACCATCATTTTGTGATAGTTGTTCATCAAATTTAGCCATGTTTAACTTAAAACTATGCCCTTCAATTGAATTTTCACTATCATTTTGTGATGGTTGTTCATCATTCTTTGCCATAGATTTGGCTACAAATCATGCTCTCCAATTAGATTTTCAACATAAAAATGTTCAATATCCTTTAGCAAAAGAATTTGGCCTTCTTTTTCAATGACTAATGGCTTGAAAAATTGCTCCCAGCCATGCCATTTTTAGAACTTAATTTTTTTCTTAGCCATGGCTTTTGTAGATAGAAAGCTTTGCTTAGAAACATCTCTTAACAACCCATAAAATGGGTGCTTTTTAAGATTATCTAATTTCTTATTCCAATGTTGAATTTCTCTACTAGCTTGACAAAATTGACAATTAAGTTGATGAATTTTTCCATCAAGCTAATTCATATATTTTGCATCAAATAATATGGTGATTATGAACTTATTTGAAAATTTTGCCAATCAAGAGAATTAATTTCTTCTTGTAGGGCCAAAATTTGACTCTCACACCAATAAATTTCATCGTCACAAAGTCAAATCATTCTTTCCATATCATTTATCGTGCCATTATGTTGGCAATAGGTGTTAGAATCACTGCCATAATATTGACAATCTTTAAATATGGAAGATGAGGCGTTCTAATGATAATTTATACCCACGAGAACATTGCTACTCCATTAGCGATTTGCATCCATGGGTGCATAAGATATAGGCATGTCACTTGAATGCATGATTCCTTAGCCGTGCATAAGAAATTCCGCTCGTGTGGATTTCGACGCGTTTGTCTGGAAATTCGTGCTCTTTTCCTCAAAATTGATGCCAAAAATATTTTTTTGCACAGATTTTCACTTCTCTTTCTCTCTCTGCACTCATCTTTTCTCTCCCTGCTCTCTACAAACACTCCCAAATCCAACTTCTCTATAAGATTTAGCTCAAACCTTCAAGATTTTAAGAGGGATTTTTACACCAAATCGAAAGAGGGCGACGCTTATAGCCGATTGGATTGATTTTTCATCAACCTTGAGTTCTAGGGTTTTCTTCCTCTTCATCTCCCAAACTTTAGGTAGGAATAATCTTTGAGTTATATATGTTTTTACAAGTTTATGCATGTTTTGAGTATTTTATCATGTTTGGATAATGATTTTTGGGTTGTGAAACCCTAGATAATTGTATGAGTGGAGCTTCTCTAATTTTTCCAAAACTTTTGAGAATATAAATTATGTTCTAAGATGTGGGAGTTGTTTTGGAAAAAATCCTTTCAAAAATATAACAAAAACCTTATTTTGGTGGAAATCCTAAAATTTGGGGATTTTGGAAAAAAATTAAGGTATTGTGAAATTTATGCTTGGTAAATTGTTATGTGAAGAAATGATGGAGAAATTCCTGTGGTTGTATCAAATGAGGGAATTCATGGAGGAAATGAGAATAGTTGATTTTAAAACTTATCGTTGGTTTGTCTTGGAATACTAAGTTTAGAAAATAAAATTTAATATGTGGAGAATATATGGATGTTGATATTGTTATATTATCTCTTGGAAATATATATTATGATGTTATATTGATAAGAGATGTAGAATTTGATCACCATGGAGGATTGTGTAGATGAATTGAGAAATTGAGAAATTTCAAAGCATTGATATAGAAATGCATTGCATTGGCACTTTATTTCATTATCATCACCTTTCGAATTGGAATTGTTGAGATTATTAAATGGAACTTTATTATTGCATTGGACATTTGCATCACCATTCCATTTTATCATTGATGTAATTGATTTTGAATCTTGCATTAGAAAAGTATTACTTTGAGAAAGGAAATTGTTTTATGAAACAAGATCATATTGATTTGTTTTGGGGGTAAATACATTGGTAAGTCCAGATTGGAGGTGTAGTTGGTATTGGTTAAGTTGGCCCTAGTATCCATGGTGAAACACCGAAAACACGCACGGATGAGGTACTACATGCCTTTCAGTTAGCAACTGGTAAAGTGGGGATCGGTAGTGCTTGTTATGCCTACTTGCAGACGCCAACCTAGGGATTACCTGAGTCGTATTTACTGCCCCTTTGAACTACATTGAAATTATTGAAATTGTTGAATTATCAAATTGCATTGTGCACAAAAGTTTCTAAAAGATAGAGATATATGTTTTTGAACACGGCACGACATATGCATTCATCTCAGGAAATTGTATAAAATGTATATTCTTGGTTAAGATTTTCTTACTAAGCGTTATGCTCACCCTACCGGATTTTGTGTAAGAAATGATGTGGTGATTTCGCCGAGTTAACGGCGTGGAATACATTTTGAGAGCACAAGGCTTTTTTCTTTTGTGGTAATTATTTTTTACATGACAAGGGGCTTTACGTGTATGGGTTTGAAAACCATTTTGTGTAATCGGGCTTAAGCCTTGAAATTTATAGCCCTTGGGGGCGTTTTATTGTACTTGACTTATTGTGCCGCATGTTATAGATTCATATTTTAGAAATATTAAATGTATAACCACATGTGGGGTATTTTTTTTTGCAAATCTCTGGAGTTCAACGAATATACATGTTAGAGATTTAATGATGTTGTCCATGTTGGGGGGCTTTATATTCCTTATATATATATATATATATATTAAGCATTGGAAGGGTTCTTTTGGAAGCAAGTTAATGAGTACTTATTGTGTGACACCCCAAAAATACCACGAAAAATAAAATAATAATACAATAATTAAATAAAATATTGAATGTTTGAGGGTATGTGATAAAGTGTAATTTAATTAGGGATTCCATATTATCAAAACCAAGTGATATAAAGCTAAGTAAAGCAAAAGAACATTTTGAGATAAATATTAATCATAATAGATAAGGATTTGGGATCATGGATAAGGATTTGGGAACATGTCCAGAGCAACGTATCTTAGCAGGGCAATTAAGAGATACCACCTGTCACACCTAGTAAACAGGGGGGTGAGTCATCAGGAGGGTAATGATGAAAATAGGGTGAATCACCATTAACCTTGGGTATATAAGGAGTACACTATTAACCATCGCAACAACAGGAACAAAAAAACAAAAAAACAAAAAAACAAAAACAAAAAAAACAATATATATATATATATATAACGGAGAGGCCGCATACAAATAGGGGAGGAGGGAAATCAATAGTAAGAAAAGGCTATGGATCAATATTAAAGTGAGTTATATTATACTTTGAGTTACCATAACATATTTTACGTATGTTTTGAATTACCATAATTTATTTTATACAAGCTATGTTTCATAACTTATATTTAGATTTCAAGTACGTTACTTATTTTCTGTACTCCATTTTCTTAAATTGAAACCCATTGATAGGTTTGTTTCAGTAATCGATAATAAAATGAAGAAAAAGTCAAAAAAGAAAAAAAATAAAAATAAAAATAAAAATAAAAATAAAAATATCGGCAACAAGTTATGTGCTTGTCCACTATACGAGGTCATAATCCTTTATTATATTTCATCAACTGAAAGGGGTAACGACTATAAGAACATAGTAGAGTGAGAGATATTATACCAAGAGCATAGGGGCACAAAATAATGATGGATAGGTATTTAAACTAAAACATTAAGCATAACTTAATGTGGATATCAAATTATTTAAGTGACAGAAACTGGTATTGAACAAAACAAAAAAGCGGTCAATGGATCCATGACAAACAGAATGCCACAAAGTGACCAATCAGAGGCTAATGGTTATTTAAATCCTCCCAAAACATGGGACTCCCTCGTGGTGCTCACCAAAAATAAATATTTCCATGATCATTGTCAAATAATTTCTAAAATTTAAACAAACCTATCTATGAGTTTCAATTTAAGCAGATTGAGTTCAGAAAATAAGTATCGTACTTCAAATCTAAATATAAGTTATGAAACATAACTTGTATAAAATAAATTATGGTAATTCAAAATATACGTAAAATATGTTATGGTAACTCAAGGTATAATATAACTCACCTTAATATTGACCCTTATTAAATGATGCCTTAGTGAGTTTTGCCTCAACACAAATCTCACATTTATGATTAGGATCAAATTTTAAGTTTGATAAACATTCTAAAGCAACAAGTCTGCATAAAGAATTAAACTTAACATATCCTAATCTACCATGCCATAAGAAACAAGACTCAGCAATATAAACAAAAGATGTGTTCTTATTATTAAAAGCCAAATTAGGTACAACAGTTATTACATTGAGCTTAAAAAGTCCATCACTCATGTAACCTCGCCTCACATGCATTCCACTCTTGGAGAGTACAACTTTATCAGATTCAAAGACTAATTTAAACCCATTCTTGATCAATAATGATCTAGAAATCAAATTTTTGCGAATTTCTGGCACATGGAGTACATTGTTAAGAGTGAGTTCTTTTCCCAAGGTCATTTTCAACACAATCTTTCCTTGTCCTTCTACAGTTGAAGTGGAGGAGTTTCCCATAAGAAGTTGTTCCCTACTTTCCACCACTTTGTAGGTTGTGAACATCTTCTTATCTGCTCAGATATGGTGGGTTGCTCTAGTATCCACCCACCACTCCTTGGGATTGTCCACCAAATTTGCTTCAGAGACTACTGCAGCAAGATTGATGTCTGCCACTCCATCGGAAAGATAAAAATCCTTGGCTATGTTGGCTTGTGCTGGCTTTTTGCTCGAACTCCCTCCGTCTTTGCAAATGTGACAATCCCTAGCGCGATGTCCATCTTTATCGCACACAAAACACTTGCCTTTGAACCTCTTGTTGAACCTATTGTTGATCCCTTTATTGATCTTACTATTGGATCCTTGTTTGGGACCATTGCCATCATGGTTTCGCCTCTTGTTGTGAAATTTTGACCCTTGTCCATGTTCCACAACATTTGCTTTAGCCTGCATGACATGGTTTACTGACTTTTTGTCGGAACCACGGCTGTCCTCTTCAATTCGGAGCTGCACTATTAGTTTCTCTAATTTCATCTCCTTGCGCTTATGCTTCAGATAATTCTTGAATTCTTTCCAAGATGGTAGCAATTTTTTAATGATTGCTGTAACCTGGAAAGATTCATTGAGAACCATCCCTTCCGCATGTATGTCATGGAGAATTAATTGGAGATCTTGAACTTGGCTAGTAACCGTCTTGGAATCCATCATTTTAAAATCCAGAAAACGGCCGACAATAAATTTCTTTGTACCGGCATCCTCTGTCTTACACTTATGATCTAGAGATTCCAACAGTTCTTTAGCAGTGCTTTTGACACTATACACATTGTACAGTGTATTGTCCAACCCATTGAGGATATAATTCCGACACAAAAAATCACCATGTTTCCATGCATCGACTAAGGCAATCACTTGCCGGTCAGTTTCTCCCTCGTTTAGTGCCGGTGCCTTTTCATGAGTGAAGTGAGCCAAATTCAATGTTGTAAGATAAAACATCATTTTTTGTTGCCATCTTTTAAAATCATTGCCATTGAATTTTTCTGGCTTCTCCCCATGATTTATTGGTACTGCAAGAGTCATCACTGGCACAACAGGTGTAGGGGTCGGTGTAATAACAGTCTCTGTACTGTTAGTTGTCATATTTTTAACGAAATAAAATATGTACCAATGACAATTTTATACAAAAAAGAATTTACACACAAAATATACAGAATAATATTTTGTAACAAAATTCCAATGATAAACAGTATATTACTACTATGTTATCAAAGAAATCATTAAATGTGACTACTATTTAATTTTCCAAAACAAAATAGTTGTCTGTCTTACACAAAAAAATTAAAAATAAAATCTACTTTAAGATTGTTAAAAACCTACAGAGGTGTGTGTGTGTGTAAATTAAATACATAAATTAAATAAACAATAAAACAAAAATAATATAGAAAATAATTATATAAATTATTTTCCGAATTAAATGCTTATAGAAATTAATGTCGAGGCTTGTGTTGGACACAATCTCCTTAAAGTAGATTTCGCCTTCATTCCGGTGTTTCGAGTTTACCGGCATCTACTTCCGAGGATGCAATGACTAACCCTTAAATTTGCAGCACTACAAATTCAAGCCTGGCGAATGAAAACTCTGTTGTAACTCTCTCTTTTTCTTTCTAAAATATAAATGCAGAAGCAGATGTAAGAGCACAGGAAGAATAAAAGAAGAATGACGAAATTCTAAGGAGAAAATTGAATAAAATGAATTGTTGGAAGCAGCTTTTATATAGGTAGATTAGTGGCTGTTCAAACAGGTGCTAACAAATAGGCGACTATTCGGACAGATTTCAACAGATAGAAAATCTGTTTGGATTGTTTGGACAATTCTAGATCTGTCCGGGAAGGATTCAACAGGTTCAAACTTGTTCAGGTGGGTTAGGATCTATTTGGGTGAAGGAAAAAATTTTGGACCACTTTATTTTGAATTTTGAAACCAAAATAAAAATAAATAAATAAATTACAATTTTGGTTCAAAAAGATAAGTATTGAGCCGGACAAGCCTAATCCAACCTGACACCACGCACCCGCGTCCAAGCCCAGCTGGGCCCGCCAGGACAGACTGCAGCGGCGGTGCGTGTGTGGTTTTAGTTTTCGATCCAATGAGAGTTTAGCCCACTTTACCCATAATCTCACACTTCCACAAACTTAGGTACCTCTTGGGGCCCATCCCAAGTATTCCAAGCTAAGGTATATAAACACATTCAAAACCTTAAGCCTTTCCAATGTGGGACAAGCACATTTCACGAATGTGTAGGAAGCCTACTAAAATCCAATTCCACGAATCCGAAAATGCGCATTGAGTTCTCATTCATCCGGAATGGTTTTGAGCAACCAAATATACGGTTTTATTCACTACGTGACATTAAATATGAACCGAATTAGAAACGTTAAAAATAACGCTTGGATCCCACCTTAATTAATGCTTAAAGTTAGCCAAAAAAAAAAGATTTTTTCAATAGCTTCCAAAGCCATTTTCCAACAATTGTGATATCTAAGCAAATCAAATAATGGCTTGATATCTATTTCTTTTCTATTTTAAGAGTAGATTAACATAAGAGTGATTCAAACTTAGATAGGGATAATTTTAATATACTTTACTTATAATTTGATTGTTTGTTTAATCATTTTACTCTATTATCTTCTTCTTCTATTTTTCTTTTTTTCTTGTTTGTTTTATTATTATTTTTACTCTAAGGAAGTTCTTGAACTTTCAAACTTTAATACAATTGCTTGATCATGGTATTATTTGATGAAATTTTAGTTAAAACTCTATCGCTCTGAGTCTGACAAAATAACAATAATTATAAATAATTATTATTATGAAAAGGCCAGTGAAATAAAAGCCCTCCACCTTACCCGTAGGCATGACAAATGATGCCAACAAAAACAAAAAGTAATTATTACTTAAAAGTCTAACAAAAGTAATTGTCTAACAAAATAAAACTTTTCATTATTATTATCTAAATGCACCAATTGTATAATCAGCAAGAATAGATATATAATAATAATAAATAATAGTAAATTTTACAATTTAAAATAATAATAAATATTATTTAAATTATTTTTTAAACATAAAAAAGTATAATATTTGAAATTACACTTTTCACCTCAAGATTAGCAACGGGTCATGCTTTGATACATACCTTTTTACTATATGCAAGTTATAAATATTACAAATGTCATAATTAAATTATTTTCAATCATAATTAAAATAAAAAAATTTACAATCAAATATCACATAAGGTATAACAAAAAATATTTAGACCATAATTAAAATAATGTTATAATCAACGTCATAATAAATTATAATTAATATCATAATAAGTCATAACTAAATCATAACGAACACTATAATAAGTCATAACTAAATATTATAAAAAATTATAACTGAAACATATAATACAAACCCATAGGTTTGTATTATAGAATTTTTCAAGTTATAACCAAATCGTAACGAATACTATAATAGGCCATAATTAAATATTACAAAAATTATAACTGAGGCATATAATACAAACTCATAGGTTTGTATTATAAAATTTTTCGACTAAGGGTACTGGGCCAATACTAGGCATAGGCTGAAGAAAGAAAAGAAAACATATTGATGAAGACTATGTACTCCTCCAAAACGTGGTCTGTAACTCATTTGAATAAAATAAATGGGACCAACATTCAACAACCTAGAATTGGACTACAAATGGTCCCAAGTCTCCATTGCCCAACCAAAAACTTAATGTTCATGTACCCAACTAGATAAGTGTTGGGAATTCTTCAAGGTTGGTTGCCCTTTCATCAATATTTTGCTCAAAAGTAGTACAAACAAATGTTTTATACATAAATACATTAGTGGCCTTTTAAAATTAGAATTAATTATATTAAGAATTTTTTAATTCACTGTGAATATTAAATTATTTTTGTATCTATAAACCTGTACATTTTAATTATGAAAAATGATTGGGATCTCTAATAAAGGAGCTCTAATGAACTCTAATGGGAGTGGACCCCACTGTGATGCGATGTTTTGACCTTGGTTATTTTTATTTTTTTTATTTTCTGCCACATCATTAGAGCTCAATTAGAGCTCCAAAATTATAGGGATATATCATTGCTTTTTAATTATTTTAGATCACTTTCAAAAAGAATATATTTGTACAATTTTTATAGTTAATAGACTCAATATAAATGGATTTATAGATGATGAGAAATTAAATAATACTCAATAATACTTTAGGATTCGTGGCAGGAGCGGAGATATGTTAGTATTGTTAGTTGGCATCACTGAACTTCAAAAAAAAATTTAGAGTATATGCAATTTCCATATAAATTTTTTGAGTATTTACATATTGTACGGGGGCGAAATATCCTCCGCTTTCCGTACTCCTTGGACGTCAAGCTTCTCGTGACGGCGTCTATCTCTGCAACACAAAAATGGTGAGCTGCCCGGCGGTGGTGTGCCAGAAAGACCCTCTGACGATCAAGTCAGAACACAAAGGAAGAAGACAATCAAAGGAGAGTGTTTGTGAGAGTGAATTCGCATACCTCCAACGTTCGTCTTTCTCCCTATTTCTAGGCTGGCCATGCAACCTCAAGGTTGTGCGCGCACTTCCTCTGCTGTCCTTCCCTGGACAGGTGGCAGTGCGCGCCTCTCACCACCTTACGCGTGTAAGGGTTTTGTCCTTCCACCAGTACACACAGAACTGTCTAACGGTATTGAGGCGTGCGTGGAGCAGATGTCCTCTCCCTCGCGCCATTGGCCCAGGTGGCACACGTAACCGCAGTACCACAGCCGGCCTATTACTTGTGGAAGACCACCATTACATGTACATAACGGAGCTATATATCGCCGCCTGTCCCTTGGGATCAGGCGAAAGCCAGACCACTCCGGCCGAGCTACTCCAGACAAGCTCATCAGGACCACCCGGTTGCGAGGCATACCGGCCTCCAACCATTCCATCTTAATTCTCGGTCACACGAAGCCGTTCATCTCGGCTGGCCGGTCAGAGGCATGCCGGCCTTGCTGCAGCCTTAGCCCAACCCGGATCACCCAACAGCTCGGTTACCATTCGCCACTCCGAGCTCCGTCCGGTACGTGCGAGTCACAGCTCGGCTAGGGCCAGTTCGCGCTTGCCCGGTCATTGTCTCCGACCGTGCAAGTCAGTCGCATCAATAGAGGAGTTAGCTCGGCACCGTGTATTCCGTTAAGTCTGACGTCGCCTCAGCTCGGCCGTACTGTCGTGCAAATCTTCCCTCTCACATATTTAATCCAGTGGGCCTAAAAAAGAAAATTAATTCTCAAAATTTACAGATTGAAACCCACTGGACCTAACAAAAAAAAAAAACTCATTCTAAGTTGTTGTATTCTGGAAACAAACTCATCCTTTGTTTATTTTCTCTGAATAAATGACCCCACTGAAAAAACAAAATTCTGGCCACCTCACTGCAAAGGACCATTTTATTAATAAATAATCAAATTAATTAATAATTTTTAATAATATTATAAATATATTTCAATTAATAATTATTTAATTTTATTGTTGTTTAGGAAAGTAGTTATTAATTTTATTTTTTCTATATATTCTGTTATATAAAAAAATTATAATAAGAAGATATTTGTAATTTTCAAAACTATAAAAAACAATTTATATTTTAAGTAAATTTTTAAAGGTGTATTTGTAATTTACCTTCAATTTTTTATTTCATCTACTAATCCCATCATAACTTATCATTTATATTCTCATTCGTAATCATACTCAAATCATATACTCAATATTGCACCTCATATGATTTCACAATATAATTTATGCAGTCTTTTCAATAAAATTATTAATCTCATTAAAAATAACCATAGAACCAAACATAGCCTAAATTTATTACTGTTTTTACACTGGGAGCCGAATGCTTGTGAACAAGTGGAAACTCATCTTGATCCTTAATTACAAATGAGAAGCAAACTGGCCATGGGGGTGAAGAAAAGTGATGTTATGTTGGCTTTACTGCCATGGCCACAAGGTGTTTGATGTTTTGCCTAGTAGAGACCAACCACAATGATCAAACACTACTCTGCTCTGAGTTGCTTCTCGACTGTCAAAATAGCACACACTTCGTTTAAAATACATGGTCAGATTTACATCCAGAGATTAACTAGACTTTAATAATGATACTGCTATGTTTGGCTGTTAAAGTCTTCTGGGTTTAATTGGGTTAGAAATGATAAAAAAAAAAAAAAAAATGAAGGGAAAATGTTGAAGTCTTTATAATCTCCCAAAATACACACACACACACACACACATATATGGAGGCCAAATTTGGGTCTCTTATGTAATTGTTCAGAAAGCCAATAAACTGAGGCTTGGATGGTGGCTAGTAAAAGAAAGATGAAGTGATCATGACATTTTTATCACATTCTTAAATTTCATATTGCTGCTTTTAATTGCAATTCTTTGAATTGCTTGAGTTATATTTCAACACTACTGACCTAACCACCAAAATCCATGTGGTTCAAGGGGATGCATTCAGATTTAAGTATCTTGGTTATTAAGAGCAAGAGCTCAAACCCACCATGTTTGGGACTGATAGTAAGACATTAAACTTGCTTGCTTGATGGACTCTCTTAATAGTTGGGTTTCACAATTAGACATGACCGTTGGAATCGCTTAATAGAGATAAGTGTCGAGTACATGTAACTCTCATAATATTAATGAACTATCTTCTATGAATTTATAAAATCACTGCTTTATTCATTTTGTGAAATTACATTGTACTTAATTTCGATAACAGAGGCTGTCATTTAACGTTACAAATAAAAAACATTTCACACTTTATTGTCATTAGAGTAACAATACTACTTCAGCATGCATCAAACACGTCTTTTGGTTATCCTGACCTTCAAACCATCTTTCATATGCAGTACGATAGAGCTACCTGGGGAAATAGCATGAGCATCTACCACTTGAATGTTATAATTATATATAATTGTAATTGCAATTATTTTCATTTGGATGAAGGTCATGTCCTTCCCTAAACAGGACCTTGGTCTTGAATTAAACGTTATGAACTTGTAAGATGGTTCATGTTTGGTCCCTCCTTGCTCGGTAATCCATCTCTCTGGTTTGAACTCCAAGCAATCTTTTCCCCAAATTGTCTCCATCCTTCCCATGGCATAGAAAGCTAATATTAATCTTGTATTTGCACCTATCTTGTTGCCACTTGGAAGAATGTCTGGTTGAACTGAAGCTTTGTGCTGTATAGGTACTGGTGGGAATAGCCGTAGGGATTCACACAAAGCTCCATGGAGGTAGACAAGTTTCTTCATCTCTTGATCATTTATGTTGGAAAAACATAGACGCAATCTATTATCTTCTTTTGGATGTAATTTCGTTGTGATCTCTTCTCGAATCTTGTTCTCTACAGAAGGGTTTGTTGCAACAAGCCAAAAGAACCATGTGAGAGCTGCACTAGTGGTGTCTCTTGCTGCAAAAAGGAAATTCAGCATGTTGTCTCTTATCATCTTATCTGTAGAGTCATCAGATGCATCATTTTTCATCATGTAAGAAGTTAATAAGTCATGATCAAAAGCCTCATCTCGGTCTTCCACCATTTGGATCGTGCTTCTTCTTAATTCCTTACGTTTTGATGAGATACACTGGGCTATAAACAGATCAAGGGTCTCCCATGCTTTACTGTAATTCTTTTCTTTGCCAACTTGAAGCCACCTTTGCAGCTTCCAAAAGCTTTCTGGTAATATATGTCTGTATAAAAGAGCCTCCTCAGCATCATTGAATTCCTTCTCATATGCAACATCTGGTAAACCAATAGAGAGGGAAGCTGGGTCATGACCCAAAACCAATATGCATGCACTATCGAAGGTGAAGTGCTGAAATAACCCTTTCAAATCCATCTCTGTTCCAAGCTCCGATGCATGCTCAAAAACTGGGATTAGCCCCTTTTCCACTTTGTTCCAGATAGTTTTCACCACAAACGTTTGGAACCTGTGGTGATTGAACACTGACGTTGCAGTTTTCCTTTGGGTTTCCCACACTTCTGAATCCACATTGAAAATTCCATTTCCCAAAATGTCAAAGATCATATTAAATGCGGGGCCTTTTGGAAAGTTTGAGAAGTTCTTGCTCAAGATGTGCTGGATGTTGGCAGTATCAGCCGTAAACAACATGTCCATGTTAGCGAACCAAGGGCCTTCAAATATGAATGTGCCCCCACTTTCCTTCATGATCTCTGTCAAAAACTCGTGCAAGCGATGAGCGTTTTGAAGCAGTCCCGGTAGCATACCAATGACTGGCCAGTTTGTTGGCAGACAGCTTTTGTGCCGTCTTCGACTCCACCTTTGATAGATCAGGGAAAGAAAACAAACAATAACTAATAAAATCTCAGGATACCTAATGACAACCATTGGAGCTTTGTAACTTGTAAAATATTTCTTGTTATTATCTTCCACAGGCTAGCCTTTTATAATGTTCACATCCTATCATGCAACTACTAGCCAGAAGAATGGCAAGTCCCTTCAAATACGGATAAATTTGAAAAATTATAATCTTGCATAAAAGTAATAAAAAATATCCCACAAGAATTGTGTGTGGCAATTTGTAGTCTTAATTGCTGGACATTAGCCAGAAGAATGGCAAGTCCCTTCACGTATGTTTATTAATTTTTAATTTTCTTTTATTTCTTATGTGATGCCTAAGCTTCCGTTTGGGAAGTGGGTTGACTTTTTGGTTTTTTTGACTATTTTAACTTGGAACTAAAAAGCCTGGTTTAGGAAGGGCTTTTGATTTTTTTGTGAGAGAAAGAATGTAATGATTATGAGTTTGGATGTGATGTTTTGTTTTATTGGTCTAAAAAACTTACTTTCCTTTTTGTGGTTATTTTAGCCAAAATAGCCTTCAAACCAACTTCCCAAACGGAAGTTAAATTGCTTGTTCAAATTATGAATTTACTTTTCGTAAAGGAAAATGAATTTAATAATTGTGCTTGATTTGTAGGTAAAATATCTAATTGCATCACGAAGTTAAGAAAATATTAATTTCTATGTTTTAATTTAATCCTTCACGAATTAATTTAATGGTTAAGTTGTCATTGACGTGAGGATACAGTATTATAATCGATTAGTTATTGGGCCATTTTGTGTGATGCATTTCCGTGATATACTACAAATGATAACTTAAACATGAATACTTGATGAGGCCTTGCTTTGTGTGTTAGTTGTAACTTGTAACTGAGGAATTGCCATTTTTTTGATGAGACAATATGAATGTGATAAAAAAACGAAAATGTAATGTTGGTTTGTTGGTTGGTGAGACTTTAGAGGGTGTGCCATTGTGTATGACTATTTGTACAAACTAGGACCATATATCTGGTTATGCTCTTAGTTGATTTTAGTTATGATGTTTTGTGGTGTTTTGTAATATTACATTGTGATTTGAAGTACTTGTGTATATGCCAATCAAAGTGGACTATGAATGTAATAGTACTTGGTTACAACCCATATTAGCCTTTTGTTAAATTTAGTGGTGGTTGGTTATGATTTACAATTGTGTTGGTTATGAATTAAATTAATCGTGCAAATTCATTTTATAAGATTATAACAATTAAAAGTGTTTGTGCTTATGTTTCAGGGGTGTGTTTATGCACTTTATTTTTATAATTTTTTTAGTGAACTAAACGAGAAAATAGACATTATAATCGAAGGATTATTTAATTTCATTTAATTTTAATAAACCAAGCCTAACATAAGAAATGTAACTACTTTCAAAATCCTATATTTTAGACAGAATTCCATCCCAAGACGGACACCTTGCCCATCTTAGCTCAATGCAGAGTACGTAGAACACATCAAAAGAGCAAACCCAAGTGAAGTTACTAATAAAAGTTTTTGTTAACATGGGTTCTAAGGACATATGTTAAGGTAGTATTAAATAGGTATAATTATCTCCACTTATATAGGAAATAGTAAAAAATTAAATGTTGTGGTATAGCTTAGTAGTTTTTTGACTTTTTATGAAAAATTTGTAAAAAATATTGAAAGGTGATGTGATAACTTATATCAAATAAATAGCTTATTTAGGTGATTGCCAAACCACCTCTAAATTTAAAAAATATATTTTATAATGACACCAAAATACCCTTGTTGCTTTTTCTTCTATTTTAGCCTTTCATCTCACCCTTTTTTTAAAAAAAAAAAAAACCCTTTCGCCATTCTTATTTTTATATATTTTTTTCCCGGTAAAATATTAAACTTAAAAAACATACTTTTTTTTTTGGTCAAATTAATTTTCATATTTCAAAAAAAATTTTAAAAATTTAACCAAACAAAAATAATTTTCAACTAAAGTTTTTCTTTTAATTGGGATTATTTTAAAAAAATAATGAAATATGGTACGTAAAAAAAATAATTGTTCACAAAGGTGAGATATTTTTATTTATTTTTTATTTTTTTTAATGCTGAATTGTAATAGTTAATACGTTTATTGTCAATTTCTTTACCAAGAATGGATATAAGATTTATTAACTTTTTGAAAAAATTAAATTTACTTCTACTTTTTTTTTAATATTCTCATATAAGTAGAAGTAAATAATGTTAATTATTATTACTTTTTTAACATGTGTTCAGCAACAATTCATTTCATGGTGAAATACCCACCAACTTTTCCCGATGCTCAAATCTTGAAACCCTTAACTTGATCAGACAAAAACCTGACTGGAATCATCCCAGCAGAGCTAGGATCTTTGTCGAAGCTTAAAGGTTTGGGCTTAAGTGATAACCAGTTTCAGGAACCATCCCTTCTTCCATTGGAAAACCTTTCCTTTCTTTTCAAACTTTCCTTATGAACATGGACGGAATTAGGATTTCATTACCGGAAGGGTAAAAAAAAAAATAATTTTTTTCACTATATATACAAAACACACATATATGTATATATGATATATAAATTATATATACATAAAAAAAATTAAATACCATAGAAGCAATTATTAATAGGATGAATATATATTTTTTTATATGTAAAATAAAAAGAGAATTCAATATGGAAGAAGAGTGACACACATATTTTTTATACTGGAAACTATTTTATATATAAAATGATATATATATATATATATATTTTTAAAGTTCTATGATAAACAATAATGTTCACAGAAAATCGGAAGGCCATGGCCCCTATAATCTTTTCCTAGTTCCGTCTCTGCTTCGGAAGCTGGGATTTGCATGGAAAAATTCCAAAGGAAATTTCCCAGCTTCAGGATTTGAAATTCTTACAAATCTCCCTAAACAATCTATCTGGAGAGATTCCTGTAGGCATTTACAACATCTCCACTCTCTCTCTCTGCTCTCAATGTTCTACAACCAACTTCAAGGAAACATTCCTCCTGATATAGGCTTAAGTCTTCCCAATCTCAAGTATCTTGGTATTGCAAGCAATCGAATTACAGGACCACTTCCTGTTTCATTGTCAAATATTTCTGGACTTGAAGTAATAGACTTCAGGCTTAATGATTTTGTGGGGCCAATTCCAAGAGATTTTGGAAGAATTTTAAGTCTTCAAATGTTGATCTTGAATGGGAATAGGTTCCGAGCAGACCTCAGTTTTATTTCAACATTAACAAATTGCACGAATTTGCAAGTTATTTTCATTGGCGTCAATTATCTCAAAGGTCCATTGCCTGAGTTCGTAGCTAATCTCTCTTCCGAGATGAACATACTTGGAATGGAGGACAATCAATACATGGAAGCATACCTACAGCTATTGGAACCTTCTCAATCTCACTTTCCTTGATATGAGCATGAATCGTCTTAGCGGTCCTATTCCTTTTACCATTGGGAAACTTTATAATCTGCAACAACTTTCTTTAGGCACAAAATTTTTTCAAGAACTACCATCTTTGCTAGTGTGGGTGTTGATTTCTGGCCGCACAACCAATACGGGGAACTTAGCTGGAGAGCAAAAGCAGAATAGATTAAGCCAAATACTTGCAACAAGACAATGAAAAATCCGCGGTGGTTCGTCTACCTAAGGACATTCCGACGATGAAGTCAGTAAATCTTATCTCTCACAAATATTAAATCAATACTTCAACTTACAAGAATAAGCATACCTAGGACCCACGCGGGTGCCTCTCTTTTATAATGATCATTGTCATGACCCTCTAAAAGTCTCACTTCATAGGATTCAAGCACAATGCTCATCTTAGACTCTCAGTGAGATAGGGATAAACTCCTCAAGAGCCTTATCCTTATCCTTACAAGGAGTCCTCTCTTATCTAGGACTCTTGTCGTCTATCCGAATATCTCGAGATCCTGGTGTTACTGCAGAACATTTCGACAATGCCGTGACCACCTTGGCAACACATGTCCAGTCCACATTGCACCTCGGCTGGCATCTCGGCGCCACCTTAGCTACGTGGTGGTACCTTCAAAATACTTCCCCACAACTGCCCCTTAGGTTCTATTACCTCGGCAATCTGAGGTGATGGAACCTATATCGTATGTTCGTTCAACATGTCGGCTAAATAACATGCTAGAAATACTCCTCCAACTGAGATCATGACTCATCGGCTCCAAGTAGCCAAGATCCAGTTGCCCACTTCACCACAAGTCAAGAATCAAGAACCAAGATTTTCATCGGTTTGAACCAAGGTCGGTCCTTTAGCCGAGGTTATTACCCCATTAGTTCAAGAATTTCAAGAGTTTTCATCTGTGCATGAATTGTCACGCACTGTCGTTTCAACTGTATCTTCCACGTGTCTTCTTTTCTTTGGTTCGTACCTTGTATGTGCCATTAAGTCACGTCGTTTCTGCCCACGCTGCCCGACGACACGTTGACCAAGGCAGTTTAATTGTGTTTTTCTGCCTTTTCAGTTTTTGACAAAACTTCTCTCTCTCTCTCTCTCTCTCTCTCTCTCTCTCCGTCTCTTCACTTTTGCAATCTCAGCTCTCTCTCTACTCAAGCTTTCTCTTTCTAAAATTTTCTTGCTCTACCATTTTCAAACCTTCGAAGCTTCTACAACCGTTCTAGCTACCACCTCCGATGAATTCTCCACCATCCTGTTCCGATTAAAACCACCACCTGACTCTGGTGAACACAAATCCAGCGTCCCTTTCGTCGGTCTTGATCTGTAAGTCATCTTTTCCCTCCTTTATCATTCAGTTTCTACTGTTCGTGAATAATTTCTCACTTCATTTGTTGCACACTGTAATTGTCTCTGCGCGGCTATTATATTTCCATCCATGTTTATATATTTTTGTTTCCTTTATGCCTCGATTTATCCATGTTCTTGAATTTATTTTTATGTTTGATGTGTGGGCTCATGTCCTTTACTCATCATTTTCATGTATGATTCACAAATCTATAATTGCCTGAATTTGTTCTCATTTCGTTTACTCGTATTTCGGTTCTATGAATGCTTTGAATCTGCTCTCATGTTCTTGAATTTGTGAATTACGATTTCATGCTCTAAGTGTATTCTTGAATGCACACCACTGTCCTTGTTTCAATTTTGAATCTTGTTTTCTTTGTCTTGTTTCCAGATTTCAGCCATTGACTCTTATCTGTCTTCGTAGATTTAGGTTTGGGACCTGCCTTAAAACACTGTGTATCTAGGAAAATCGAAATAGAACCCCCCTTAGGCCATCAGAGTTTTGCCGAGGTTTCTAAACCCTCACTAAACCCTTTTCCACAATAAACCCTCCCCATTTCACCTTAGCCGAGGTCATGGGGATGTTCGAGTGGAGGGTGGCCATTCCTAGCAAACTAGAATACTTTCACCAGGAGTTCTCCATTCCAGCCGATGTTCAACTTAGGTTGGCTAGGAATGAGTATTCCATAATGCCAGGAGAGACCTTCTACCCATTCCTAGTAGTGTCTATTATTGAGGGTGGGGTCAAGTTCCTCCTTGATATTTTCTTCAGAGAAGTCTTGCATATTTACAAACTAAAACTCATGAAACTAGCAGTCAACACCTTTAGGATCATCAACGGTGTTGCCGAACTAGCACACCGAGAAAACACTAGAAGAACCCTGTCCGACCTCCAATACTACTACACTATGTGTGGGCTTAAATAAAAAAAGGGGCTATACTTACTATCTCAAATCAAGGTCCACCATAAACAAGTTGATAGGCGATATCCCTGACTCCAACATGGGCACTGGGGATGACAACCTGATTATCTTGGGCAATTGCGAGTTTGTGCCAGACAATGAGCTTCATCTCTTCCCTTTGAGCTGAGATCTGTTTAGGGATGATAAGAGTAAGGACATAGTTATCCCAAAGTCCTTTTCTTTTCAACACTTAGCCACTTTTCTGTTATCTGTTCTTAATGTTTTCTTCTTGTTGTTCTTTGCAACTCTCCCTCAGCCACCAAAGAATTTTTGCCAGTCATACATCCCTAGCCGAGATCTTACCAGACTTCTCGGCTTGCCAATTAACAAACGGAAAGCTCCACTCCTCCTCAATTACGTGCCAACGTACAAGTCGCCACTCCTTGACGTCCCTAGACATAGCCAAACTCCACCATCTGCCACAACTCCACCAGCCACTTCATCACCAAGGCCAGATCAAGCCTCAACATCTGACCTATCAAATCAGCTATCTACTTCTGCTTCTTAACTAATTCCACCATCCCAGCGTTAACACTGACGTCGGGCTCCTCCAAATGCTCCTATAAGCAGAACCTACAGTCGAAAACGCCGAGGTTCAGCTTCCTCGTCCACTGATCCAGCGAATCCTTATATTGCCTTGCCAGCAAGTCATTTCGGCACCAAAGTCACAGTTGCTACTACATCTGAAGAGATGGAGTGCAAAGATGTTGTTAAAGACCTTCTCGCCGACCGTCCGGATGTCGTCACCATTCAATCCTCACTATCTCAGTCCCAGCCCAAACCAAAGCAAAAATGGGTGAAGAAGACTAAGGCAAAGACCAAAGTCACTAAAGTCGCCTCTGACTTGGAGGACACGGTCCCTATCTCAAAATTGGTCGATTCCGAGAGAAGGTATGCTAAGTCCGAGAAGAGGTCGTCTGATGCCGAGTCATCTGAAGCATGCCAATCTAAGAGGCCAAGGTTTGAGGGCCCTACAGGAGAAAGAACTTTGCCTGCCAACATGACCTGGGCGCCAGAGGTCATGGTTGGAGATCGACCAATGAAGGTCGGCAACAACGCCATAGACAGCCTGGAAGTCGGCGTAGCCCTATCTACGACTGTCTTACTTCCAGCTTACATGGAGTGCATTGGCGATCTCAACCAGTATGAAAATTTCGCCCTAATGATGTAACACTTTGTCTTGGTAAGTTTTCTATACTTGTAACTTTTCATTCAATTTCCATTTTAGTCTCTTATATACTTAACGAAATTTTACCAACTTGTTTCTTCCGTGCTGGCCATTTAGCACGTCCATTCACACGCAGTTAAGACCGGATTGCAGAAGAAAAAGTTGGTGAAGAAAAATCAAGAAGGTGCCAACCTACTTTCTTTTCTGAATGAGGCCGAGGTTCGTGTTCGACAATTCATGGACAAGGCCAAGGTTGTTCAAGTTGCCCAAAATTAGGCCGAGGAAAGCATTGGGGTAGCAAAAGTCGTGGTCGAGGTAGCCAAGGTTGAGGTTAAAGAAGCTGAAGTCAAAGTTGCCAAAGTTGAAACGGAGCTCAAGGAGGCCTTGGCAACCAAGGAGGCCAAGATCACAGTGGCGGATGAAAAGGCGTACTCCGAAGGGCAGGCTGTCATCCAAGATATGTACAAAAAGAAAGACAATCTGGCTTGTAACAAAAGGTACTATCTCGGCTGGATGGCCGTCCTAAAGGAGCTTTACATCCCCGATTACTTGCCTCTTTGGGACACTAATCGTCTCAACGTGCCATTTCCCCCCTCTCCTAACCGATCTGAAGAGGAGGCTGAGGAAGAGAAGGATGACAAAGTCAATGCTAGAGAAGCCAACAAGGAGACTGAGGTTACTACTCGAGCCAAGTCCCTCACTCTCAACGATCAAGTCCTAGACTTGACCGAGGATGATGGGGATGAGGTTTCCAAGAGTGCCTCTCCAAAAAATCAACTTCTAACGCCAAGGTCCTAGCTGCTGAGAAGAGTGTAGACCAGACTCTCTTAGAGATTGAAGCTGAGATTGAGGCCGAGAAGTTTGGCCAGCCTCCTACCGAGACAAATGAGCCGCCAATCACTGAAGACAATGCAACTGTTAGTTAGAATTTTTCTTTTACATTCTGTTTTGTGCCTTTTTTTTTTTTTTATATATCTTTGGAACACTTATAAGCTTTTCGTTTGAACAATGTCTTTTTGGCCAATGTGCCTTGCAATTGAACAAGCTATCACTTTTCCATTCAGGTGTTTTCTTTTTTTCCAAGTGTTGAATGTTGCTTGCAATTGTGCTTTGTGTATCTTCCCTCTTTCCATACTTAGAAAATTCTTCTAAGTACATATTTCTTGAGTAATCACCTCGGACTAAAGTGTCACGGCCTGACTTTTATTATTCAAATCCATTACCAAATCCATTATAATAATAATTTCATTTTAAATAAATCCTTCCATATGTGGATATAAACATGAATAAATAATGACATTCTCTCACGACAATGATAATGATACATAATTAAACATGATACGATGCCCTTAGGCTTATATTGAATGACAATAATTTAAAACAAAACGGATTTACCCCGTATACAATACATGGCACTTGGTCCACAAGTAAAGGGCCTCGTGACCAACAATTAAGGGACTTCAAGTCATGAATAATCCTCCAGCCTTGTACCTGAAAAAGTTTATCAATACGTGGGATGAGCACTAAGCCTAGAAAAGATCCTAACTAATCACAATATATAGATTAAAATGATCATGAATGCATCATGACATACCATATAAGTAGTGTGACATTGAATATCCAAAATATACTCCTATAACTGTGTTTTTCTCAAAAAGTTCCTCTTGACATAATTCAGTATAAAAATCATTTATTCTCTTTCACATTCTTATCATTATTTCCAAAATAAAATGTTTTCAAATCTCATTCTTTCTTTGGTAAAACTTCCCACGTTAATAAAAGAATCTCACTTAAACAACCGTTCTGAAAACATAACCCCACATGCAAATCATAATCCCCATCCTATTTCTCAATACACCATAAGCATTTATATCCCAATATATATATAAATATATATATATTTATCTACAACCTTCCCTGACCATAAGTGCAAGAATTTAAAAAGGTGACCGGTATGAAACCGTTAACACATATATACATTCAAACAAGATAACCAAAGTAATACATACTACCAATCTCATCTCCACAATATGATAACCGACAACATGTATATATATCCAAAACGAGATAATTGAAGTAATACATACTATCAATCTCATCTCCACTAGCCTATAGCATGGATGACAGATCCAATAATACCAATAATACATAACACTTTACCGGCCTCACCTGGAAGGAGGTGTTCCTCAGGTCATACTTTACTGGGCACAAACCAGAAGGAAACGAAGAACCTATCACAATGCGCCACGCTTTGTCGGCTAAGATACGGGGGGAAACAGACCCCCATTTTCACACTTTATCGAGCCCAAACCGGAAGGGATGAAGAAACCTCTGTCAAGGTGCCACGCTTTGCTGGCTCAACACGGTGGAAAACAGACCCTCACACATCATCACAATAAAAGCATAATCACTCTAACTGACATCAATAATACACGGTGTAATACATACACCTAGTCCAATCACGACCATAACAATCACAATCAGTTAATTTCATTAACTCATTTCTTTTAAAAATATACTTACCACCATAACAATCACAATCAGTTAATTTCATTAACTTATTTCTTTTAAAAATATACTTCGCGAACCACCGTTCCACACGGGTTTTCCTTTATTTCAAACATTCCCAAAACACATCATAGGGTACTAAACATCAAGACCATAGCTATTCAACAATAGTCTTTCAACGAAACAACACGCACAAGCGTTCCAATTACCTCTTTAACAACATAATTCATAACTCAACAAAGGAATTGTCTATCCACAATGTTCACTTCCAACTAACAACATATCATCTCATATCACACAGTCCATCCTACACTAGTACACGTGGCATATATTTAACAACAATCAATACCATCCTCCACCGATGGCCAAGGACAAACTCTAGACGCCAATTACATAATTCAAAATAATAGATACACCCTTAGCCCCGGTTTGGTTTTCCTCTTGGGCTAAAAAATCACAAAAGGACAAAAAAAAAAAAGTTAAAAAAGCCAAAAAGCCAAAAATCACAAAAAGAAAAAAAAAATTTGCCATTCCAAAGCTAAAAAAGCCAAACAAGAAAACCAAACAAACAAAAAAGTCTCAGGCTAAAAAAAGTCAAAAAAGCCAAAAAGCTAACTAAAAAAGTCATTGCCAAATGACCCCTTAGTTAATTCCACATTTCTATTCATCACAAACTCTCAAGTTTTATAAAAGGGGTTAATTAGTTCCATTTTGTTTTGAAAATAAAACCTTACTACTTCAAATCCCAACAAACACCACACTAGCCATGTCCACCACCATTAATCCAAAACCCCAATTCTTCCTAAACAACCACATCATAACCCCATTTCTTTTTAACATTAAACTTCCCTTTAATAACTCAAATCAATAAACAAAATATCAACCGTTTCCAATTTATATCCTAAACATGATTTATAACCCACAACTAATTATACACACAACCCACGAACTCACTAATATAAACCCAAATCCATCCATATGTGTTTGTTTTTATTTTTATTTTTATTTTTTATACAAAAACCAACAATAAACTACATTTTTAAATGCCATAAAAATTACCAAAAGTCTATCTGTAGTGAGGTATTGAAAAGAAGCTCAAAAATTCCTACCTCTTGAAGCAAAAGGGAAAGAAGTCGAAAATCCACCGGCAACAAAAACATGATCTGTTCAGATCAAAAGGAAGCCCTCATGACCCTCTACATTTTGATCTATAGGACTAGGGGTAGAAAATGGGTGTAATTAGATGAAACCCAAGCTTTTAGGTCCAAAAAGCCCTAAAATGGTGAAAAAGGAGAGAGAGAAGAAAGAGAAAAACAAAAAGTGACTTTT